>OY856409.1:1367135614-1367545614 GCA_963693085.1 Alisma plantago-aquatica
CCAGCGCAGGTCCGACGGTGTCCAGAAGGAATCCTTCCACTGGGTGGTTATACTGCGCCCCGTAACGGTAGGTCACTATCTGCCGGTGGTGTATGGAATGTATGTGCTTGTACATGAACTTATTTGAGTGCAGCGCCCTGTGCATGAAGTATTGCCAAGAATCTAAGATGAACATGGCAACCAATAACTGTAAAATGGTGATCGGAATCGAGGGTTGCGCCGAGATAACTTCTGTTCCACCTTTGGCCTGCAGTAAACATGAATATGGAAATTAACCATCTACTTTGCAAACAAGTACTCCTCTGGAAGATGCTGAAGTTTTTGTTTAGGTGTATATAAAAAAGGGAAGCTCTTGAACGTATGTACCATGAACATGAGGAGGACAAACGCAAACTGTATAGCTTGCTCAATCAAACAGCCCTTCACGACGTCGAGCTTGGTTCTTTTCTTCTTCCTCTCCTTTGGGATGGATCTTGTACTTCTCCAAGTAAGGCTCAAATACCACATACATACCAGAGTAGAGCCAGTACGCTTCCACTGGTATAATTCCTCCCAGCAACTCATCTGATAGGCCTGCGAATGTCATTAGGAAATTAGGTGTGCTCTCTCACCAGTCTCTTAGTTTAAATATGTGGCTCGATGTGTGTCAAGAGCACGAGCAACACCACTTTAAATAGGCAGCCGTGATGATGAATAATCCCGGCTTATAGATCCACAACTCTAAATAGAAACGAATTAATAAATATGCCCGGTTTGACTTGACTTTTTTCGTCTTATGTTTCAAACTTTGTCATTGGCTCCCATACAGCTCTTGTCGGCATTCAAAATGTAGCTGAATATTATTGATTATCGTAGTTGGAGATTTAGAGGCTAAGGGAGGAACTTGAGAATTTAGAAATTGCAAGTTGGTTTGTCTGCTTGGAATGGGATTTGATAGTCGGCGATGCACCATAAAGAAACTTAGAAGGCTTTCAAATTTACGGATAAAGAAACTTAGAAGGTTGAAACCAAATCAAGCTGATACCGATGATTAAGTCAGTCGGTCGCGATCCATTGCTTGTTCAGAGATTGGGTATATTTTAAGCCGAACTCCAGCGTTATTGTGTCATACGCGTTAATCCGATGATATATGCATAACAAGAGCAATCCAGAAAACAAATTGAAATTGAGAAAAACAATATTTGAACCTGAAATATCTTATATATACATGAGTGATGAAATCGAACAAGTCCGTCTGCTGTATAGGCTTTTCCCTAACTGTCAACACATGATATTCCATTTATATACGTTCGAGTCCAGTGTACTGGTAATTATCTGCTCAGATATTTCAAAATTCTGCTTATTCGTCACAACCACTCCAGCTAACTATGGCTCGTAATATTATATTTCCCAATCCAATTACATCAATTAGAGCTTAGCCTAATTTAGTATACCGCCCGCCTCTTCTCACTATTAAATAAATTCACAAAAATCAGAAATCAGTCTACATTCTTATAACCCCCGAAGAAATATATGGGAATAATATCTAAGCCACACTGTCAATAAAATATAAATGTGTTGAAATTTATTAGCAAATAATAACTGATCGGCAAATCTTATTGTTATCAAAGTTCAAGCAGGCAGCAGTTGGTATCGATCAAAAGTAAAAAGTCAGCCCTACATTCTTATAACCGTTCAAAAAATATATGGCGATAATATCTAAGTCTAGTTGTCAATAAAATATAAATGTTACTATCTGAAAAAGAGATAGTGAAAATCCGCTACTTATTTAATAGTGGAATGATTGATCATAACTTTTGTCCTAAACAAGTGACAATCAAGCTCAATATTTTGGTTCTAGCGTGAAATACTAGATTTATTGTTAGAAAGCATAGAGCATAGATTATCAAAGGGCATAAATGAGTGTTGTCTTTGCATTGTATCTTAATCTTTAAATTGAGATTTATTAAGTACATAGTATTAATGATACCAAAAGGGGATCAAAATTTTCTCATAATTCAACTCATCTAGCTATCAGATTACATCTCTACAAAATTAGGCCTCTATCCCACCCCTTGTGAGTTTCCCTAATCCCCTTATCACTTTTTTTCTCAAGGTACAAATCACTTAAAATTATTCATATATGGCCCAAATTTCAATAGATAGAATATATTTGTTTCACTTCCCTAACATCGGCATCCATGGAAGATATTGTTGTTCTCATATCATGTTTATCTCACTTTTGATGTCCAGTTTATTGATAAAATACCTTATTCATCCTTAACTGTATGAATTAGCATGTCTATTTATTGATCTTAATTATCTTAGCTTGCATTAGACCTTACAATTTTGGCATGCAAATATTCTAAGCAAAGTAAAATTTATATGTAACATGGAGTATTCATGTTTGAATCATAAAATTGTTAATTACTGCAACATCCTTTTATAATTTCTTAATGAATTCCTACCACACATATATATACACACTCTTTCTTTTACTATTTACTTTCATTCATTGAAGTTTTCCTTTCGTATCAATTTATCAAATATTTTGTTCTTGTGATGAAATGAATAGAAATCAAACTTTTGCTCTCTTAGTAGTATTCATATGACAATAGAAGTGGAAAGAAGAACAATCACCCAAGTTCCTTCCATAATATAAAAAATCATTCACAATTCAACAATCATGCCTAACTATGATCTAATTCGATTTAGAAAGGTTTTGGTTAGTTCTTATCAACTTAAAAGTTGTCTACTCAATTTTTACGATAGAAAAGAACCAAACTCATTATTTAGACTAGATTAGAAAACTTTTAAATATACATCTCCAAGAAAAGAATCCAGCATCAGGACCTCTAAATCAAACTTAATAAGAAGAAAAATTTTATTACATTTTTCACTATATCATATGTAAATGGTAACAGTCTATAAGGAACAAGAAGTTAAAAGAGGATTCCAAAAGATATGGAAATATTATTTAATTGATGCTTTAGCTCCAAATCAGCCATAAGATTGATATTGAGCTAAACTCCAAGATTTTCCCAATATAATATCCCCCAATAACCCTATGTCTAGGTAAGAATAGTAGTAGAGTGGTGGAAAGGGTGGACGGGTCATCGAATATTCTGTATGAGGTAAAAATGATTATCATATAGGTATAAATCATCTAAACTAAATTATTTTTTAACAAGTCTACCCCCAACCCTAACAAGGCAATCAGTCGACCAAGTTCTCATTAGTTATCTGCACAAATGAATTCGGTCAATTGACAACCTTGATACCAACATATAAGGTCAATACAACATATCACCAGATGGCTCTAATAGCCATTTGATCTTCCATTTTCATAAAAGCTATCCGAACATTATAATCGCTAACTAGAAAAACTCAATTATGATCCTCCCCTTCCTAGCTTTCGACCTCTATTGTGACATGACAACTTAGTATGACTTGTTAATACATTTAAGTATTTAATCTGAATACTAGCATGTCCATCTGATGGGTCAACTAGTCATAGCTAGTCAGCCTCAAAGGATAGACATCCTTCACAATACTTTTGGGCCATGAGTGTGGCCTTAAAAATTTCGTCTGACTTGTAAATATGTGGGCAACTATTTAGACTTACTACTTCTAGGTTTATCTGATGTGGCTCAACTGATCACATCTAGTTGGCCTTAAAGTGTAGCCAATATCGCAAAGGCCAACCAAATTCTTGGCCTCTCCTTACAAAAATTTCAGCTCAACACTATGGAAAAAACTAAAAGATTATAAACTCAAAGTATATATGTTTTATGTATTCTACGTCACCTATTAGTAAATTTATCTATGCTATAAAAATATGTTTTATTTCATCATGTAATTTCTTATTTAGTTAGGTATTGTGTTATATTCTCATTTTCTGGATTCACATGTCAAATAAATTATGGTTCATTATTGTATACATATGTAATCTAAACAAATCTTTCAGGAATAGGTTATTCATTATCATAGGTCACATTAATCTCATTTATCATACTTATCTTTCAAATTATGTAGAGATTTAATGAAAATAATAGCATCATTATACTAGGATTTACTGATAACTCAAGAACCGATCACAACGAAACCACCACCCTTCAAAATTTCATCCTTGAAAATAGACTACCTCAGTATGTGTGCTTATCATCTCGTATTTAATTCCCATGTAGCTTCTACTACTATGTGATGTCTCCTAACTACGTTTACCATAGGTATTTCATGTCTCCTCAATTTATGAAACTTCTTACCCATGATGTCAACTGGTCCTTCATATACTCTTGTTTTACCATAGATTTGTAGACTAAACATTTCTTGTGTAGATGAAATTTTCTTAACATTAATATGTGGAAAGCATCATAGAGTTTCTATTATTCTAATAGTAATGTCAAATGATATGCAACACTTGTAGTCCTTTCTATTATTGGGTATGGTCCTATGAATCATGGATTCAACTTTCTCCTTTCCAAATGTTATAAGTCATGTCAATGGTGATACTTATAACCAAACTTCATGTTGGTATGTATGCCTAAAGAGCCAATCATACAATGATTGACATGGTGCATGAGGTACCTGATTTGATAAATGATAAAGGTAATTCTATCTATTATGTTTGACTCAATCTTGAGATGATAACATAGATATAATAGATGTCTAAAGAGTGATGTTACTCGGTTACATATGTCTTCACATTGAGGACTTGAACAATGAGATCATATGCATTATAAGATTACATACATTCTTGTTTTGTCCCTAGTCAGATATTACTGTGAAATAAAAATAGACAACAGTAATATGTAAGACTAGAGTGTGTGTTGGTTGATGACAGAATCTCACTAGTCATGATATGTTATATCAAACCAAGCACATTGGTGCTTGTTATAGAATAGTGTACCAGGCATGCTCACCTTGAGAGTGATACATGGAAACCATTGAATGGTAGTCAGAATCAGCTCTCATATTGATAGTGGTGATTGTATTTCTTAGACCAGAAGTCACTACACTCATCACATGTTGTTGATGTATTTGACATCATCAAACATGACCTTGAAATGCCATAAAGGTGATGATTGGGTGCATTGTAACACATGGGGATTGAGTGTGAGTGATGGAGATGGGATTTAACCCTCCTATAGGAGATCGATATCTAGGCCACTTGATAAGAGAGACTAAGAAATGTATGGCCATACTCATGTGATTCAATATGTGATATGTGAACTCACATGCATCTCAGACAGACTTCCCTAGTTCAAGGAATATGAATTGAACATTGAGAGGATGACGATTCCATGCCTCAAGTCCACTCTAGATATCAGTGACAAAGGAACTATATGATCATTGTAACACTCATCATGGATTTTAGGTTGAAGTTGTTCTCCAACTTTCAAAATTACTTGGATAGCAATGATGTGTTTCTAGATATCACTCATTGCTTGTGATGTCATAAGTAAGTTATGCACATTCACTGCCAATGTAACTTGGGACATGTAGGGCCACATGCATTATATGCACTTGGAATAGGAGTTTATTCATGAATGATGTTCAACTTTTTTACTAAAGTGTTTAGGTATTCAATTTAAACAATTGACTGACTAGACTCTGAACCAACTGGTTCAAATGTTGAAACCCAGTCTGTTGGAGTGTCAGATCAATTGGAAACAACATTGACTTAATATTGTTTGAGCTGGACAAGTGAAATGACCATTTCACATATGAAATGACCATTTCACATATGAAATGATCATTTCATGATATGAAATGACTATTTTGAAAGTGAAATGATCAATCATGAATTTGTGTTGTTTGGTTCAGTGATCGATTCGATTGGATCAAAGATTGATGCTAATGTCATGATTGTACGTTAATCAAATATTAAATGCCAATTTGATTCTAAAGAGGAATGCCAATATTGGTCGGATAGTGGACTGGTCGATTCACCGTTCATAGTTTCCAAAAAAATGTGAAAATTCATCTCTTTGACCCCCCGAACAAATAGAAATTCTGACCCTAGCCCTCCTATATATAGAGGGGTACTGGAGGCTTCTCAGACACAACAATAAGCTCTTACAATTGTTTTCCTCTCTGGTTGTGATAACCAGAGATCCCTGAGCAAGTCTTTCTCATCAAATGGAGGGATAGCAAGTGAGACAATTAGGAGAGCAAGTCAGCGCTAGCACGCCGACATTTGAATAGACAACTTCTTCTCACTGGTTTTGGTAGCACAAAGTGGATTTCCCGGTGGTCCACATGGACTACTCTAGAGGAGAGAGGTACTTTCTCCCTAAGAGGATGCAGTCAACCATTGTCAATGGTGATCAACCAAGTTTTTGCCGATGATAGCCATCTGGGTATGACTTGAGAAAGAAGCACGCTGCAGCATGAGTTGTCGCTGGACTTGCTGAAAACCTAGGCTTCTTAAAGCTTCCAGACGACTGCCGTTGATACTATGTCGGTGTCTTCTTAGCATTTGCCTCTCGCTTCTCTACAACTGAACACTCTGCTCTCCTAAATGACTCCACAAATGTGATAAACCATTCCCTGTTCTCTAAAGTTTATATCGGTGTCATCAACAAAGAGCTCAAACCTTCCTAAAATGTTAGACCCTCTCCTTATCTGTTTCAGCCATATCCTGACAATATATCAGAAGCTCCATAAACTTCACTGCGTACTCATTAATTGTCATAGATCCCTACTGGATCTTCTCAAACTGTGTGATCTTCTCATCCAGATAGGTCTCTAGGAAGTATCGACTCAAGAACTCGTGGCCAAAAAGTTTCCCAACGGATCAGAACTCCAGCCTTTTTTCTTTCTCGATGGCCCACCAATGGCCAGCACTCCCTTTCAATAGGTTTATTGTGTGCTTCACCTTATCCACTTTAGGGATATTGAGGATCTTAAAGGCATTTTCCAGCTTGGTCAGCCACATGTCAGCATCCTTCGGATCCTCCATATTGACATACTCCAATGCCCCCATATGCCTCAACCTCTCAAAGGTCTCCCCATAACCTTGGGATTCTGCATTGGATATTGTTGCCCTTGCTTGGGGCATGGGAATTCTATCCACCATATGCATCATTGTGGCCATAAACTATCCAAACATGGACTAAAAAAAGGATTGGCCATGATTGTTGGGTCGAACTAAGGCACTTCTAGCATTCCATCATCTCTTGCCTTCCTCCTGGAACCACCTCCTAGTACAGCAACACTGCTCTTAGCATGCTCTTCGTGTTCACTAGACATATCTTTTCTTCTCTTCTTCTTCTTTTACATAAGTAGAAGTTGTCATTAAATATGTCAGAGGACACTAGAACAAACGCAAACCCTAGCCCTATGTCCCTATAGACTTAGTGAACCTAGAGCTCTGATATCAACCTTTTCATGTGACACGACCACCCTAGTCCTATGTCCCTACACTACAACAGACACAAACCCTAGTCCTAATTCCCTACTACTCTTATTGGTCATCCTCAACTACGCGATCTCTGCCTCATCATGCACAACCACCTAAAAAATGTGGAAACACACAGGGTGAGACAAACATCCCAAGGAGAGATATAACTCTCTACCAACAACTATTATTAACACAGATAAGCTAAAGCAAGAAGGTAACATTATTATCAAGTTGAGAAGATTCAATTAAATGATATGACTAAAGCAATTAACACTATTTAAATAGTTTAGGCATCTACAATTGAGTAGTAGAACTTCTTATACTTTTAGAAGAAATATGAAGAACATGTATAACAGTTGATTTCTCTTGTCACATTATAAATCAACTAATCCGTACAAGAGATAGGGCAAAGGGTCATCCAATGTGAGTCGTGTTTAACCCTAATCTAATATATGACACATTTGTGTTACGTCTTTCATTATGCCCTAAGGAGATGGGGTATACCACTCATGCTCCAACTGACCACTACTATGATGAAATCAGTGCCATACAAGACCTAGGATGAGTCAAACTCCTATGATATCCCACACCCTCGGTCAGTGTGAGTCCGCCACAGTGACATATAGCATCCAACTACAAAACAGGCTAGTCCATATTGGTATATAGGCACAACACTAGTGAAAAATGAGTTACGACTGCAACCACACTCCTAATAAGGTAAGACCGTAGTCATTCTCAAAAATATTTCATATATTTTCTTAATCATATCATATGAGATACGACATCGACCGTTCTCCTTCCAAGGTATGACCACAGTCAATCCTAGTAAAATGCATATACTCAACAGTATACGACTCTGAGCTTCCACTGAGGAAGAACCCATTTCATCATCTAGCAAGTACTGACGTTGAAGATGGATCTATGTCACATGACAACTACATGATTAGGATTCCACTTGATTATTTAAGAGCATCAATCAATTTACAACATACAAATCCTAAACAAACTCAACATAGTTAAGGGTATGTTGTAACATCAGAAGATATAAAATGTATGAGGCATAATTGGCACATCATCTCATGATAACACTTCCATTGAAGGCCATCACGATTATCACATCATTATGGGAAAACATCCCTCATCACATCACAAGAGGATATCACCTCACATTAGACATTGAGCCTCTTCCATGTCACAAGACCCAAACGCATTATTCATGTACGTCATCATTACCTGATCAAGCCTCATAAAGGCTCATACTCACCCCCATGTGTCATATCAAACACACCATAGCACTTCACTAGCTATGATATTCATTCCACCTACAAGGTTAGGGTTACACAAATAGGAGAGAGAAAACATCAAATCATGTTATGCATTTAATCATGCTCATCAAGTACATCATACATTTGAAAATTGTGGTTAGGGTTTATCATATAGTTGATTAGGGTTTCCATAACATCTTTAAATCATTAAACCCTAAGTTCATTACTTCCTACATTCTTCGAGCATATAAGGGTTAAGTGTTATAATCATGATCAATCTACCATTTAATCATCAACATGTAGTGGCTAACCCAAGGTGTAGAGACCAACACCATTACATATGTACGACCTCCATGTGTTAACATGTGTAGAGACCAACATGGTTCACATATGTTGTGACCACTAAGGTTGAGAACTCTATTGTGGCCAAGCTAGGTAAATGTAGCAACCAGCCAACCAAAACAGGGTTTGCGACTACAAGAAGACCTCTTGTAGAGACCATTATAACGATCAAACCAAGCTCAAGCACTATAGCGACCACCCATTAGGGTTAGAGTATGTTGCACCACAACACCCCATCAACATGTAGCAACCTCAAGCACCAAAGTGAGTGTAGCAACCACAAGGACAGCCCACTCCAAACAACACATAACCAACTCCAAAATAGAACTAAACAACGACCCAAACCAATGGTAACCATCAAGAAAACTAAGCTTCATCAAGAGTGAATCTCCATGAAGATGATAAACATCAAAACCCTAAGAGTTATTATCACCAAGACCAACAAGAAACCATGCTTAGAGAAGAGAAAACCATCATATCACACATGCATGCAATAACCAAAGCCTATATCTACTACATGATAACCGAACCATAAGAGTGGTAGTAATACCATCAATCGATCATGCATGCAAGAAGCAACTAATCCACCATCACTAGGGTTTTGGGTGAAAGAAGTAGGGTTTAGGAGAAAGAGTAATCCATGCAAGAATACCTCATAATCTTAGACCCTAGATCATGATAACAACATATAGCATATTAGGAACACATTTTAGAGATGAAACAATAACATGCAAGCAAGAATATGGGGCAATAATAGAAGAGGGGAAAGTTATATAACCCACCTTAAGATGAAGGTCAAACTCCAAACCCACGAGCTCAAAGAGAGAAGAGGAAATCCAACTGGTATCGACTCTAAGGCACAAGGGTCACCTCAAGAAGAAGTAAACATACCAAGGTCAAAGGGAAGCTCAAAAAGAAGAAAACTCAAACCCTAGGCTGAACAAGAAAGAATTAAAATGAAAGAAGAAGAAAGATTCATCTCACTAAGGCACTCCCATGGGAAACCATGGATCTCGACCTCTATGGAGAGAAGTTCCTCAAGATAGCCACCATGGTAGAACCATAGTCTCATGGCCAAGAGAAGGAAGAAGGAAGGTAGGGTTCAAAAGGAAAAATGAGATCAAGGGTGTAGAACCACTTACCAAGACCAAAGATCACCAAGGATCACCACAAAGAAGATGATCAAGCTCAAGATAACCACATGCAAAGGTGATTGGCCATCAAATGTCCAAGATTAGCACCTTATCTAGCTCCACTAAGCTCAAGGCTGACCACAAGGGAGAAGGGAGGAAGAGGAGAGCTAAAAGAGATGCTTGCATGTGAAAGAGAGGGTTTATATACTCAAGGGGTAGGAGGGAGGTAAAGATATGAGGTGTCAAGGTATTAGAGAACCATAAGGACACTTGTCCAACCAATACATGGCCAGAAACACACATACAAGAGGATCATTAAAAACTATGTCATGTACAGACCACTTAGGTCCACTACACTTACAAGGTCAAAGCAAAGCACAATGTGGGTCGCAACACATCTCCACATGAGCAACCCTAGTGACCAACTCAAAGAACAAACACCTAGGTTGCAAAAAACATCAACCAAGGGAACTGTTGTGTTTGAAACACTTCAAAAACCAACCTACTAGGTTGAAACACCATGAAACTCAAGCATCTATGTAAAGCCATGCAAACCCTAATATCATCTCATGATGCCAACTCATCAACCACATCTCAACTAGGTGCCCCTAGTCATCATTCTCTCTCTTATGATGACAAGGCACAAAAGGTACAACCTACATGTGACTAATTGCAAGATAGACCCTCAACATGGGCAAATTGCAACTTGGTCCAAAACAAGCATAACTAGCTCAAACATCAACTAAACATGACCAAACTAAAAACATAAACTTGTCACATGTTATTAGGGCATCTAAAAAGATTAGATTAAGGTTCAAGCATCTTATTTAAGCAAAGAAACACAATCAAGAACTAATCCAGGACATTGGTCTTACATCGTTCATCTGAAGATGTGGCCAACCCTTTAGTGATGTCTTGGATGGGCCCAAACTTGGTCGATGTTGAAACAAGCCTCAACTAGCCATCTCAACTTGTGGTGAGGGGCTTGCTTGTGGGTACTACCAGAGGCTGCCAACCTCCATTTGCAGCTTCTAGCCTACCGTGCAAATGACCATACACACTGTCTTTCACTGTATGAGGACTTGGGTCTTTAGAAGTCATGTCGTCGCAGAGCTTCTACTCCAACGAGCAAGGGTAGATACAAAGGCACACGGTGTGGACAAAAGAATGCACTGCCTAATTCATGGCTCCGAAGAGGTCCTGGGCAGCCAACTCTTGAGGGATAGCCCCTTTGTAGAGTATGCTCTACTTGGTTGTGATGACACTGCACATAGAGGCATGAAACAAATAGGAATGGCATAAGGAGGATAGAAAAAGGTAGGTAAGGGAGGATGAGAAGGTGGTGAGTTTGATTAATCGGGTTTTGTAGCATGTAGAGGGGAGTAGCTTTAGGGTTCTGGTATCAAAACCTCATATGCTAGGATGGAATGGCAGTGGGGTTTGTCATTTCTTGGTGTCCAAAGCACCAAGTGCATTTAATTCAATGTTGATTAAACTCAGGTTGAAGAGAGGAAGGTTGTGGAACAATTTTTGAGGTGAGAGAGGGACTAGAGATAGAGAAAGAGGTTGAGGGAATTGTACTAGTTGGGGAACCACTTTCATTCTTGGTTAAAGGTTGTACATTGCACTAGAGCCATAGTTCCACTGATCATGCAGCCACTAAGATGTGTGACACATCCAAGGGGTGTGCCTAACTTGGGAATCATTTAATTGGTTCCAAAATAGAAACACATATAATTAATGCAATTCACTCCCTCTTCCTTCTCAATTTTTCCTAGACTACTAGAGTCATCCTTTTGCTATGAAAATTAGAGGAAATTTTATTATTACCTTTCCAAACTTATATCTAATATTTGGGATTTATTAGGATAACTCTCAGAGATGAAACTTGTTGTTTAAGTATTTTTTAATTCAATTACATGCATCACTTGGAAAGTCCTTTTAATCTGGAATTATAAAACTATATTAGTTTTCCCATTACCTTTAACTACTCCAAAAGTCATGTGAAAATAACTCTAATTGATGCCTCAAATCTTGTGTTGCAAGTCATGGTTAGATAACTAATCCATTAATTATCTAAATCACAACTTATCTTAAAATGTTTTGGAAACTTGTCTATTATTTCATATTTTGATAATCTAACAACTCATGAAGCCATTATCATTTATTTATGCACGAAATCTTTTATTTCCTAAACTTGTGCCACAAGGAGCTATTTGCAAAGAAAATTGTCTCATGGGACTCACTTGGCATGGGTCAACCCATGCCTCAAAGTGGATTCAAGATAACACTATTGTTCTATCAATTAAGAAATTAGGGAATTATCTTACCAACTCAAGCCTTATATTCATTAAATTCAAATTTACCAAATTTGATGATCTTTCATAGAGTCTTCATCATTTGGAAGCTTTGTTGGTTGACACATGCAGAGGTATCATCATTGCATGACAACAGAGCTCTTGTCATTTCACAAGAGAAGGACTACCATCAGTCTTTGAGTGTAGAAGTTTTGTTGGTAGAGGTGTGGGAGTGGATATCATTTGTGGGTACTGGTTAGAGTTTCCATTAAAAGTTGTTATCAGTTGTAGAGCCATAACTCTTGTCAGTTGATGTTTAGGAGTTTGCGTCAGTGGTCAGTCGATGGGAAGGCATGGAATGGGAACCAATGGAAGGACTCAATGAGTTCCATCGGTAGGAAGACTAAGCAGATCAATAAAAGTTTGGGCTGAGTGAACCACCCTGGGGGGCTATTGGCATGTGGATAAGGTACAACGTTGATGAAGCTCAAAACAATGAAACCATCAACCAAATAAGGGACATATCAATGAAAATATAGTCTGATTATCAGAAATTTCTTATACCATCGAGCCAGATTGTGGGACCATCGTCTCCTCAACTAATGCATCAGATATGAAGCTCAAACCTACCAGGAAATCAAAGAATTGGATTAAAAACCTTACAAATTAATATAAAATTAAGGAAAACTAAATGCAAGCTAGTTCTAAGGTAAAATAAGGAAAATGAATGCAAAACAGAGTTGAAAATGTAACTAAAACTAGGATGAATATGCATTCATCAAATAAATGCACACTTACACATTTCTCATCCTCAAGTAAAAAAAATCTAAAATAGTCAGCAAATTCATACTTCCAATCCATGTGATTGTCTCACTTTCACATCATTCTCATTTCCCTACCAATGTACATGGACAAGTTGTCCAACTTCCTGAGATCACATAACACATGTATCCATATCTTTGTTACCATTTTTTCTACTAGAAAACACGTCGTCACCACTATCCCCAATACCATGCACATCTAAGAGTTTCATGATAGTTCAGAGAACCCCGCAAAACTGTAAGTTTGTATATGCTCTGGCACTAGGGTGAATGAAAAGGATGTCAAATGAGACATTCATTATGTCTCTGGGTGCAAGACATAGACAAGGGGATATGAATGGAAGATGCAAATCTTTCCTTTCTTTAAGTTGATATTTCAATTCATTTTTCATGTGTTTTTTAATGATTAATAAGCCATGCTTGTTGTTCACGTTGGCATTTTTATTTATTTTTAGTGGTATGCCCCTATTACATAGAGAAGGGTATGGAAGAAGTGGGTATAGCTGAAATGAGGTTGTTCTGTCCTGGTCTTCGGGTTTGGAACCTTAGAAAGAGATAATGAATCCCTTAGAAAGAGTGTCTAAGACATCCAATCAAATGTGAAGCACTATATTTCTTTCAATTTTGGAGTGTATTTTAGCCTTTAATTGATTAACATAGGAGAACCAACATAAGGTGTGTTCACATTTTCCATTGCAAGATAGACGCTCTAGATAACCATTGATAGGTGAGTGTAGCACATACATCACTAGGTGAAGAAGTACTTCCATCGGAAGGGGACCATAGGATTTTTGTCAAAAGAGGAGCGTTGGGCGACCATTATAAGGGGACCACTGGTAGGTGGGTGTTGGTTTCCTTTGACTGTCAATTGAAGGAAGGTCATAGTGATGTAAACTAAAGGTTTGGTTGAAGCAATGCAAACTAATGGCTCAACATATGTAAGCCCACCCTAGGGAGGCTATTGGCGCGTGGTCCATGGTTTTCATTACTGGAGCTTATGATTGATGGTAATGCCAATGGATGGAGGGGCTTATTAATGAAAATTGATGGCTTTGTAGGTCTGATGCAAGCCATTGGATTCAACAATCGATGAACGAACAAAACATCAAAAATAAGGTCCATTTATTCAAATGTTTTTGTGTTCACTAGTTGGTTAGAGGTACCACCATCTCCTACACTTTTATCATGTAGTGAAGCTTAAGACTTCCATGAAAATGAAGAATTTGGATAAAAACCTAATAAGATACATAACGTAAAGAAAAACTAAACACAAGCTATTTCAAAGATAAAATGATGGAAATGAATGTGAAACTAAGTTGTCAATGCAACTAAAACTTGGATATTGTCATAGGAGGCAGATGAAGATCTTTCATTTCATGCTTTGTCCCTTAGTGATACTTGAGAATGATTATGGAAGAAAGTGTGCCCCATAGGCGACAACAATAAGGAAACTATATAAAATTAGTTCAGAACCATATTGAAAAATTCATCCACACTGCTACTATGGAAAGGATAAGAACATACTTACACATTGCTCCAGTAGCACAAAATCTAAAATCATTGCTAAATGAATACTTTCAACCCAAGTTATTGCCTCACCTTCATATCATCCTCATTTCCCTACCACCTGATATGGCCAAGCAGCCCAACTTCTTGGGATCAGAATATAAATCTATCTATGTCTTTTTTTCCACTTTTGCTTCTCAAAAATACTTCTTCTCTGCTATCCCCAACACTAGGAACATCCAAGAGTTTTCATGAAACTTTATAGAATCTTGCAAAACAACAAGTATGTATATGATCTAAAATTGAGGTGCGTGAAAAAGAACATTGAAATGCATTTGTTGTATCCCTAGGTAGAAAATGGAGAGAAGGGTTTGTAGCATGAAGATGTGAATACCTCCTCTAATCAACTTGATATTGCATTTTTTTGGAGATAAATATATTGCAGCATTTTCTTACACATTGGCATCTTTTCTTTTGGGTGGTGTGTCCCAATTACATAGATAGGGGTATGGAGGTAGAGGATAAAGTAGAGAGGGGGTTTGCCACCCCAAACATGGAGTTTGGCACTTTTATGGATTTTTATTTTCTTTTTGATGGGGGAAGGTGAGAGAATGGAAGAAGTATGGAAGAGGGGTCAAATCAATATGCAACTTGATTCATAATCTAGTGCATTGAGTTGTTCTCTTAGTCCCACTATGTTCAAATAGTGTCATGATAAGGGGAAAACATGACGATTCCATGAATTTGTTTCAATAGTCGGTTAGAATGAATATGCATGCATCAGACATTCAACTAAATAATTATAAAACATAATCATTTTGGTCCATATGAGTTTTATTGTTATTCAAATATCCTCTATAAACTCATAAAAGTGAGCATTATCTACTTAACAATGTCAGATTCATCATTGAATCATCACTTACTCAAAAATCATATATGAAATATCTTACATTAGGGAGAGGACCACAATGCCTTACCTAGGGTTTCTATGTCTAGGATCATTTAAATGGTCTCAAAGTCTGATACATCCTTAAAATCATCATTACAAGCTTACTTGAAATTATGAAACAAGATATTTCATCATTGGATGGTCAGTTGCATTTTTACTTCACTATACACATTATTGCAAACAAGGCCTAGAACTAGTTCCGATGCATATAACCTATATCATCCATCATATATTGTATCATTGATCATATTCTAGGGTTTTGGGAAACCTAGTATTCATGATATTATAAATAATATATAAATTATTTTGGATGAGTGAGTTTATCATTTAGGAATTGTGCTAACTTTACTTTTGCTAACCTCAAATGGTTTGTTTATACTTGAAATTTTATAGTTTTTGATATTATGACTATTTTGTGTCAACTACATCTGCATCAATGCCCAAATGAAAACTTAATATCATAATAACAGTAAAAGATAAAAAAATCATTGGAATCTATATAGGAACTTTTTTGAAAATCGGGTAAAGCCATAAGTTCTCTCTCAAATCATAAATTAAATTTCAACCAAGAAGAGGAAGATAAATTGGTCAAAATAATCATATATTAAATTACTTTTTACTTATGGTTTATTCTAGTTAAGTTTGGTAAATGTGAAGAATACACTCATCTCAAGTTTTAAAGCACTAACTTTCATCCTAATTCCATATATTATACATAAATATTCTCAAAATGTGAGTATCATCACACTAATTCATTCTTATCCATAGTTAGTATGTTTAATCAAAATAGGGGATGAAATAATGAAAAAGTAAATTTATATAAGGGTTTATTGGTTGAAATTTGCTCATTGTTGAGTATATTATAATAAATTAATTACCTAACGACTAACATGGCTAGGCTATCCAAATATACAATTGTTCTTACCTAAGTTCCTCTTCTAATCATCTCAAAGTTGGCTCAAAATAAACATTCCATTCCAATCTAGAGCTTGGTTAGGTAAAATTAGGTTATCAACAATCTATAATCTGAGTAGTATCAATTTTAGCTAAGCACATCTTGAATGCTTAACTTATCCACTAGAAGTTGTTTCTTCTGTCAGCATTAAGAAGTAACCTGATTTCATGATATGTCAATCAAACTTTAAAATTCTAAAACATGATCAACTAATCAACTAGTCTTCTCAACTTATTGAAGAACTAGGTCAGACAACTAGTTTGTTATGACCCACATTGAGGTTAACCAGTAAATATCTCAATTAATCAGTAAGCATCTTGATTAGTGCTAAGCACTCTGTTAAACATCATGGATAACCAAGATAAGCTATGTCGTGAATTAATAGTTGAGATGTAATCATCCAAGGTATCTAATGACAATTTCAGTGTTAATTGTTGAGTTAAGTTAAATGCCAAGATGCAATTGGTGTTTTGACCAGTTTTGATAAGATACTAATTGAGATTTCTTGCTTTGAGGGTATATAGGATTTTATGTTAGACTTTTTGCAAAAAGAATCACCTCAATCGGATAACCGAGGTGAAAGTTATAGCTTTTTCTAGAGCTAGAGTTTAGTTTTGTAATTTTTCCAATTTCTTTTCTAGCCCTTTATTTACTCTTTCCTCTCCTCGCTTATCTATTATCATCTTCTTTCCGATTAAAGTGAGTAACCGCCTATTGAGCGGCGCCCAATAGAGGCAAAACGGTCACGCCTTGGCTGGTCCTGGGCGGACGATTTCTCAGCCTTAGCCCCGACTTGGCTACGCCTACCTTTCCTCTACCTCCTCCTTCTTCTTTCTCTCTTCCTTCTCCACTCTTTCTTCCTCTATTTCTTCATCCTAGCAGGTGTCGACCTGCAGCTGCAGATGCCGGCGGCCAGGCGCCGTGGCTCAGCTAGGAGCCACCTTGGGCGTAGCTTGTATCTCTAAACGGCCGCTTTGACCCAGATGTTGAGATCCAAGCTTGAAAACGCAACTTTCTGCCACCATTTCCCTACCTGCGTTTCAATTTAGAAGGGGCCAACAAGGGCAATAGGGTGGTTTCCGCCGAGATCGTGTGCCCACACGTCGCCGAGATGTAGGTGCAGCAGGGTACCTTTAGAAGGGGTGGTGGAGATGGACCTGTTCGGTACGGCTTCACACACGAGGATTTTGTCTATGTTGGGTTACTCCCTGGCTAAAGAGGAGGAGAAGCTGCTGGTGTACAAGTACATGCCCAACGGGGACCTCGCGAGCTCGCTGTACAGGAAGAAGGTCGGGGATGAAGAAGACGAAGCAAGAGTCAAACATGTGCTTAATGTGCTATGTGAACTTCATCAGAGGAAGGTATGGTTGGATGAGAAGAACCGTAAACAGGATATTATCAAAGGTTGAAGACAACCAAATTCTGCTCGGAATTAGACCCCGAACGCATCCCCAGACGAATCCGGACAGACCAAATCACGGTGAGTAGAATTTCATTTATTTATCATTAATAAACTCAGGCGTTTGAATATTTTCTGTTTTGTGCGCGAATTACGCTGATAACAGACGTTATCAGGCGTAGGGTGGCGTTTGGCGTCGCCCGACTTTTTATTTCATAAATTTCTTCTAGACACTGTTATATGATTAAATTTAGCAATTGATCAGTGTGGATTGAATCGATAGATTTATATGGTTCATTGGAACCTAAATTGCTCATTTGAATGTTGAAATTAGAAATTCATGTCTGAAAATGGTATGATTTGGGTATGAACCCAGACAATGAAGATTTCTGATAAATTATCAGATGTACGATTTCAAAGTTGATATGAATAAATAAAATATGCATGAAAACCTTAATTGCATATATCTTTTGACGTTAATATGTGTAAATTGATATTTACATGAAATGACACATTTCTCTGAAATATTACCAGAAATTCTCAAGTATTGTTATTAAATTGTATTGTGATATGTAATTAACTCTTAATTGAGCTAAGTGATGCACAAACCAGGATTTGGGTTAATGAGCACATTTTTCGAGAATTTTAGAGAATTGATAATTGTTGAGTATGATTCTCATATGTGAAGTAAATTTCTTTAATTTGTGCAATAAGATGTTCAATTGCGTAAATTCGCTATGTATGTGCCAAATTGAAATAAGTTGGGTTATTTATGCATTTCTAATTTGTCTGAATGCATGGTATGAGAATTTCTCAGAAATTACAATGATTTGAAATATATTGCTCTGTCAGTTTAGAATGACAGTGTATTGTGATCTGATATGAAATCAGTAAATGTGATATTCCTGTTTAAGTGTTTATATGTTAATCAGTTAATAGACTTAGGTGCTCCAACACCGTAGAACCCCAATGCGCGGTCTGTACCTTTGGGGTGAAACGACTGATCTAGCCCTGAGTCTAGATGGTCGGCAACCAGTGTTCAACAATAATCCGTGTGTGTGTCACGGTGGCACTGGAGTAATATAGGGGTTATTCAACAATAATCTGTGCATGTGTCACGGTGGTAACCCAGACCCTCCGACTGTGCACTACAGGTTGCGAGAGGAGTCTAGAGCACTCAGAGTTAGTGCAGTGAGGCCCTTGAGTGCCTAAGAACTGCAGTGAGGCCCTTGAGAGCCTGAGAGTGCTGTGAGGCCCTTGAGTGCCTGAGGCCCTTGAGAGCCTGAGAGTCCTGTGCAGACCAGGACGGAAAGTCAGACTTAGCATTTCCCGGGTGTGTCGCTAAGTCTTGTACGGTGAGATCGTAGTTCGCTACAGATCTTCATATGCAGAGTGCGCTGCATATGTTTGGGGCATAATGGTATAAAAATGTAATCATATAGGATCACAGTAAATTTAATATGTTAAGAGTTTAGTACTTCTGTGCTAGTTCTCAATAATTGCTTTATTATTCAAGACATGCAGTTTCTGATATTTTATGCTTTATAGTTATGCGATATTTGTTGTTGTATAGAAATGTGATTATTATCTGTAAAATCTACTATGTCATTAGAACTGCTCTGTATAGTATTGTTCTTATGCTTTATTTCAATTTAATAAACTTCACGAGTTGTTTAATGATAGTTAAATGAAAAACTATTCACTGAGCGAGTAGGCTCACTCCTCTACTCAAACATTTTTAGGTCAGCGACAGTTCCAGGAATCGGAAGGATCTTTTCATCCCAACGTTTAATCAACAGAAGGTTTGTAGCTAGTCTAGTTAGAGGTCTCTTAGTCCTTTCCCCTCGATCTTTGGGACATGGTGTGGGTGAGAGAGAGTATGTATGGCGAATGTGTATAAAGATGTAAATTAACTGATATGTTTACTTTCTGTTAAACAATATTACATGTTGTAAACTCTGGTTATGTTCTCTAGCCAGTTTAATTGAAATGCTTCCGCAATAGTTATTTATGTTTTAGTTTATAACAATAATCCGGATATCATTACGAGGTTTTAAAAAAAGAAAAAGTTTTCAGTGATTTTTTTATGTGATAATCCCTCCGTCGGGCCCTAATCTCATGATTAGTGGTTAGTGTGAGATCGGGGTGTGACATCTTGGTATCAGAGCATAGGTTGAGCACATGGTTATTCTAAGTCCAGGTCAGGGGACGATAAGAGACCAATAGGATTAGGACTTAAGTGTCTTCCTTCTAACTGCAATTTTCTAACAGGAAGTGTTCTGTTATACTATTGCAGATGGCAGGAAGATGATGTGGTCACGAGGACCAAGTTGAAAGCTTAGGCTGAATCATCAGAATCGAAAGATAGAATTATAAGTGAGATAAATAAGAAATGATGTGTCTTTAGCTCTGGGAGGTCTGAGTGTTTAGATACCATGGCCAGGTGTCTGAATACTTAGATTGACCAGTATCAAGCTACTCTGTCTAATCTTCTCTGGATGCCCTGGCCAGGTATGCAGAGGAAGGATAGGCCAAAGAAAAACCCTAGAAATCTTAGGGTTATGAGATAAGAAATTAATATAGGAATAAGAGGTTTAACATAGGATGTGATACAATTTTTGCTTTATATTGCTTATTTGATTGAAAATCACTAGAAATGCACTTATATGCATGAAATAAGATTTTCAGTTTGTAAAGTAAACATGATTCTTTTATGTTGTTGTATGTCATGAAATGATTTATTTATTGTTTAAATTCTTTGTATCAAGTAGACCAAAAGTTATGTTTTAATGAGTTTGCCCTAAGTGGATATTCTTTTCACATGTTTGAGATTAATAGGAGTTGGTTAAATCCTGAGTAGCTCTTGGCTTCAGGACTACAGGTTCGGCCTGGTCTGGCTGGCAGGATGCGTTACTGGGATCTAACGACTCTTATTAAAATATATATATATATAATAAAAATAGACTCTGGATGATTTAGATTTGAGTCATAGTAAGAATGTACATACGATAAGACGTTGAGATGTAAGAGAAAGATTAGAACAGCTAAGAAGTAGCTGGAACTGATATCAGAAGCCTAATGTTGGAGTCTCATTTGAGCAATCCTTAATTGGAAATAAAAGGAAACGATATTAGGTTCATATTAAATTCAATGATTAGTATTATATGAACTATGAATATGAGAATATGGAAAAGAAATGAGAAAAGTATGTAATGGCTAGGACGTAAGAATCGACCATGGAATGGATCAGGTAATAGAGTAAAATACGTTTATGTATTTCAAAGCAAAGGGAAAATAGAAGAAAGGAGTTGAATATACAATAAGTGCATAGAAATAAAGAGTCTTATAAAAATCATAAGATCAGGACAAGAAACTTAGTTGGATAAAAAGAAATGTTAGAAAGGATGACCTTGATTAAGGAATGAGGATTACATGACATAATTGAGAGTATGGCATGTATATCTTTATTATAAAGTTTAGTGCATTCATACATACTATCTTTGGATTCTAAGTCTCTAAAGACTGGCAAATTAGTTTTTAAAATAAAGAACAAACACATAACTTAGAAAATGAATGCATGATATAAGAATTTCTCAGTATTTACAATTATTTTAAGTACACTGTTCTGACAGTTCTAGAATGATATCATATTGTGATTTGAACTGCAATCAAATGAATGAGGTAACTGAAACCCTAAGGATAGGGTGTTGCCATGTAATAAGTGAATGAGGTAATCGAAACCCTAAGGATAGGGTGTTCAATGAATCAAGTATTTTGATATCAAAATTCTCAATATAAGATGTGTGATGCTTAACAGTTCAATTGCACGATTTTAGTGTATAAAGTGCCAAATTGACATGCATTCTGTTTATTTGAGAATTCCAGTCTGCCTGCATGCATATTGATATTGATTTCTCAGTAAATTACAAGTGGACACGTAATTAGATTATTTAAAATTTTGAAATCTGCATGCATGCTTATTATGTTGAATCTCTTGATATTTGCAATACCTGAATATATGGTTTGTCCAGTTTGAAATGATACTCATGTTACGTTATAAGTTTCCATTAAATTGAAGAGATATCATGGAAATACCAAAGTCCAGAACAAATGAGAGAAAGGAAATTCCAGTGATAAGATAAGGAAGAATTTAGTAAAACTTATGAGATCTAAAGTTTGAATTTCAAACTAAGGGAACATAGTCACATCACAATAACGCTATGTTATTGATAAAGAAGAAACCCTAGAATGTTTAGAGTTGTAGTAGTTCAAGGGATATCAATAGTGATTTGACCTTGAATACTAGCATCACTATAAAATTTAATCATGAGATTTGTTCTATGAAAGGTAAGCTAGCATTAATAAAATCTAGGATTTAAAGGTAGATAAACAATATGAAATAACTTGGAGAAAAGAGTAAGATATAAATTTGAAATGTAACAATAAGTAAGTAGCATAGAATGAGGAGTACTACGCGATACATGATCTGAAGTTAGTTGTTGTAGTTCATGCTCTTTTGACACAGCGTCACTATCTTTATGATGTGACGATAGATTGTCACCTTGGGAAGGTGAATGTGGTAGTTGATGCCCTAAGCAGGAAGTCTAGTTTTGTAGCTGATGCATTCTCTATGGCATGTTTCAAGAGAGACCTGCTAATAGAGATGCAGAAGTTGAACTTAGACTTAGGGGTGACAGAGCAGAGTGGTTTGATTGCACTGATGCAAGTCAAGCCTACTTCTTATGATCAGATCAAGGAACTACAATAGGGTGATAGTGAGTTAAACCAGACCATGCATGACATGACAGGGGGAAGAGACCAGAGTTCAAGTTTTCAGATGATGATGTGTTGTTTTAGCATGACAGATTGCATGTACCTCGAGATAATGATTTGAAAGGAAGGATTCTTGAGGAGGCACATGTATCGATGTATGCCATGTATCCAGGTAACACTAAGATGTACATGAATCTCAAGGAGTCGTATTGGTGGCCTGGTATAACAAAGAATGTAGCTGAGTACATGACTAGGTGCAGAGTGTGTCAGCAGGTTAAGGCTGAGCACCAGGAACCTGTAGGTACCTTGCAATCTTTTCCTATACCAGAGTGGAAGTGGGAACATATCACAATGGATTTTGTGATAGGGTTACCCAGGACACCTAGAGGTTGTGACTTTATATGGGTGATTGTGGATAGATTGACTAAGTCTGCTCACTTTCTTCATATTAAGTCAACCTTTGATGTCCCGAAGTTGTCTAAGATATATGTGGATTAAATAGACAGGTTGCATGGTATTCCAGTTCCAATTATATCTGATAGAGATCCTAAGTTCACATCCAGATTTTGGAATCAGTTGCATCGTGCTTTGGGCACAAAGTTGAGATGCGGTACAAGCTTTCACCCGCTGACGGATGGTCAATTTGAGAGGGCCATTCAGACTCTTGAGGACATGCTGAGAGCATGTGTCTTGCATTTCTGGGGAAGTTGGGAAGAACACTTGAGCCTTATAGAATTTGCATACAATAATAGTCACCATTTCAGTCTTGGTATGGCTCAGTATGAAGATCTGAGTGGCAGAAAGTGTAAAACACCCATATGTTGGTATGAGGTAGGTGAAAAGCAGATTCTTGGACCCGAGATAGTAGATTTGACCACTGAAAAGATTTTTGTGATTAAAGAACAGTTGAAAGCTTCACAGGACAGGCAAAAAAAAAAAGCTATGCTGAGAAAAAGGCGTTGACCTCTTGAGTTTGAGGTTGGTGATGAAGTATACTTGAAATGTTTCACCATGGAAAGGAGTGCTGAGATTTGGTAAGAGAGGCAAACTGACTCCTAGGTTTATGGGCACGTATCCTATCATTGAGAGGATTGGACCTGTAGCCTATAGGTTAGAATTGCCATCTGAGTTGTCAAATCTACATGATGTGTTTCATGTATCCATGTTGAAGAAATGCTATCCTGGTACAGAAAAGATAGTTGACCCAGAACCTGCACAGTTCAGATCAGATGTGTCCTATGTTGAGGGACCAGTTCAGATAGTTGATCGGAGAATCAAGGAACTCAACAATTGTGAGATACCATTAATAAAGGTTTTGTGGTGAGACCATAACCTAGAGGAAACCACATGAGAGTTTGAATCAGTAATGCGTGATAAGTTTCCTTTTCTCTTTTAGGAATTTCGGGACGAAATTCTTATAAGGGAGGGAGATTGTTATGACCCACATTGAGGTTAACCAGTAAATATCTCAATTAATCAGTAAGCATCTTGATTAGTGCTAAGCACTCTGTTAAACATCATGGATAACCAAGATAAGCTATGTCGTGAATTAATAGTTGAGATGTAATCATCCGAGGTATCTAATGACAATTTCAGTGTTAATTGTTGAGTTAAGTTAAATGCCAAGATGCAATTGGTGTTTTGACCAGTTGTGATAAGATACTAATTGAGATTTCTTGCTTTGAGGGTATAGAGGATTTCATGTTAGACTTTTTGCAAAAAGAATCACCTCAATCAGATAACCGAGGTGAAAGTTATAGCTTTTTCTAGAGCTAGAGTTTAGTTTTGTAATTTTTCCAATTTCTTTTCTAGCCCTTTATTTACTCTTTCCTCTCCTCGCTTATCTATTATCATCTTCTTCTCGATTAAAGTGAGTAACCGCCTATTGAGCGGCGCCCAATAGAGGCAAAACGGTCGCGCCTTGGCTGGTCCTGGGCGGACGATTTCTCAGCCTTAGCCCCGACTTGGCTACGCCTACCTTTCCTCTACCTCCTCCTTCTTCTTTCTCTCTTCCTTCTCCACTCTTTCTTCCTCTATTGCTTCGTCCTAGCAGGTGTCGACCTGTAGCTGCAGATGCCGGCGGCCAGGCGCCGTGGCTAAGCTAGGAGCCACCTTGGGCGTAGCTTGTATCTCTAAACGGCCGCTTTGACCCAGATGTTGAGATCCAAGCTTGAAAACGCAACTTTCTGCCACCATTTCCCTACCTGCGTTTCAATTTAGAAGGGGCCAACAAGGGCAATAGGGTGGTTTCCGCCAAGATCGTGTGCCCACACGTCGCCGAGATGTAGGTGCAGCAGGGTACCTTTAGAAGGGGTGGCGCCCCAGTTAACTCAATCAGCAGCAGCTGCCGCCAGGAAGGAGGCCGAGTATATGGTGGAGATGGACATGTTCGGTACGGCTTCACACACGAGGATTTTGTCTATGTTGGGTTACTCCCTGGCTAAAGAGGAGGAGAAGCTGCTGGTGTACAAGTACATGCCCAACGGGGACCTCGCGAGCTCGCTGTACAGGAAGAAGGTCGGGGATGAAGAAGACGAAGCAAGAGTCAAACATGTGCTTAATGTGCTATGTGAACTTCATCAGAGGAAGGTATGGTTGGATGAGAAGAACCGTAAACAGGATATTATCAAAGGTTGAAGACAACCAAATTCTGCCCGGAATTAGACCCCGAACGCATCCCCAGACGAATCCGGACAGACCAAATCATGGTGAGTAGAATTTCATTTATTTATCATTAATAAACTCAGGCGTTTGAATATTTTCTGTTTTGTGCGCGAATTACGCTGATAACAGACGTTATCAGGCGTAGGATGGCATTTGGCGTCGCCCGACTTTTTATTTCATAAATTGCTTCTAGACGCTGTTATATGATTAAATTTAGCAATTGATCAGTGTGGATTGAATCGATAGATTTATATGGTTCATTGGAACCTAAATTGCTCATTTGAATGTTGAAATTAGAAATTCATGTCTGAAAATGGTATGATTTGGGTATGAACCCAGACAATGAAGATTTCTGATAAATTATCAGATGTACGATTTCAAAGTTGATATGAATAAATAAAATATGCATGAAAACCTTAATTGCATATATCTTTTGACGTTAATATGTGTAAATTGATATTTACATGAAATGACACATTTCTCTGAAATATTACTAGAAATTCTCAAGTATTGTTATTAAATTGTATTGTGATATGTAATTAACTCTTAATTGAGCTAAGTGATGCACAAACCAGGATTTGGGTTAATGAGCACGTTTTTCGAGAATTTTAGAGAATTGATAATTGTTGAGTATGATTCTCATATGTGAAGTAAATTTCTTTAATTTGTGCAATAAGATGTTCAATTGTGTAAATTCGCTATGTATGTGCCAAATTGAAATAAGTTGGGTTATTTATGCATTTCTAATTTGTCTGAATGCATGGTATGAGAATTTCTCAGAAATTACAATGATTTGAAATATATTGCTCTGTCAGTTTAGAATGACAGTGTATTGTGATCTGATATGAAATCAGTAAATGTGATATTCCTGTTTAAGTGTTTATATGTTAATCAGTTAATAGACTTAGGTGCTCCAACACCGTAGAACCCCAATGCGCGGTCTGTACCTTTGGGGTGAAACGACTGATCTAGCCCTGAGTCTAGATGGTCGGCGACCAGTGTTCAACAATAATCCGTGCGTGTGTCATGGTGGCACTGGAGTAATATAGGGGTTATTCAACAATAATCCGTGCATGTGTCACGGTGGTAACCCAGACCCTCCGACTGTGCACTACAGGTTGCGGGAGGAGTCTATAGCACTCAGAGTTAGTGCAGTGAGGCCCTTGAGTGCCTAAGAACTGCAGTGAGGCCCTTGAGAGTCTGAGAGTGCTGTGAGGCCCTTGAGTGCCTGAGGCCCTTGAGAGCCTGAGAGTCCTGTGCAGACCAGGACGGAAAGTCAGACTTAGCATTTCCCGGGTGTGTCGCTAAGTCTTGTACGGTGAGATCGTAGTTCTCTACAGATCTTCATATGCAGAGTGCGCTGCATATGTTTGGGGCATAATGGTATAAAAATGTAATCATATAGGATCACAGTAAATTTAATATGTTAAGAGTTTAGTACTTCTGTGCTAGTTCTCAATAATTGCTTTATTATTCAAGACATGCAGTTTCTGATATTTTATGCTTTATAGTTATGCGATATTTTTTGTTGTATAGAAATGTGATTATTATCTGTAAAATCTGCTATGTCATTAGAACTGCTCTGTATAGTATTGTTCTTATGCTTTATTTCAATTTAATAAACTTCACGAGTTGTTTAATGATAGTTAAATGAAAAACTATTCACTGAGCGAGTAGGCTCACTCCTCTACTCAAACATTTTTAGATCAGCGACAGTTCCAGGAATCGGAAGGATCTTTTCATCCCAACGTTTAATCAACAGAAGGTTTGTAGCTAGTCTAGTTAGAGGTCTCTTAGTCCTTTCCCCTCGATCTTTGGGACATGGTGTGGGTGAGAGAGAGTATGTATGGCGAATGTGTATAAAGATGTAAATTAACTGATATGTTTACTTTCTGTTAAACAATATTACATGTTATAAACTCTGGTTATGTTCTCTAGCCAGTTTAATTGAAATGCTTCTGCAATAGTTATTTATGTTTTAGTTTATAACAATAATCCGGATATCATTACGAGGTTTTAAAAAAAGAAAAAGTTTTCAGTGATTTGTTTATGTGATAATCCCTCCGTCACGCCCTAATCTCGTGATTAGTGGTTAGTGTGAGATCGGGGTGTGACATAGTTGGTCAACTTGTCAACAATTTAATAGGTCTTTGTAAGTTGGTCCTCTGATTTGGTTGATCTCTAGTACAATCAAGTCGGCAGAAATATGCATAGATCAATCTACATGTGAAAAGTTTGTTTGACTTGTCAACTTGAGAGAAGTCTATGTTGATAAAAATTTCATTGGAAATCGGATAGTTCAATGAGCACATATAAAGTCAGTTGACTACTAGTCCAAATCATGCCAACTTGTCCAAATGAAATCATATTCTTTAACATATCGTGCAACTTAGATCAAAACTCAATCCATAAACGGTTAGATATTTGCAATGTTCTTAGTGCTTCTACTAAATTTTATCAATTTCCATATAAATTATGTAACTATTTAAAATTATAATTTCTTTAAATTTGCTAGCCAATTCTATTGAAATGTCACAACCAAGAATTTTTATCCATTAACTGAGTGAAATTTTACTATTATTATGTTCATATATACAAAAATACCTTATTAGGGTCTAGCAAACCTAACTATTTTTTATGAATAAACAAGTAGAAACAAATTTAGAAATAAATCTAGTGAAAAACATAAGCAAAAGAAATTGAACTAGAATTACGGCTTAATAAAACCTAGGGTACTCATTAACCTTAGTTGGGCTCATAATAGATGGACCATTAACCATAGTCTATCAAATTATGGAAGTTCCTTCCAGCTCCAATTTTCTTAGTAATGAGAACAACCTAGACAAAAACCTTATGTATGATTTCTAAAGAGAAACCACTCTTAGGTTTTCATAAATGTGCAAAACATTTGTTCTTTGCAATGTCCTTAAATACTTAGTTTATTCCATTTTAATCACTTCTTTTGTCATTGCATATGAATGTTGAATTTAAATCTGATATCCAATTTACAATCTAACATGTTGAACCCAAATAAACAGGACGGAAATTATCTTCACTAAGTGAGAGGATACATTAGCATTAAGTTTCGGTTCAATTCTGTGACATCCCTCTATCACACAGACAACGAAATGCCACGTGAAAACATACAAAACTGTCATAAACATCGTATTACTAAAAATACAGGTTAATTAAAACCGATTGTGGAAAGCAGATAATAAAGAGGCTATTACATCTTGATCCTTATCCTGCAAGGAAACATGTTATATAAATATACATAATCCTCGATATATGTCCACAGCTCATAGGACCTAACTGTCCCATAGGCACAAAGAGTTCACCACCTGATTAGATACAGAACAGGCCATATCATGCCAACAATAGGATAAACAAGCCATATTAGCTATACATCGTGAAACGTCACCAAATCACCTCCAAGGACCTGAGAGTACAGGGATGACTCTAGGACTCTACTACAAAACACCCAAAAATAGCAGCACATCCATCTCTTGCCTTCTACTGATCTTATTGCTTCTCGGCCGCAACCTCACGACCACCACCACGTCTAGCACGATCACCTAAAAAGGTTTTAAACCAGTGGGGTGAGACACACAGTCCCAGCGAGAAACATAACTCTCCGCCGAACTATAAAACTTTAGGAAAGCTAGAACATATAAAACAGATAACTGATATAAGCAGTTCATACATGTAGTATACTGAACAGAACTAACTTTATTAACAAACTTACCAAGATATCCAAGAGGCATAAACCCAGATATTTCTTATGGAGCATGGTTGACAAGACAGGTTATATAAGAACTTATCATAAGATATGAGGAATGTGTAATGAATTGTGAGATATAACTAGGGAAACTATACAAGCAAGGCCTCAACCAATGTTCCGTGATTTTCCCTAAGCAATGTATACTATACGGCTGGATTACAATTTATTATGCCCTGAGGAAGTGAGCCGTACCGCTCAAATCCAACCTTCAGTTGCAAAGCCTAAAACTGGTGCCGTACAAGGTCAATGGAAGAGTCGAACTTCATGACCTCACCTCCTCGTGGTCAATGCATGATAACCAAAGCAGGACCGCAGTCTCTTGCTTAAGTGGCCCAGCTACATGGTCAGCTCTGCAGCTACCCTTTTCTCTAGCCTGCCTTGGTATAGGTCTCGGCATTAGCATACCTTGAGCCACAGGCCTATTCACCGTGCTCCTAAGCCATGAACGCATTCATGCTCTATCACACTGAGCCATGGGCCTATTCACCATGCTCTAACCATACTGAGTCTACAACTGAAGTTGTACTCTAATTCTCCTATTTTCGGATAGAAGAAACTGTACATATTCAACAATATGCACTCCAAGTAATCCCGTAGGATAAACCTATTTCACCATCACCAGCTACTGACGATGATGGATCTATGGCCAGGGCAAACTACATGAAATATTCCACTGTAATTAATTAGTATATTTTAACTGAATTGTTGAGGAAACTAGATTATAAGACATAAACAACATTGTGTCACACCATTACTGTCATTATCATATTTCCATGGGATCTCAATCCCTCATCACATAATGCCACTGCCCCACAAGGCTTCATCATCATACATCATCATGGGATATCAATCCCTTATCTCATCATCAGAGGATAACACCTCAATCATGCACTCAACCTTCATTAGGTCACCAGACATTTCTCATCATAATGGTGATACATGTTATCTCATCAACAAGGAACATCATTATGTAGTGTTATACAAAACACATACGCCTCATAGCTCTTACCTGGCTATGAATTCATTTGATAATACATGCATGGTTAGAATGCATATCTGAAGAGATAACTTGATCAACAAAAACAGATCTTTAGAGAACCTATTATGAATGTCATGTCATTAAGATTTAAGGTGCATAAGATTGGAACAACATCCATTATTATAAACACATGAAGCATAAAGTTGTAGATGGTATGTCAAATAGCTTATATTATTGTGACCAAACCGTGAGCATCCACCATGCCCTATATCTCATAACATCATGAACACAACCATGATCTTGTCATCATATCAACCTTAGGTAGCCACCACATCACTACCATATCTCATCATCAGAACCAAAGATGTGGGCTCAAGACAACAAGTTCACCAACTTAGGGTTACCAGGTTAGGTGCATCCCTTACTAAAGGTGTTGTTTACCCTCACCGAAGGTATCGCCTACCATCACTAAAGGGATATTGGGTAGAGCATCATCCCTCACTCAAACAATATCGGTCACCACCAAAACCCTAGGGCACCAAGCCACATATTGGGAAACCAGCATATCGTGCAACCATGCACAAGGGGGTATCGGGCAGCCATGTACAAGTGTGTATCGGGCAGCACTACACCTGTATCGGCCGAGACCCCATATCGCCCGCTAGGGTTAGGGTTTTCCATGTCCGACAACCACCAAAACCATATCACCCAAAGCATGCCACTGCCATCCATCAAGAGACATCATGGGCAGCCCACCATGGCGCCCAAGGAGCTCCCATATCGCCCAAGGTAGCCCTATCATCCAAGCTAGGGTTTGGGACTCTCTATCGGTCAAGGCACCATATCGCCCATCAGGGTTACACCAACCAAGACTCCATATCGGGAAACACCATATCGGATAAGGACATATCATCCAACAACATCTTGGGTGAAGGTCCATATCGGTCAAGAGGTCAAAAAGGTGTTAACCTAGCATATCGCCCAAGCTCAACCCTAGAAGAGGGATATCGGGCAGAACACAACTTAGGGTATCATGCAAGAGTTCAAAAGCCATGACGGGTTGGTCATCTTCAACCTCAAGACTGCCACCAAGAAACCCTAATAGGTCAAGAGAGTTGGCTCACCTCTCAACAACCAAGAGAGAGGGGTTTTACACAACTTCCATCGCATATCGGGCAGCAAGGTGGGTCATCACCACAACGGCCAACCCTCCAACCTTAACTAGGTCAACACCAACCAAAGGCTCAATTCTCAAGTCCATGGTAAGAGAGGGGTATTGCCCAAACAACTAGAGTATAGACTCACCTCTCAACGACTAAGGGAGAGAGGGTTTCTGCCCACACAACTAGAGATTAATCTCACCTCTCAAAACCAAAGGGAAAGAAAGGGATTTTGCCCCAAGAACACACCACACGCACCATGGAATTAGGAAACCCTAGGCTCACCTCTCAACAACTAAGAGAGATGGGTTTTGCCCAAAGAACTCCACATCCAATGGTTCGGCCAACCCAAGGCAACCATCTCAACAAGGTATAGGGTACATCTAAGGCAACCTTATAACCATTAAAGCAAGAACATAGCTAGAAGATGACATGGCTGAAACATATAGCAAAGCAACATGATAAAGAAGTAGTATAGTAGGGTTAGTAGTTATGTAACCTGCCTCAAGCTCTAAAGCTCCAAGTTCCTAGAACCAAGCTCCAAGCTCCAAGGCACCACCTTCGGCTAACACAAAGAAGAACAACTTGTAACCACCATGGCCGAAGATAAAGGAGAAGAAGAAGAAGAAGAAGAAGGTGCCAAGGAAAGGGAGAGATACTTACCATAAGAGAAGGAAAGGGACAAGCTAGCAAGGTGGGTCACCCAAGACACTAGCCGCATCGGTCACCACTTGCTCCAAGCTCAGCCACCAAAGGAAGGGAAGCAACTAAAGGAACCAAAGAGACCTGGCAAGAAAGGGGGGGTCGTTTATATACTAAGGGGTGAAGGGGAAGAGTAGACAAGGTGGCATCCGCCCCTAACACACTTGTCCAAGGATTGTGCCACTTGCTAGCACCCCAAAAACACACGCCCATGACTTGCCACCCACTAGCAAAGCAACAACCACTTGTCCAAAGAAGGTAACACAAATGAGGCTAGGTTAAGAGGGTGTGTGTCACCCAACATGGTGACCTGACACACCATGGCCGATACACCTCCTTGTCTTATACAACCAGCACTCCCTTGGCTGATACACCAAGGTCCAGCCCAATACAGACTCCAACAAGGCTCAACACAACTCAAACAAGTCTCAACAAAGCCCAAAGCTACTCAAGCAAAGAGACCAACCCATCCTCTCAACCCTAGAGGATGCAAGGAGAGAGAAAGACATCTCTTAAGGTGACAAACTTGCACACCAACCCTAGAAATTGGGTAAATTGCAAGTTGCACCTCAACCTCTCAACAAGGCACAAACAAACCCTAATCAAAACTTCAGGTGATTAGCAAGCATCTAAACACAGGGTTTAGGAAAAGCAAACAGGGTAAGCCCAAAATGAGGGTCAGGGTCCTTACAAGCCATAAACCTCTACTAAAGGATTTCGTCCCTGAAATCCAAAGAGAAAAGTGAGGGATACTTCCTCCTCATCTCTTCCTCGAGTTCCCACGTGGCTTCCTCAATGCCACGATGATGCCAAAGAACCTTTACAAGCACCAAGTCCTTCCTTTTCAACTTCTTCACTCTTCTGTCAAGGATCATCACTGGACCTTCCTTGTAGGTCAAGTCTTCATCAAGCTCAACCTCAATCGGTTGTATCACTGTCTCTGTGCCTGGATGACTTTTTTTCAGCTTTCTGACAAGGAACACTGGATGTAACCTGTGCGACTCTGGCGGTAGTTCTAACTTGCAAGCTACCTTGCCAACATGAGCTATTACCAGATATGGCCCCATATACCTGGGAGCCAACTTGCCTTTCCGGCCAAATCTTAGCACGCCTTTCCATGGAGAGACCTTGAGATACACCTTGTCTCCCACCTGGAACTCTAAAGGTCGTCAACGATTATCTGCATACAACTTATGTCTATCCTGCGCCGCTTTCAACTGTTGTTGTATCACCTTGATCTTCTCTATCGTCAGCTGCACTAACTCAGGACCCAAAAGCTGATACTCGCCAGACTCATACCAACATAAAGGAGATCTGTACTTCCTGCCATATAAAGCCTCATATGATGCCATGTCGATACTCCGTTGGTAACTGCTGTTGTAGGAAAAATCTATTAAACTGAGATGCACGTCCCAGCTACCTAGGAACTGCAAAATACAAGCTCGGAGAAGATCCTCCAAAGTCTGAATAGTCCTTTCAGACTGTCCATCTGTCTACAAATGGAAAGTGGTACTGAACCTCAACTGTGTTCCCAACGCTCTGTGCAACTGTTCCCAAAATGACTCACTAATTAGGGACCTCTGTCAGAGACTATTGTTGCAGGCACACCGTGCAAACGCACTATCCCATCCACTATCACCCAAATGGAATCATGATTCCTAGCTATCCTCGACAGACCAACTACGAAATCCATGGTTATATGATCCCATTTCTACAAGTGGTATTGGCATGGACTGTAACGTACCAGCCGACTTCTAATGCTCAGCCTTAACCTACTGGCATATCGCACACTTAGCCACAAACTCAGCTACATATCTCTTCAAGCCAGGCCACCAATACAGGTCCTTCATATTATGATACATCTTGGTGACACCTGGATGCATAGCATACATTGATGTGTGCACTTCCTCGAGCACTAACTTCCTCAGATCATCAACATCGGGGACCACCATCCTGTTATGATAACAAACTAGTCCATCTTCAGACTCATGGAAGCCATCACGCTTCTTGCTGCCAAACTCTGTCCTGATCAACTGAACAGTAGTATCTGCCTACTGTGCTTCTCTGATTTGCTGCCTCAAAGTAGGCTTCACTTGCATTTGTGCCAATAGTCCTGCCAACAAGGATACTTCCAACTATACATTCATCTTCCGCAAAGAGACGAACATATCCCGCTTATGGCATATCAAAGAACTCAACTATGCCTTCTTCATAGGAAGAGAAGAAGACTTCCTTCTAAGTGCATCAGCTACCACGTTCACCTTACCAGAATGATACTCTATGGTGCAATCATAATCACTGATAAGCTCCATCCAACGACATTGTCGCATGTTCATCTCACTCTGCGAGAAGATATACTTCAGGTTCTTATGATCCGTAAAGATCTGACACACCACCCCATAAATATAGTGTCTCCAAACCTTTAATGCATGGACCACCGATGCCAGCTCCAAATAATGTATCGGATAACTCTCCTCATATTTCTTAAGCTATCACGAAGCTAAAGAAACCACATGATCTTCCTACATCAGCACACATCCTAAGCCTTTTTTGGAAGCATCACAGAAAACAACGTAGCCTTTCCCAGACTCTGGAAGCACCAACACTAGAGCACTAGTCAGCTTCTCTTTCAAGCTCTGAAAAGCTTGCTGACAGCGATCATCCCAAATAAAAGGTACATCCTTCCTGGTCAACTTCGTCAATGGCAACGCGATCACACTGAAGTCCTTTATAAATCTCTGGTAGTATCCTGCTAAACCCAGAAAACTACGAACTTCAGTTGTTGTCTTCGATTGCTCCCATTCCGCAACTGACTCCACCTTCTTGGGGTCCACTCTGACTCCTTTTGCAGATATCACATGACCCAAGAAAGTCACTTCTTTTAACCAGAAATCGCACTTACTAAACTTGGCATACATCTGGTGTTGACGAATACTACTACAGAAACAACATTCAGTGTTGCTTTCTGGGCGTCGGTTATTTAATAAAATCGACGCCTATATTATTCAACGTCGGATATTTAGGAACCCCGACATCTATATTCGAAGACCAGCCAGACACGGGTACCTCTTTGTAGTCAGCGTCGGCTGGGTAAAACAAATCGACGCCTAAAATCGCCCGCAAAATCCATTTTTCAAGCGAAATTTTTTTTGCCCCAAAGTATCACATGCAGCGTCGGTTTTTTAACTACTAACCGACGTCGATATAAGATGGAAATTTGTGTGAAAAGTTCCAATTTAGGCGTCGATTATCCTTTGAGAACCGACATTGATAATCGTTCCCACCAAATAATTTAGGGCAAAGATTGTCTAATTGGACGTCGATTTTTTAATATCAACTGACGCTTAAAGGTAAAAGGTGTCGTTTTTACAGATAATCGATGTTGTTGACAAACTTAATAGACCCGTATCACCTGACTCTTCCCCTTCCTTCCTGTTTCATCATGATAGTTTGTTGTGATCGCCGCTCGCCTAAAATTGCCTGACGATCGCCCGACGACCCCCGCTGCTGCTCGCCACCGCTGCTACTGGTGCGGCTCTGCTCGCCGCCGCCGCCGCGTCCTCTTTCTCTTGTTGCCGCCACCACTGCTGCTCGCCGGTCTGCTCTGCTCTTCTCCTGGTGCCACTTCTGCTCGTCGCTCTGGTCTTCTCCTGCTCGCTGCCACTGCTGTCGTCGGTCGCCGCCGCTCTTCTCCACGCTAGCTCCAGGTAGCCCTAGCCTCTTTGCTTCCTTCTCTGTAGCTCCTTACCAATAGCAAGCACGGTCGTGGATGTGTTGGCCTACCACGGCTGTGCTGTCCAGTACGGTCGTGGTAGGCCAACACAGCCACGGCCGTACTTGCTGTTGGTAAGGATATGAACAAATCTTTATGTAATGATTTATGTAAATCCTAGGATACGAACAAATCTTTTGCTTGCATATATTTGTGTTTCTAATCCTAATGTTTGACCTAATTCAGTAAATTTTGATGCATGTTGAAATAATATTTAAACTTGTCCATTCTAGCATCCTAATTTGATTTGATTAAACCCTAACATTGATGAAACTCTAACATCAATTGGGATGAAACCCTAATAGAACATGTCTTTGGCGTCGGTTGTTTATGCTCTTTTGTATATAATGTGTTTGTTGGCCTAGAAACCCGTCCAAGATTTACTCATTAGGAGTAAATCTTGGATAGTCCCCGGTTTGGGACTGTTCTTGAACACCTAATCTCACTTAGGATGTAAGTGTATAATGTGTATTGGGTTTTCAAGAAAATTTTGGCAGCATTTCCCCGTTTGTTCTCTAAGTACATATGTACTTAGAGAACAGCGGGGAAATGCTGCCAAAATTTTCTTGAAAACCCAATACACATTATACACTTACTAGTGAGATTAGGTGTTCAAGGATGGGATAGGTGGTACACATTTATTATATATCAGAATGACATCACATGTGTTTATGCCCTGAATTTCACTACTACAGAACATGTCTTTGGCGTCGGTTGTTTATGCCCTTTTGTATATAATGTGTTTGTTGGCCTAGAAACTCGTCCAAGATTTACTCATTAGGAGTAAATCTTGGATAGTCCCCAGTTTGTAAATGTTCTTGAACACCTAATCTCACTTAGGATGTAAGTGTATAATATGTATTGGGTTTTTGAGAAAATTTTGGTAGCATTTCCCCGTTTGTTCTCTAAGTACATATGTACTTAGAGAACAGTGGGGAAATGTTGCCAAAATTTTCTTGAAAACCCAATACACATTATACATTTACTAGTGAGATTAGGTGTTAAAGGATGGGATAGGAGGTACACATTTATTATATATCAGAATGATATTTATTATATATCAGAATGACATCACATTTATTATATATCATAATGACATCACATTTATTATAATTGATAAAAGATCACAATTTTAGAGGCATGCATGTTTATATTTTTTATTGAAGCTAAATGTTTGTTTTTTAATATCAATATCATTTTCAGATTTGATGTTTCATTATCTTCTAGTTAATACAAATGCTAAATGTTTGCCTTTTTAATGACATTTTCATATGGCTGACCATGATGAGCATGATGTCCATGATGAGCATGAAGTCCATGATGAGCACGATGTCTATGATGAGCATGGTGAGGATACCAATGTAAGTTCTAAAAACATATCTTGTATTTCTATAAAATTCATTATCTTCTAGTTATGGCATATATCCCATATTTCTATATTGGTCTAATTCAGTGTGTTTATTTTTGTCAAATTTTAGGTTGATGATGCACATGTACCCACTGAAGCACTGGAGGAACTTGATGCGCATCACCAAACACTTAACAAGAAAAGGGGCATCACTCTGTTGAAGAAGTTAATAATGCTAAGTGGCAGTGGATCCAGATTGGTTGTGGAGTTTGATAATGGAGGAAATGCAATTGGAGTGAACCGCAATAATTTTGTAAACTATCTTGGGGTTGTCACTCGAAGTCATTGTGGTGTTAAGTATGATAATTGGCATAAAGTTCCTCAAGAGAAGAAAGACTTGATATGGAAGGATTTATGCGTGAGTTATTATTATTTGCAATTCTATTTTGTAGATTACAAATTCTATTATTTGCAATTCTATTTTTGGATACTAGTTAATAACAATTCTATTTTACAGAATCTGTTTGCATTGGATGAGAAGTTGCATCATAAAAGTGTGATGCAATGCGCTGGAAAGATGCTAAGGAACTATAGGACAAATCTCAACAGAGAATACATAAAAGATGGTGATAAGAAGAAGAAATCAGCCCTTGAACAGTGGAACTTCTTGGAAAAAGAAGATTGGGACACGTTTGTTGCTTTAAGAAAATCTAAATAATTCAAGATATTAGGCGTCACTCCCAATTTAATTAATATACGTTGTATTCAACTATTCAAGATTAACATTTAGTGCTACTAACCAAATCATTAATGTGCATACTAACTAGACCCTCAATGAGGTGCAAAAAGCAAGGTGTGCATTGAATGTGCATGACCACACTATGGGTCCAAAGGGCTATGCAAGCGTTTGCCAAAGACTATAGGCGGAGTCTGCTGCTACTCAGGAGTCCTCTACTACATGTGCCACACCCATGCCTCGCCATGATGTCTGGATAGTTGGGAGGCAAAACAAGAAGGGTGAAATAAAGAAGCCCGTAAATGCTGAGGCGGCTGCGAAAATGGTAAAATACAACTCTTAGAGCAATCGTTTGAATATTGATTATTTGTGGTGTTAACTTACCAATTTCTGTTAATGGTGATTAGCGGGAGCTGCACGAGCAGAGGAAACAAGGCACATTCATCCCTCAAGGCACAAGGGATGAATTGACAGTTGCTCTGGGTAACCCAGAGCATCCTGGACGTGTTAGGGGTGCAGGCGCTGGTGTGGGCATCAAAGCATTCTTTGGGCTATCCCAGCGCAAACCCAGAGCGGGACTTTCACAAGAAGAGGTAACCTATTCTTTTTTTAGAATGTTACTGCAAAAGGAAATTCAATAATAAGAAGCTAATGTTTCTTTTATCCATGTATAGGAGAATAAGAGAGTCGAGGATATAGTTGCTAAGAAGGTCAATAATATAGTTGCTGAGAAAGTCAAGGAAGAAATGGTGCGGTGGCAGGCATCTCAGGCTTCCAATCAGCCTATGGCGACCCACTCTTCTCCTGATGAACAGACTGAGAGTAATCATGTAGACCCACCGCCTAACACGTCTGTTGTAAGTATTGTTTATGACATTGTAGATAGTCTTTTCAAGATGATATGTATATATGTATAATATTCTTTACGTAAATTTGTAGGCGTTGTAGCCATGCCGCTTAAGAATACAAGACTATGTTGTTGCATAGGCGCAGGCTTACCCGTCCCTTCCTGGGGCAATGTTTCACGGGACTCCAATGCCACAGGGCTGCGTTCGTGTGAACCCGATACGTGTATTACCTGATTGGAGGGATGCTACATTGCCATATGCCCACCCGGATATTGATACACTTGTTGAGGAAGAAGGTGGGGTGATATTGTGGCCCAAAGCAGATGTCGTCTACACTACTGAAATTGTAAGATAAATTTACATTACTTTAGATTGTTAATGTGTATATATGAGGTCAATTGATCTAAAATTATATATACAGGTTAAAAAGAAGACACCCGGAGCACCTAGGCCTCCACCTCCACTTCCTGCATTACCAACTTGGGTTCCAACTGACCTAACATACTTATTAGGTCCTGCTTGTAGGGGAATGGCATGTTGGCTACGGGCACATAATATACATTGCCCTATAATTGTTTCTTTAGAAGCAAATTATGCAGGTCAATCATACGAAAGCTCTTTATTTATACAAGATATTATTGAGCTATTTATATATGATGGGTTGAATACATCAATGATAGAGACATGGATAAGGTGAGATCTTGTTTATACATCCATATACCTTGTATAAGATCTGGTGATCTGGTTTCTTATATATTAATACATACGTAATATATGTTTTGCAGATACTTAGTCAAAAATCAATGAAAACAATTTGCATTTGATCATGTGGGATTTTTTATTCCATCATTGATTAGTATGGTAGCTAAAGACCCTGATAGTGTTCAACAATATTGTATAGATGCTTTTACAATTTTCGGTCAGCAAAAGAAGACGATAATAATAGCTCCATTCAATGTCAAGTAATTTTACTTTACTTATAATTTGGACTTAAGAAAATTACATTTTTATTGTGGATATCGAGTTATTAATTTTTAACTTTTTTAACTCTAGCGGTAGCCATTGGAAGTTACTAGTTATTCTCCCCGGGACATTCACTGTTTATTATCTAGATCCTGCGGGGAGTACATTGAATACTAAAATTGGACACGTAATGAGATTGCCATTATTCTGGTGAGAAATATTTCATTTTTATATCCGTTAACATCTGTTATTACATTACTATTTAATTATGTAATTTACTGTGTTACATTAACATGTAGGGGTTTAGATGCATTCAAAAATGATGGAGGAAAGGTCCCAAGGAAAAAGAACCAGCCAATAATTTGGGAGAACGTAAAAGTAAGTTCCCGACTCCAATGTATATATTATTTATGTGAATTGTGCTTAGTTGTATTTTTTTATATTTTGTATGTTTCAATTTATAGAGCGCTACACAAGACAACGGTTGGGCATGCGCATACTATGTGATGCAATTTATGCAGATGATTATCCAATATGCCGCATTGGACATTGATACCATACATGAGGTATTATATATAGTCTCATTAGTTAGTATGAAATATATCAATCTTATTTTTATATTATTACTTATATATATACATCATTCTCTTTGCATGTGTTTAAAACTGACCACACTATAGGTAAACGCTTAAAAGATGTACATGCTCCATATACGATGGAAGTATTAAATGAAATAAGAGAAGAATGGGCAAGAGCCATACAAACAGTGGTGATTGTAAGATATAATTGGGATGCTGATAGCGATGTTGAATGATATTTTATAAATGAATATTTCTGAATGTTTATACATGTATTTAATGTTTCTACATGTGTAAATGTGAGAATTGAATTGATGTCTGAATGTATCTACTTGTGTGAAAAGTATATTTGTTGATTTTGCAGGTTTGTGGCATGTTTGTAGGCTGATATCAATGGATGTCGTAAACCTACAGTTCAGAAAACTGAACTGCAGGTTCTCATCCTGCTGACCAGCCACAGAAGACCTGCAAACTGATAAGAAAAAAAATAAAACATAGGCGTCGGTTATTTATAGAACACCGTCATCAAAGGCTTACATCGTCGGTTATTGGATAAAACCGCTGCCTAATATGACAAACAACCTAACCGTGCAGGAAAGCATGGCCGTGGCGGAAAAAGCATCGGGTATTAGTACAAAATTGATGCCTATAGTACTAAACACGACCGTGCAGGGAAGCACGGCCGTGGCGTTTGGGAATATGGCGTCGGGTTTTTAGTTGCAAACCGACGCAGAAAGTGTCCTAGATGGCACCCTTTTTGTGGCGCAAACCCTTTTGGCGTCGGTTATAAAACTGACGCTGAAGAGTTCGACCTTTAGCGGCACCCACATAGGCGTCACTTGAGAACCGTCGCTAAAAGGGGTTAAACAACCGACGCCAAAGACATGTTCTGTAGTAGTGGAAGGAGAGTCAATGCTTGTCGAAGATGATGTTCATGCTCTTGACTGTCCCAACTATAGATTAATATGTCATCTATGAAGACCACAACAAACTAATTTAGAAATGGACAGAACACCCTATTCATCAGGTCCATGAAAGCAGTAGGTGCATTGGTTAGCCCAAACGGCATAACCACAAACTCAAAGTGACCATACATCATCTTGAAAGCTGACTTTGGTATGCCCTCATCCTTGATCCTCAACTGATGATATCCAGACCATAGATCGATCTTTGAAAACACTGTAGCACCACGCAACTGATCAAACAGATCGTCTATTCTTGGCAAAGGATACTTGTTCTTGATTGTAACTTTGTTCAACTGTCGGTAATCTATGCACAGACGCATCGATCCATCCTTCTTCTTCACAAAGAGGACTGGAGCATCCCACGGCGATGTGATTGGTCTGATGAAACCTTTATCCAGCAACTCTTGTAACTATTTCTTCAGCTCTGCCATCTCGGCTGGAGCCATCTTATATGGTGTCTGAGCAACTGGTTGTGTCCCTAGCACTAGATTGATCTCAAAGTCAATCTCTCGAGGTTGAGGAATACCAGGAAACTCATCGGGAAACACATCAAAGAATTCTTTGACAACAGGCACATCCTCAAGGCTTGAACCTTCTACCTTGGTATCTACAACATGATCCAAGAACACTCAATAACTTTGTCGCAACAACTTTTCTCCCACCATAGCTGACACCAAACACATCGGAAGAATCTTCCTATCTCCTTGGAAGATCCACTTCTCACCATCATTAGCAAACACCGCTTTCTTGGAACCACAGTCCAACACAACCTTATACCTCTCTAAGGTATTCATCCCAAGGATTACATCGAATCCATGCATATCCAATGGTATGAGATCCACTTGTACGTTGTATCCCGAGAAGGATAGAACACAAGATGGACACACCTCGCAAAGCATCGAGGAACCATCAAGAGGGGTTTCTAACAACAAGCTATCTTTCTTACAACTAACATGTAAAAGACAGCTATCAAGCATACTACGAGCGATGAAAAAGTGTGTATCACCCGGGTCAACCAAAATAGATACAATTAAAAAAGAAGACAAATCAGAATGAAATAACTCCATCTGACCTGCCACCACTCGTGGGTTGACTATCGCCTCAGGCTGACTCATAGCATAGAATCGAGTTGTTGCTTGTTGTCGTCTACATCCTCTGCTTCTTTGAGAAGATGATCATGCTTGTGACATTTGACCGCGTCCTCGCCCTCTATTACCACTGGACTTTTGTCTATCTGATCCCTATTGATTCTGCCTCAGTTGTTGCATCACTTCATCATCTCTCCTTGGGCAATTTGACTTCAAATGCCATGTCTGTCCACGGTGATAGCATGACATGTCTTATATCTGTGGCCTAGATGGCCTTGTCACTGCTATTGAAGCTATACTATGGGCTCTGTATGGTGAAACTTCGCACCCTCTTCCTTCACTCAGAGACCACTGTGACGACACACTGGAGCTCTGCATCGCAGAAGGTGCAGAAAACCTCAGCTTCTTGAAGCCATCAAACCTCTGCCTTTGGAACTGAGCAGGCTTTTTCTTGGACATGGTCTCTCTCTTCTCCTTAACTGACCATTCAATCCTTTGGACAGACTCCACAAATGTGGCAAACCGCTCCCGATTTTCTAAAGCAGCAGCAGGTGTTGTCAGCTCCACACTCAGACCTTTCTCAAACCATCTGATTCTCTCATCATCTATCGCCGCCATGTGAGAACAAAACCTCAGCATGTCCATAAACTTGGCTTCATACTCAGTGATGCTCATAGATCCTTGGCGCAGATGCTCAAACTGACTGATCTTTTCATCCAGATAAGTCTTCGGGAAGTATCGACTCACAAACTCCCACCGGAAGACGTCCCAACCGATCACCTCACCAAGTCGTTTCTCCTCCTCGATGGCCCACTAGTGGCCAGCACTACCTTTCAGAAGGTAGACAACGTGCTTGACTTTGTCTGCTTCGGGGATGTCGAGGATCTGGAAGGCCTTCTCAAGACCCGTCTGTCACAGATCTGCATTTGCTGGATCAGCCATTCCAGCATAATCCAAAACTCCGACTCAGTGAAACCGCTCGAAGGTCTTCCCAATACCCGAAGATTCACCATGGGGAGCATGTGCTCTTGGCGGAGGCACTGGCAATCTTTCCACCATGAGATTCATTGTAGCCATTAACTGTCCCATAAGGTGTTGATAGGCAGGGTTTTTGAGAATGGCCGGGTCAAGTTGGGGGACCTCATGCACCCAATCTTCATGTGCTTGCACACTCGCTCCATCAACTGATGCAGCATCACTGCTCTGCACTCAGACCTTTCTTCATGATTTCCAGACAACTTTAAGCTTTATCTTCTGTTGGGGGCAGAAGGTTATTGTAAGAAAATCTAGAAAACTCATTAGAACAGACACAATCCTAGTCCTAGATCCATGTAGACTCAGCGAACCTAGAGTTCTAATACTAAAACTTATTGTGACATCCCGCTATCACACAGACAACGAAATGCCATGCGAAAACATGCGGAACCGTCATAAACATCGTATTACCAAAAACATGGGTTAATTAAAACTGATTGCAGAAAGCAGATAATAAAGAAACTATTACATCCATATCATTATCCTGCAAGGAAACATGTTATATGAATATACATAATCCTCTATATATGCCCACAGCTCATAGGACCTAACTGTCCCGTAGGCACAAAGAGTTGACCACCTGATTATATACAGAACAGGCCATATCAGGCCAATAGTAGGATAAACAAGCCATATCAGCTATACATCATGAAACGTCGTCAAATCACCTCCAGGGACCTGAGAGTACAGGGATGACTCTAGGACTCTACTACAAAACACCCAGAAATAGCAACACATCCATCTCTTGCCTTCTACTGGTCTTCTTGTTACTCGGCCGCAACCTCATGACCACCACCACGTCTAGCACGATCACCTAAAAAGGTTTAAAACTAGCGGGGTGAGATACACAGTCCCAGTGAGAAACATAACTCCCTGCCAAACTATAAAACTTCAGGAAAGCTAGAACAGATAAAATAGATAACTGATATAAGCAGTTCATATATGCAGTATACTGAACAGAACTAACTTTATTAACAAACTTACCAAGATATCCGGGAGGCATATACCTAGATATTTCTTATGGAGCATGGTTGACAAGACAGGTTATATAAGAACTTATCATAAGATATGAGGAATATGTAATTAACTGTGAGATATAACTAGGGCAACTATACAAGCAAGGCCTCAACCAATGTTTCATGTTTTGCCCTAAGCAATATATACTATATGACTAGATTACAATTTATTATGCCCTGAGGAAGTGAGTTGTACCACTCAAATCCAACCTTCAGCTGTAAAGCCCAAAACCGGTGCCATACAAGGTCAATGGAAAATCCGGACTCCATGACCTCACCTCCTCGTGGTCATTGCACGATGACCAAAGCAGGACCGCAGTCTCTTGCTTAAGTGGCCTCATCCACAGGATCAGCTTCGCGGCTACCCTTTTCTCTATCCCACCTTGGTACAGGTCTCGGCGCTAACATACCTTGAGCCACGAGCCTATTCACCGTGCTCTTGAGCCATGAACACATTCATGCTCTATCACACTGAGCCATGGGCATGTTCACCATGCTCTAACCATACTGAGTCTACAACCGAAGTTGTACTCTAATCCTCCTATTTTCACCTAGGAGAAACCCCGCATATTCAACAATATGCGCTCCAGGTAATCCCGCAGGATAAACCTGTTTCACCATCACTATCTACTGATGATGATGGATCTATGGCCAGGGAAAACTACATGAAATATTCCACTGTAATTAATTAGTATATTTTAAGTGAATTGTTGAGGCAACCCGATTATAGGACATAAACAACATTGTGTCACACCATTACTGTCATTATCATATTTCCATGGGATCTCAATCCCTCATCACATAATGCCACTGCCCCTCAAGGCTTCATCATCATACATCATCATGGGATATCAATCCCTTATCTCATCATCAGAGGATAACACCTCAATCAGGCACTCAGCCTTCATCAGGTCACCATACCTTTCTCATCATACTGGTGATACATGTTATCTCATCAACAAGGAACATCATTATGTAGTGTTATACAAAACACATACGCCTCATAGCTCTTACCTAGCTATGAATTCATTTGATAATACCTACATGGTTAGAATGCATATCTGATGAGATAACTTGATCAGCAAATACAGATCTTTAGAGGAACTATTATGAATGTTATGTCATTAAGATTTAAGGTGCATAAGATTGGAACAACATCCATTATTATAAACACATGAAGCATAAAGTTGTAGATGGTATGTCAAACAACTTATATTATTGTGACCAAACCGTGAGCATCCAACATGCCCTATATCTCATAACATCATGAACACAACCATGATCTTGTCATCATATCAACCTTAGGTAGCCACCACGTCACTACCATATCTCATCATCAGAACCAAAGATGTGGGCTCAAGACAAAAATTTCACCAACTTAGGGTTAATGGGTTAGGTGCATCCCTTACCAAAGGTGTCGTTTACCCTCACCGAAGGTATCACCTACCCTCACTAAAGGGATATCGGGTAGAGAACCTTCCCTCACTCAAACAATATCGGTCACCACCAAAACCCTAGGGCACCAAGCCACATATGGGGAAACCAGCATACTATGCAACCATGCACAAGGGGGTATCGGGCAGCCATGTACAAGTGTGCATCGGGCAACACTACACCTGTATCGGCCAAGACCCCATATCACCTGCTAGGGTTAGGGTTTTCCATGTCGAGCAACCACCAAAACCATATCGCCCAAGGCATGCCACTGTCATCCATCAAGTGACATCATGGGAAGCCCACCATGGTGCCCAAGGAGCTCCCATATCACCTAAGGTAGCCCTATCGTCCAAGCTAGGGTTTGGGACTCTCTATCGGTCAAGGCACCATATCGCCCATCAGGGTTACACCAACCAAGACTCCATATCGGCCAAGGACATATCGTCCAACAACATCTTGGGTGAAGGTCCATATCAGTCAAGAGGTCAACAAGGTGTTAACCTAGCATATCGCCCAAGCTCAACCCTAGAAGAGGGATATCGGGCAGAACACAACTTAGGGTATCGTGCAAGAGTTCAAAAGTCATGACGGGTTGGTCATCTTCAACCTCAAGACTGCCACCAAGAAACCCTAATAGGTCAAGAGAGTTGGCTCACCTCTCAACAACCAAGAGAGAGGGGTTTTGCACAACTTCCATCACATATCGGGAAGCAAGGTGGGTCATCACCACAACGGCCAACCCTCCAACCTCAACTAGGTCAACACCAACCAAAGGCTCACCTCTCAAGTCCATGGTAAGAGAGGGGTATTACCCAATCAACTAGAGTATAGACTCACCTCTCAACGACTAAGGGAGAGAGGGGCTTTGCCCACACAACTAGAGCTTAATCTCACCTCTCAAAACCAAATGGAGAGAAAGGTATTTTGCCCCAAGAGCACACCACACGCACCATGGAATTAGGAAACTCTAGCCTCACCTCTCAACAACTAAGAGAGAGGGGGTTTGCCCAAAGAACTCCACATCCAATGGTTCGGCCAACCCAAGGCAACCATCTCAACAAGGTCTAGGGTACATCTAAGGCAACCTTATAACCATTAAAGCAAGAACATATCTAGAAGATTACATGGCCGAAACATATAGCAAAGCAACATGATAAAGAAGTAGTATAGTAGGGTTAGGAGTTATGTAACCCGCCTCAAGCTCTAAAGCTCCAAGATCCTAGCACCAAGCTCCAAGCTCCAAGGCACCACCTTCGGCCAACACAAAGAAGAAGAACTTATAACCACCATGGCCAAAGAGAAGGGAGAAGAAGAAGAAGAAGAAGAAGGTGCCAAGGAAAGGGAGAGATATTTACCACAAGAGAAGGAAAGGGAAAAGCTAGCAAGGTGGGTCGCCCAAGACACTAGCTGCATCGGCCACCACTTGCTCCTAGCTCAGCTACCAAAGGAAGGGAAGCAACTAAAGGAACCGAAGAGACCTAGCAAGCAAGGGGGGGTTGTTTATGTACTAAGGGGTGAAGGGGAAGATCAAGGCAAGGTGGCACCCGCCCCTAACACACTTGTCCAAGGATTGTGCCACTTGCTAGCACCCCAAAAACACACACCCATGACTTGCCACCTACTAGCAAAGCAACATCCACTTGTCAAAAGAAGGTGACACAAATGAGGCTAGGTCAAGAGGGTGTGTGTCGCCCAACATGGCAACCCGACACATCATGGCCGATACACCTTCTTGCCCGATACAACCAGCACTCCCTTGGATGATACACCAAGGTCCAGCCCGATACAGGCTCCAACAAGGCTCAACACAACTCAAACAAGGCTCAACAAAGCCCAAAGCTACTCAAGCATATAGCCCAACCCATCCTCTCAACCATAGAGGATGCAAGGAAAGAGAAAGACATCTCTCAAGGTGACAAACTTGCACACCAACCCTAGAACTTGGGTAAATTGCAAGTTGCACCTCAACCTCTCAACAAGCCACAAACAAACCCTAATCAAAACTTCAGGTGATTAGTAAGCATCTAAACACAGGGTTTAGGCAAAGCAAACAGGGTAAGCCCAAAATGAGGGTCAGGGTCCTTACAAATTCGGTATCGCATCTAGATTTACAATGTAGGTGGTAGATGACAGTCATCTACTCATTATTATGTATTTAGTAAGTTATGAACATAGAAGGCTTGAACTAAGACTAAAACAATTGGAGGCCTAACGAAAGAAAATTGGAAAAAATCTTGAAATAATAATGGAAAGGCAAAAAGGAACATTTTTGCACAACTACAAGAGATTGAAATGAATGGGCTACAAAAGTAGAATATTTTACATCACTATTAACTATAGGGCAACATCTTTGAGGTACTAGAATCATATCCTTGTAAGTGCTATCAGGGGAGAGTCTTTATTTTGGGTCAAAAAATGGACTACGGTCCATAAGCAAACTTCTCAAGATTAAGCCATTTTCTTTTGAGCACCAACATAGAGTATGACAGATGTACATTTTCTAAAACCAACATATGGTTATGGATAAGGTGCTTGAATAGAGATGCAAACTCTCATTATACATTATGTATATTGAAAGTTGAATATATAGTGTAATGAACAAGTAGACACTAAAAGACTTCTCTTGTATAAGGACATTTCTCGTGATTTGTGTACGTTGGGAAAGTGGTATGTCTTTAAATGTGCAATTTGAAACCATTAATGTCACGATATTACTTTGATACATAAACACATTTATGTTAATAGTATGTTTTAAAAAAAAAGTGAGCGACACTAGACCTCCATAGCATAAATTTTATATAAAGATGACAAGCATTATTAAAACATTAATTGATAGTATCCTTGCAAAGACACAAATGATAATACATGTGGAAAATGGCGTACTAGTTCTTAGATATAACATGTTATTTCAATCTACCTTTCCATCAAAACAATAACATATCCAATGGTAATCGCTAGCGATATATGTATGGAGTTAATCGATCTACAAGGTTTTGGATTAGGATTAGGTGTTCTTACCCATTCGGAGGCTAGATTCAGATTGTAGGCCTAAACTTTATTCAAATCTAGACAAAGATTGCATTCCATACGTGTGTATATGTTCTTTGTTCACAAATATTTATCTAATGGCATATACTGTAGAATTACATTTCCTGATGAATAAAGGCAAATTGACTAGATTCCATGTTCTTTTCTACTCACTATCTTTATTAAGACTACTCGTAGCTTGAGATAGAAAATTAAGAGTAGGACATTATGTTTTGACGGTGACAACCATGGAGGTATAACTTCCATCAATGTTGTTTCAGTGGTACCACTTCATAGCCACCTTCTTTCCTTGGCAGGACTGCAAGTGGGTACCAAGAATCCCGTCCCAAATGAGGAAGAAGGGCGTTGCAAAGTTGTATTTGAGCCCATAAAGCTGGTGGTGAACATCATGAAACGCTATGTTGTTCTGGAAAAGGAACTGGAATTGGTTTCATGGGATCCAGTTGTCAACGTGATTATCTACACCCTTGACGGTGGCCAATGTGTAGAAGAAAATGGCAGTTCTTGGGGTCATCCCAGATGCCAAGTATCCCAGCGCAGGTCCGACGGTGTCCAGAAGGAATCCTTCCACTGGGTGGCTATACTGTGCCCCGTTAAGGGTAGGTCACTATCCGCCGGTGGTGTATGGAATGTATGTGCTTGTACATGAACTTATTTGAGTGCAGCGCCCTGTGCATGAAGTATTGCAAAAGAATCTAAGATGAACATGGCAACCAATAACTGTAAAATGGTGATCGGAATCGAGGGTTGCGCCGAGGTAACTTCTGTTCCACCTTTGGCCTACAGTAAACATGAATATGGAAATTAACCATCTACTTTGCAAGCAAGTACTCCTATGGAAGAAGCTGAAGTTTTTGTTTAGGTGTATATAAAAAAGGGAAGCTCTTGAACGTATGTACCATGAACATGAGGAGGACAAACGCAAACTGTATAACTTGCTCGATCAAACAGCCCTTCACGACGTCGAGCTTGGTGGCGATGTTCTTTTCTTCTTCCTCTCCTTTGGGATGGATCTTGTTCTTCTCCAAGTAAGGCTCAAGTACCACATATATACCAGAGTAGAGCCAGTACGCTACCACTGGTATAATTCCTCCCACCAACTCATCTGATAGGCCTGCGAATGTCATTGGGAAATTAGGTGTGCTCTCTCACCAGTCTCTTTGCTTAAATATGTGGCTCGATGTGTGTCAAGAGCACCAGCAACACCACTTTAAATAGGCAGCCGTGATGATGAATAATTCCGGCTTATAGATCCTCAACTCTAAATAGAAACGAATTAATAAATATGCCCGGTTTGACTTGACTTTTTTCGTCTTATGTAGTTATGTTTCAAACTTTGTCGTTGGCTCCCATACAGCTCTTGTCGGCATTCAAAATGCAGCTGAATATTATTGATTATTGTAGTTGGAGATTTAGAGGCTAAGGGAGGAACTTGGGAATTTACGAAATTGCAAGTTGGTTTGTCTGCTTGGAATGCGATTTGATAGTCGGCGATGCACCATAAAGAAACTTAGAAGGTTTTCAATTTTACGGATAAAGAAACTTAGAAGGTTGAAACCAAGTCAAGCTGATAACGATGATTAAGTCAGTCGGTCGCAATCCACTGCTTGTTCAAAGATTGGGTATATTTTAAGCGGAACTCCAGCGTTATTGTGTCATATGCGTTAATCCGATGATATATTCATAACCAGAGCAATCCAGAAAACAAATTGAAATCGAGAAAAACAATACTTAAACCTGAAAATATGTTTTATTTAGTTAGGTATTGTGTTATATTCTCATGTGTCGGTTTTTATTTAGTTAGGTATTGTGTTATATTCACATGTTCTCGATGCACATGCCAAATAAAGTATGGTTCTTTATTATATATTATATACATATGTAATCTAAACAAATCTTTCACGAATAGCTTATTCATTATCATAGGTCACATCAATCTCATTTTTCATACAAATCTTTCAAATTATGTAGAGACTTAATGAAAAGAATAGCATCATTATACTAGGATTTACTGATAACTCAAGAACCGATCACAATGAATCACCACCCTTAAAAATTTCATCCTTGAAAATAGATTACTTTAGTATGTGTTCTTATTATCTCATATTTTAATTCCCATGTAGCTTATCCTACTATGTGATGTCTCCTACGTGCTTTTACCATAGGTATTTCATGTCTCCTCAATCTATGAAACTTCTTATCCATGATGTCAACTGGTCCTTCATATACTCTTGTTTTACCATAAATTTGTAGACTAAACATTTCTTGTGTAGATGAAATTTTCTTAACATTAATATGTGGAAGGCATCACAGAGTTTCTATAATTCTGATAGTAATTTCAAATGATATGCAACACTTGTAGTCCTTTCTGTTATTGGGTATGGTCTTATGAGTCATGCATCACAGAGTTTCTATAATTCTGATAGTAATTTCAAATGATATGCAACACTTGTAGTCCTTTCTGTTATTGGGTATGGTCCTATGAATCATGGATTCAACTTTCTCCTTTCCAAATGTTATAAGTCATGTCAATGGTGATACTTATAACTGAACTTCGTGTTGGTATGTATGCCTAAAGATCCAATCATACAATGATTGGCATGGTGCATGAGGTACCTGATGTGATAAATGATAAAGGTAATTCTATCTATTATGTTTGTCTCAATCTTGAGATGATGGCATAGATATAATAGATGTCTAAAGAATGATGTTACTCGATGACATATGTCTTCACACTGAGGACCTGAACAATGAGATCATATGCATGATAAGAGTACATACATTCTTGTTATGTCCCTAGTCAGATATTACTTTGGAAGAAAAATAGACAATAGTAATACATAAGACTAGAGTGTGTTGGTTGATGACAAAATATCACCAGTCATTATATGTTATATCAAACCAAGAACATAGTTACTTGTCATAGAATAGTGTACCGGACAGACTCAGCTTGAGAGTGATACATGGAAACCATTGAATGGTAGTCAGAATAACCTCTCATACTAATAGTGGTGATTGTGGTTCTTAGACCTGAAGTCACTACACTCATCACATGTTGTTGATGTATTTGACATCATCGAACATGACCTTGAAATGCCATAAAGGTGATGATTGGGTGCATTGTAACACATGGGGATTGAGTGTGAGTGATGTAGATGGGATTTATCCCTCCTACAAGAGATTGATATCCATGCCACTTGATAAGCGAGAAGAAATGTATGGTCATAGTCATGTGAGGTATGTGGACTCACATGCATCTCAGACATACTGCTCTAGTTCAAGGAACATGAAATGCACATTGAGAAGATAACGATTCCATGCCTCAAGTCCAATCAGGACATCAGTGACAAAGGAACTATATGATCATTGTAACACTAATCATGGATTGTAGGTTGAAATTGTTCTCCAACTTTCAAAATTACTTAGATAGCAATGATGTGTTTCTAGATACCGCTCATTGCTTGTGATGTCATAAGAAAGTTATGGACATTCACTGCCAATGTAACTTGGGACCTATAGGGACACACACACTTGGAATAGGAGCTTATTCATGAATGATGTTTAACTTTATTACTAAAGTATTTAGGTATTCAATTTAAATAATTGACATTCAAAATTGTCTGACATGACTCTGAACTGACACGTTAAAGTGTTGAAACCCAATCGGTTGGAGTGGCAGATCAATTGCAAACAATATTGGCATAATATTATTTGAGTTTGAGAAGTGAAACAACCATTTCACATATTAAATGATCATTTCATGATATGAAATGACTTTTTTGAGAGTTAAATGATCAATCATCAATCTAGGTTGTTTGGTTCAATGATCGATTCAATTGGATCAAGATTGATGCTAATGTCATGATTGTTCATTAATCAAATATTGAATGCCAATTTGATTCTAAACATGAAAGCTATTGAGCCGATCGGTTGGACAGTGGACTGATCGGTTCACTATTTGTAGTTTCCAGAAAATTTTTTGTATTGTAGCATAGGAAGGTGGCAAGTTAGGGTTCTATCTGTAGGGAGAGGAGGACACTGGAGCTAGGTTTGTTTTAGGCTAGGTTCCTAATGTAGAGTCCAGGGTTGAAGGTTTTGGTTTTGGTTTTGTTTGTTAAACTGAGGAGTCAAGCAAGCAATTAATGAAATGCAATAAGCAAAACCTACTTTAACCTTAGACGGTAAATTCTAATTAATAAGAAAAGAAAAGGCTATGTAGTGAACTAAACTAGATCAAGCAAGAGTAAGTTATCAATATCACTAATCTAACAAAGCAATTTGACTTAACAGACTAGATAGGGAAACTAGCTAGGCTAGGCAAGAAAGGCACTAAACTAGCAATTAGCTAGCTAGAACAAGTAAAGAACTAGATTAGCAACTAACTAGCTAAAACAAGCACTAGCAATCACAAAGCGACTAACTACCCTAGCAAGATCTAACTACTAAGAACAAAAAATGACAAATTAAGCAAATGGAAAGACTAACTAAGATAAAACTAGTTAAGTAAGAGAGTGGTTAGGGTTTTAATCAATTAATAGAAGTCTAACCCATTTGGTACAATGTGACTATCACCTATGTCGTGGGTCATAACATGTAAAGAATACCCATCCATTTAGATTATCAAACCAAACAACCAGTTAGATGGTAGAGAATTGTCCTAAACTACTAATTGGTCATCTATGGAACAAGGTTTGCATAGGGGGACTAGTCCCTATCGCCCCCTCTCCAACCTTGTGAGGATCATTTAAATTAGACTTTAGGTGGAGTTTGACTAGGATCTAACAAGTCTAGGTTTATTAGACAGAGACTGTTATGGAAATTGGGGGCAAGGGTAGTAATCGAGAGTGGAAATGATGGTACTTCATCTCACATCACCTACCATCTAGCCTTTAGGTAGCTCGAAGCCAATTGCACTATGTACTTATAACCTAACTGCTTAGATGTCACACTTATGAGTAGGAGAAGGGATAGATATGTAGAATATGGGTTGCTCTCTATGGATCCACTAGTTGGACCAAAAGCAAATCTCAAAGTAGCTACATATAAGCCATTTCCCCTTAGCATGTGTTTTCAATAACAAACTAAATGAAATCATTGTTTTCAAGCATAATCCACTAGATAATTCATGGGAGATGACATATAAGTAGAAGAAAATCATTATCAAAAAAACTGTAGAGTTTACATATCATTTTCCTCCAACATGGTATCAAGGTCGCAATTTAACCCCAAACAACCCACCTAGTGGGGCTTAGATACTCATAACAAAAGAAAAGAAGAAAGAAGAATGAGTATAGGAGTGGATAGCCATAGAAATTGGTGAAGACTCTTCCTTCTTCACCTCCAGCTTTAGGTGCACGTCCTCCTCCCTCCTTGAGGTATGGTTAGCATGGAATGGTGGGTGGAAGTGGTCAAAACCCTAGAAAGTAAGGGTTTTGAGGTGGAAGATGATGGAAATGAGGTGGAAGTAGGTAGGAGAGAGTAGGTGGCTCAATGAATGCTATAGTGGGTGGCAATTAGTGATACCACATCTCCCAACCATCACCAAGGTATATGTAGTTGTTAGGGAAGCCTAAAGTTAAGTGGGATAGAATAGAAAAATTAGTGGAAATATGTACTAGGGTTTGCTAGCATCACGATTGATTTAGGCAGATGGACGACGGTGGTGGAAGGGTGGAACGATCATGCAAGAGGGAATGTTTATGGTGGTGAAGTGGAAAAATTCACAATGGAGGATGGAATTTTGGAGGTTGGTAGCATGACTATGCTAGGCACCAAAAATATGAGGTGGCACAGTCATGCTGGGTAGCAAGGTTATGGTGGCTGGGTTGGGGCTTGATCGTTTCTCATGGAACGGGCCTGCTAGAGTTTGGGCAACATAGTCATTCTGACTGGCACTACCATATTGGGGTCTTCTTGGCATGCATGTGATTTTGTCATGGGTAACACAGTTGTTACATGGCACCACAACCATGTTGGGGTCTTTTGCTTGCACTTTCATCTTCTTTTCACTTTCCATGGAGTTCTTTGCTTTAGATCGACTCTTGACCATGAGGGGTAGGTTGGGGAAGCTCTTGAATTCCCATTAAGTCCCTCTAAGGGTGGAGAGACCCTTAGATCATCCTCCTTCTCTCGCATCCATCCAAGGCATGGTCAGGGTACCTGAAAAACATGCAAAGAACCTCCATAAGTGCATGTGATAATAAACCATTTATTGAGAGAAATAATATGCATCCCAACATGTTTCGATGTGATTAAATGACAAAATGGAACAAGATGAAGCTCTAAATGAGGGATGTATCACCATCCCTAACTTAAAACATGCTTGTCCTCAAGTATGCTCCAACTCAACCTCTCTTGAGTTTTTTAACAGGCACGAAATGACAAATGTGTTACAATAGATGTATATTGACTAGATGGGCTAAATGATGGCTAAGTACATGTATTTCACCCTTTACTTTCCTCTATAACAACCTAGTTGTGATTAAAATATTGAGCATGTAAACTTCCGATATAGGGCATAGAATACACAATCAACTATATGGCTCTCATACAACTCCGGGTAAATTGTTTCATGATGGTGACAATCAAAGATGACCGTGAGTGTTGTTTTCCCTTTGTGCTTTCAATCTGACATCTCAAACCACTCCAGGTGACCCACATGGTTGTAGAAAGGGTGAAATGATATATGCAATATGATATTGGAGTGTTATTACATAGGAACACCCTTCTTTTCTTTATATAGATGCTATTACATAGGAGCATCTTTTATTTTCATTTACCCTTGGTGTGGTTAGGGAATATGGTGATAAGATTGAAGAAGAAGGGATATAGATATGGTCACCCCAAACTTTTGGAGGGTGGCCAAGGCTAATGTGCATTTTGGCATCCTTCATGAGACAGAGAGATAAGAAGTGGTGAAAGAAACATGAGTCAAAAGAGGAGTCACTAGTGTGGGTTTCAACATGAGATCTCATGCATGAAGATTAATCCAACTTTCCAACATACTTCAACAATTAATGGCACACCACATGAATGAGCAGATACAAAACCACATTTCTATCATGAGATTCAACAACCCCTAAGCATTTGTGGATTGCTTACATCACAATTCAACCAAACATTTCACAAGCATGAAAGAGGTAATTCACATGTAGAGAGTCAAAAGGCGAGACCATTTAGCAATAAACCATGACAATATGACATGCATTTGTCAAAGGTCAAAATTTTTAATTAAAAATGTAGAGATTGGGTTAAAACATGCTTTTAGACAAGAAGATTCAAATTTGGGCAAAATTGGTCAAAATGGTGTCAAATTTACCTAAACCATGTTTGAACCTACACTAGAAAGAAATAAATGGCATATAAGAAAATTATAACTAAATCACATACGAAATTACAAAAACCTACATGAAATGAAATGCATGGCATGGAATAGCAAAACGAACAAATTTTAAAAAATTTACGCAAAATGCAAGAAAATAACTACATGCATGCATGTATGCAAAGCAAGCAAACAAGTATGGTTATTCAAGTATAAAGGTTAGTTAGATTGTTTGATCACCTTGGACATAAAGTTAGAATAAGGAACATAGAGGAACATGGTGTAAATTAAGGTCTTAGCTTCCTACCACTCCAACCATTTAAACCATGTTGCCCTAAGCATGATATGGAAGTTTAGAATAGTATGGTAATGGGCACAGAGTCGTGATGGACAGTCATCAAGAGGGGAAGAGATCAATATGGCTTCTAGTGGGTAGGGTAGGAAAACACGACCATTCTGTGTAGAACGGCCATTTTGGCTAGCTTCCACCAAGGTCATGCTACATGGAACGATCGTGTTGGATGATCTCCTATAGCATTTTCACTCTGCTCACTTCCTCTTTTCCTCATTTTTCTCTTCACCCAACTCTTCCATGCATTATACTTCCCTCAATGTACATGTTCTAACATGATTCATAATAAAAAAAACATCAAGCATAGTGTGTGTGTTTTCTGAAAGTCTAAAAAAAAGAGTGTGACAAGGAATGGGTGTTAAGAGAGAGTGTCTCAATTTGAGGAGGGTTTCCTCCCATAGTGCTAAGTTTATTGCCTTTGGTCAGGTTTGGTGTTTCTTTCATCATCAACTATCTATAAGTAAAGTGGATCCATCCTCAACATAGGTACACCTATCAAGCACCTTCACAACATGATCTTCCTCCCACATGTTGTGTGGGATTCTCAAGTGTCCTTCTTCATATTCCTCTTCATTAGGCTCATCATGGTCTACCTCAAAGTATCAGTCCTCATCAATCAAGTCTTGTCTCTCCTCGAGGGTGAACATGTAAATGTATATCTTTTCACTCATGTAGGTTACCATCAAAGTTCCAACATGTACCTTGATCTCTACATTGGTTGTGGACAAGAATGGTCTTCTTGAGATGATGGAAATCTTCCCATCTTTCAGCTCTATGTTCAATACAAGAAAATCAATCAAGTATGTGCATATGCCTTTTTGTCTACCACTACCATCTCATTATATATCCTACCCTTGGGTAAACTACTGGATCAATTGGCTAATATGAGAATACAATTCACTGGTTTCAACCTTTCCAATATAAACTTCACATACACACTATAGGGAAAGATGTTGAAGCTTGAGCCTAAGTAGAGAAGTATGTGTTCAATGAGTTGATGATTGATATAAAAAGGGATATGAGGGATACCTGGATCCCCCTTTTTTAGGGGGAAGGGGTTTTCAAGTATGAATCTCTCTTACCCCATCAATCTGAATCCCTTGGGAGGTCTCCCTATTATCTTCCTTTTGCCAGTACAAAAATCCTTAAACAATGATACGATCTGGGGAGTATTTGCCTTCGACCTCCAAAAAATGTTCCTATCATGCTCATTCCTCCCTTTGGAGAAGGTAGCTTCTAAGGAATCAAATAAAAAGGACTCATTTACATAAACCATGTCTAAAGCTGCATCAGGGATCACAAATTCTACAAATGGTGGGACAAAAGAAATTTTAGCGCTCTTAGCACTTTCACAAGATGGCGACATATATGGTGTTGTGATATTCAAAGAATGTGGTACAACATGATTTTTATTTCTTTTGGCACTCTCATAAGACCCTTTCGACAATGGTACTCTATCGTGAACTTTGACAATTTGCTTCTTGCCTTAGTCAGACTGCTCAACTATGTTGCCACACCTCAAAATTGTCGCCATGTTTACTTGATCATGGGGAGGGGGGCTCATGATGGTTGTGGTGGCCTTTGGTGTCCTAGATTAGGATTTTGGAGGATGTAGGGTGGTTGTTGTGGAGGTTGGTGTGAAGGTGGTTTGGGAATTTGTCATGGAGGTGGTTAATATTGTAGTGGTGGTGGTTGGCATCGAGGTGGCGGTGGTGGAGGAGAGTGTTGGAAGTTGTGCAAAGGTTGTGGTAGTGGAGGAGATTAGGGGTTAGGAGGACCTTGGTATTATTACATAGTGGGTACTTGCTCATGTGGTGGGATGTAGGTGCCTTGAGGAGCACCTATGGATCCCTTAGCACTATTCGTATAAGCTAAAGTTTGGGAGGGAAGTATCTCGTCCTCCCAATGGGAAAGTGATAAAGAGATTTGATCCAAACTTTTATCAAGCCTACTAATGTCTTATCCATGAGAGGACACATATTTGTTGACTTCATCCAGGCTTCTCAACCTTCCAAGAACTTCTTCTTGAAACCTTGAAATGTTCCTCTGTCCTTGGTCCCCTTCTTGCTTCCATGAGAAAATTGGATGATTCCTCCATTCCAGAGTATAAGAGTTGGACACCAGGCCTTGGTTGTTGTGGTTTCCATAGGAGTGAGGTGCCTTAACCTCCTCGTCAATAGACTCAATAAAGTGGGTGTACTAGCTAGAAGGGCATTCCATGCGTGTCTTCATTAGTTTCATCATGTCCATTAAGATTTTCATCGCTTGTGGGTTGGATTCGTCTCTAGTATAAGGAGGTGAAGCTATATGGTTTCTGTCAAAATGCATATCCACATGTAAAGCTTTATGTCTTGAGTTTACATCCAAATAGTCAAAAAGAGGCCAAGAATTATCAAGGGGATTGGTCATGAATGTACCACCACATGATTAGCCACCATTGTTTGATCATTTCAAAAAGTCTAGAATAGAAGGGTTGAACTAGTTGCCAAATAGGCACCTCATAGTGGGGGTAATCCTGCAACAACTTCTGAAATCTCTCCCATGTCTTATGAAACTGCTCATTTCCTTTTTTATTGAAAGAAGTGATGTATCTTCTCATATAATTCACCTTGGCAATAGGATACACTTTCTTTACAAAATTGTTCTTCATGTCCTTCCAAGTCATGATTATAGTCTAGGATGAGTGGCACTCCATGGCCTTATCCTTGAGAGAGTAAGGGAACATTGTGAGCCAGATGGAATCATTAGCAACTACAAGTTTCCTGAAGGTGGAGCATGTCTCAAGGAATGTGTCAATATGCTTGTAGGGGTTCTCATTCTCAAGTATGTAGAAGGGTGGGAGAAGAAAAAGAAGACTAGGTGGGATGGAGAATTACTGCCCTAACATCTGACTCAAGTAACATTTGGAGAGTTGTGGCTTTTAGGCATAAAATAGTCATGTAGTGACTTGTGCACATGTGAATGATGTGGTAGAGGCTGCTCACTTTCCCCATCTTGACGGTGGGCATTCCCTTCTCCCATCTCCTCTTGTAAATGCTAGTTTTTCCGCCTTTGTCTTCCAATCTCAAGATCATGTAGGAAAGAGTCCATAGAAAGGGAACGATGTCCAAATTGAACAAGGCACAACCAATCAAAAGAAATGAAGTTTGTTAACAAGTTTTCACACGTAACACAAAGAATAATGAATAGCAATGGTGAGGGCATTCAAAAAAGATAGATATAAACAAACTAGCTAGGTCTACCGCCTATCTCCTCAGCAACAACACCAGAAATCTTGGTGCATGCGTGATTTGTACACACTTGCGCTAAGAAATTTGTAGACCCTAATGGACACGCTCAAATACTCAAAACTTACCCACAAGGGAACAAGTTTGTATCTTAACATGGGAAGGTGGTAATTTAGGGGTGGATCCATATGGAGAGAGGGGGCACTATAGCTATTTTCCTAATGTGGAGTCTAGGGTTGAAGGGTTTAGCTTTGGTTTTGGTTGTTAAGCTAAGGGGTCAAGCAAGCAATTAACAAACTATAATAAACAAATCATACTTTAACCCTAGACGATTGATTCTACTCAATAAGGAAAGAATAGGCTAAGCAATGAAATGCACTAGAGCAGCCAAGAATAAGTTATCAACATCACTAATCTAACAAAGAAATTTTACTTAACCAACTAGATAGGGAAACTAGCTAGACTAAGCAAGAAGGGTACAACACTAGCAATTAGCCAACTAGAGCAAATAAAGAACTAGATTAACAACCAACTAGTTAAATCAAGCACAAGCAACCACGAAGTGGCACTAGCAAGATCTAACTACCATGAACAAACAAATGACTAATTAAGCAAATGAAAAGACTAACTAATCTAACACTAGTTAAGAAGGAAAGAAATTAGGGTGTAAGACAATTACTAAAAGTGTGAGTTGTTTGCAAAATTGTAACTATCACCTAGGCTGGGGGTCACAACATGTAAACAATACTCATCCATTTAGATTATCAAACCAAACAACAAGTTATATGGTAGAGAATTTCCCTAAACTACTAACTATCTATGGATAGAATACGGTGTGTATAGGGGCACTAGTCCATATCACCCCCTATCGAACATTGTGAGGCTCATTTGCATTAGGATTTAGGTGGAATTCAACTATCTAGAAAGTCTAGGTTTCTAGGGAAGAATTTCTTAGGGCAATTGATGGCTAAGGGTACTAATGGAGGGTGGAAATGAGGGTATTTCATCTCCATCACCTACCATCTAGCCTTTACGTAGCTCCAAGCCAACTACACTAAGTGATAACCTAGCTATTGAGATCTCACAACTATGAGTAGGAGTAGAAACATATACATAGGAAGATGGTTTGCTAGCTAGGAATCTATTAGTTGGACCTAGGAGCAAATCCCTAAGTAGCTACATATAAGTCATTTCCCCTAGTACATGGGTGATTTCAAGCACAAACCATAAGATAATCCATGTTTCTCAAGCATAAAACACAAGATAATCATGGGAAATGAAACAAAAGTAGAAGATAATCATTAGCAAATAAAGTTATAGAGTTTACATATCATTTCCCTCAACATGGTATCGAAGCCACATTTTAACCCCAAACAACCCACCTAGGGGGGCTTAGCTACTCATACCAAAAGAAAAGAAGAAAGAAAAATGAGTAGATGAGTGGATAGCCATAGAATATTAGTGAAGACTCCTCCTCCATCTCGAGCTGTAGGTGCACATCCTCCCTCCTCCTTGATGGATGACTAGTGTAACGACCGACAATCAAATCGTTACTAATTAAGCGGAATAAACATAAACAGCGGATTAACAAAAATCACTAGAATTTAAAACCATTTTGCAAGGAGATCCTTGTACATAAAATTTTTACTGAAAGATCCAAAACTCATACATATCATGATTTACATTGTACAACATTGTTTCATCTCATCTCAAGGACAATATATAACAGTTTCTCTATCAAAACACATACTGGAGCAACATAAAACCTCGAGGCATTCAAGCCAAAATCTCATATTATTCTTGAAACCAGTATGAACTAACTCCAAGGACCTGAGAGTACAGAGACGACACATAGGACTTCTATCTACAAGACCTGACAGACAGTACACTCAACCTGAGTTGTCACTGCTGTCCCTGCTGTTGTTGTTCTTTCTCTGTAGTACGGTCTCAACCCCCCTCGTGCACGTCCACCTAAAAAAATGTGGATCCCACGGGGTGAGACAATTGTAATTGTCCCAGCGAGAGATATAACTCTCTGCCAACAATGTTATTATCACAGTTAAATAGTATTAAACTGAGAAGAGGATAAGCAGTTTAGAATATTCTCATATTTTAAAGCATTGCAACTATCTATGATAGAGCAGTAAATCATCCATTCTCTTTATAAGGAATAGGAAGAACATGTATATCATTTACCCATCATACTATATCAACATCTCAAGCTTATCATGTGATACTCATTATCATGGTATGTCATCCATGAATCGTTCTCATTTCTATCTGTTGGCCTTAGCCAGTATACTAACCAGATATCGAATTGTACCAGTCATGTGAGTATACATCATCATATTATGTCCAAGCATTGGACTATGCCAATCCTGTGCAACCATTCCAAGCATTGGACTATGTCAATCCTGTGACATTATTCCAGGCATTGGGTTATTACCAATCATGTGCAATTATTCCAGGCATTGGGTTATTACCAATCCTGTGCAATTATTCCAGGTATTGGGTTATTACCAATCCTGTGCAATTATTCTTGGCATTGAACTATGTCAATCCTGTGCAATTATTCCAAGTATTGGGTTATGACCAATCCTGTGATATTATTCCAGGTATTGGGTTATGACCAATCCTGTGCATTCCAGGTATTGAACTATGTCAATCATGTGACATTATTCCAGGCATTGGGTTATTACCAATCCTGTGCAACTATTCCAGGTATTGGGTTGTTACCAATCATGTGCATTCCAGGTATTGAACTATGTCAATCCTGTGACATTATTCCAGGCATTGGGTTATTACCAATCCTGTGCATTCCAGGTATCGAACTATGTCAATCCTATGACATTATTCCAGGCATTGGGTTATTACCAATCCTGTGCATTCCAGGTATTGATCTATGTCAATCATGTGATATTATTCCAGGTATTGGGTTATGACCAATCCTGTGATATTATTCCAGGTATTGGGTTATGACCAATCCTGTACATTACAGTTATTGATCTATGTCAATCCTGTGATATTATTCCAGGCATTGGGTTATTACCAATCCTGTGATATTATTCCAGGCATTGGGTTATTACCAATCATGTGCATTCCATGTATTGATCTATGTCAATCATGTGATATTATTCCAGGCATTGGGTTATTACCAATCTTGTGCATTCCAGGTATTGAACTATGTCAATCCTGTGACATTATTCCAGGCATTGAGTTATTACCAATCCTGTGCATTCCATGTATTGATCTATGTCAATCCTATGATATTATTCCAGGCATTGGGTTATTACCAATCATGTGCATTCCAGGTATTGAACTATGTCAATCTTGTGACATTATTCCAGGCATTGGGTTATTACCAATCATGTGCATTCCAGGTATTGATCTATGTCAATCCTGTGATATTATTCCAGGCATTGGGTTATTACCAATCATGTACAATTATTATAGGCTTCATGCCTCTGCCAGGTATTGGACTTTAACCAATCCTGATTACACAGCCAGGCAGTGGACTCTAACCACTCCTAATTACATTTCACTATTACTTGGCATTACCTTGGTCAAGCCATCATACTCATCCACATTCTTTATATAATACAAGTATTCCTCATGTCTCATTTTAACATATTCAAAGCACCATAGCCCTTATTTTGGCTATGACTATAATGCATGTATGACCAAGATTTAATTATTACCTTTGTAACCATTTATTATTATTATTATGTTACATGGTTCCCATTTACCTGGTTTATTTTAAACATTACCAATTCTTACATCAATCTTTAGATCAATATCTTGTCACCTCTCATTAGGAAATAACTAATCACATGACTCACAAGGCCCATTAAACATCTTGTCACCTCTCACTAGGCAACAACTATTCACATGGCTCACAAGGCCATTAAACATCTTGTCACCTCTCACTAGGCAACAACTATTCACATGGCTCACAAGGCCATTAAACATCTTGCCACCTTTCACTAGGCAACAAATATTCACATGGCTCACAAGGCCATTAAACATCTTGTCACCTCTCACTAGGCAACAACTATTCACATGGCTTACAAGGCCATTAAACATCTTGTCACCTCTCATCATTTATCATTAAATGAATCATCAACACAAGGTATGAGTTTGTCTCTCATCCTTACCAGGGTATGATTACATCATACTTATTAACTTGGATTAACCCTTTCTCAAGGTATGTTAGCCTACACTTATCCAAGTGCATTAAACTCATTACATCTCAATGTAACAATTGACATAACACACTTCATGTGTTACTCATCCAAGTATATTGGATTTAAGGTGCATTAAGGTACACCAACCTTGAAATGCTGGATGTGATATCTATCATGTCTTGATGTATCACTTCACTCATCACTTTTAACTTACTTAAATTCATCAACTTATCTTGTATTAGGGTATGTCCCATCCTAATACTTTATGCACTAGCTCATCACATTTATTCTATAGTGTATTGATCATGAGTCATACATTTGAATTGTCCAACCATCATCAATTGATGTGGACTCATCTCAAGTTGAGACATTGTTGATATATGATTAACCATTATCAACCACTTTAGGTGTTTCACCTATCAAGGTATTAGCCACACCATTACTTGGTGTTTCACTCATCACTCCTAAGAGTATCTTACCCTCACCTCTACAAGGTGTCTCGGGTTAAAGGTGTGTATATGTTCACCATATCGGGTTGTAGGTGTATAGGCACCACCATATCGGGCTAGAAGTATATACACACCATTCATATCGGGCTAGAGGGGTTTGTATGTGTTACCCATGTTGGGCTAGACATCAACTAGGGTTGTGTATCGGGCTATCATATCGTTCAATAGCATTTGCTATTCTTTACTCATATCGGGTTACCCAAGTTAGGGTTTCATGTCAACTTACAAGTATTCATTTAACCTTGTATCGTGCATGGAGTCTATACTTGACTACCTATCGTGAAAGAGGTGTATACTACTGTTGGGTTTTAGGGGAGACAGAGAAGGCAGCGGAAACAAAAATTTTCTCCCCCAACCCATACTGAGGAAACGCGTCAACGTCTATATAATAGGAAAGGATGGTTTGTGGAATCATACCTTGTCCCGAGGCTTGCTCGGCGACAATACCTTGCGCAATGCGCGGTCTTCAACTCCGGTCTTGGACGGTGTCTGTGCAGCTCCTGGTCGCACCGGGACTGACGACTCCTCCTACCGGACTGTCGGATGACAGTTGTCCTCCTGAGCGGCAGTGTCCTCCCGCCTCTGTAGTAGTCCACACGGACCACCTGGAACTCCACTCTCCTTGTCCCATAAGGAAGTGGAAGGAGTCGCACCCTCCTGTTGACGTACTAGTCGCCAACACACTCTCCTGCTACCAGTTGCAACTGCAGTTGTCCTTCCCTCGCTGCACCTCCCTTTTGTGGGAAGCACTTGCTCGGGCTCTCTCATGGTTACCAAAACCAGAGAGAACGACAACTTCGCAAAGCAACTAGCTTGCATTGAGTTGTGCTCTGAGAAGCCCCCAATACCCCTATATATAGGCGGGTCATGGGTCAGGGTTCTCTGTGCCCGGCAATATGGGACTAAAGCAAGAGTAGAAGGGTTCGGGATTTTTCCACAAAAAGCAACCAACTCGCAACCTGAACCGATCGGTTCACAAGTGAACCGGTCGGTTGGGGACCTGAACCGGTCGGTTGGAGCACCAACCGATCGGTTGGGACCCATGAGCCGATCGGTTCACTTCTGAACCGGTCGGTTCCCGATTGACTTTCCTTCTTTCGTTTCTAATTGGTATCGAATACCAATCCTATTCCCAATCACATTGGGCAAGTGAAACACAAGGAAAATTCTCACCAAACCTACTTTCCCAAGTTTCTCGATTGCACCAATCGTTTCACTCTGTGCATGAGCCGACCGGTTCAGCAACCTCAGCCGACCGGTTCAACACTTGAACCGATCGGTTGGGAGTGCAGATTGTGTAGAATCAGTCAAATGCGATTTCAATCAATCCGATACTCCAATCAATGCGTCCAACACCTTGAACCATATGATACTGAGCTATCTACTGATTGAGTGTTTAATTGAACTACTAAACTCCTTTAGTAATCAATCTAAACGTTGCTTGTGGACAAAACTCCTCTTCCAAGTTAAATCCTATGTGTGTGACCCTGCAGGTCCATTTCACATTGGCAGTGAAAGTCCATAACACTTATGACTTCACAAGCAAAGAGCGGTGCCTAGTCACACATCAGTGCTACCCAAGTGAAAGTAGAAAGTTGGAGAACAACTTTCATCCTACGATCCGTGAATGGTGTTACGGTGAATGTATAATTCCTTTGTCACTGATATCCCGAATGAACTCAAGGCATGGAACAATCATCCTGTTAACGTTCATTCACTTTATTGATCTCAGAGCAGATTGAACGAGATATGTATGACATCAATATCACATACTGATTCACACATGCGTGCGCACGCCTATCTCAATCCTACTCATCAAGTGGCCTTGGATATCAAACTCCCTCAGGAGGGACAAATCCCATATCTATCACTCACCCCTCAAAAGCCCCATGTGTCAAAGCCACCCAATCATCACCTTTATAACAACCCATGTTTCAGGACTGCGTTTGATGATGTCAAAGTGTGCCCAACGACATGTGTTGAGTGTAGTGATTTCAGGTCAAAGAATCACACTCACCACCATCACTGTGAGTACTGACTGTGACTACCATCTCATGGTTCCATGTGTCAAACTCACGGTGGGTCTGTCCGGTACCTTGTTCTCTAACAAGTACCTATGTGTTTGGTTTGATATCTCTATATCATGACTAATGAGATTCTGTCATCAACCAACACCACAATCTAGTCTTGTGTGTCATTGCTGTCTATCTACCTTCCACAATGACATCCGACTAGGGACATAACAAGAATGTACAAACTCTTAGCATCCGTATGATCTCATCGTTCAGGTCATGAACGTGAAGGCATACGTCATTGAGTACTGTCATTCTCTAGACATTCAATCTGTTCTATCACTATCTCATATGACTGAACCAGAAAGAATTGGAAGCTTGCCTTTGATGTTTATCAAATCAATCTTAATGTATCCCACCAATCATCCCATGATTGGCTCTCAGGGCATACATACCAACAACTACACCCCCATATCATGCAACAAGGTATAAAATCATATCCATATCATTTTAGTGAAGTAGGTGCATCATCATATCGGGTTAGAGGTGCTTGCTTGTATGCTTGCACCCGATATCACTTTTATAAGGTGATATCATCATCTTCAAGCTCTAGACCTTTGTTCTAACTCTTATAGTTCATGTCAATAGGTCTAAGAAACTACTAGAACTCATAATTTTGATCAACTATTTCAGGAAATTTTGGAATTAAAAGTAGATCATTAAATACAACAATTTAGGTGATGAATAATAACATGATCGAGTTCAAGTTATATAACCCGCCTTAAGAACAACTTCAAAGCTCCAAGATCCAAAGCTCCACGTTCCTAAGGTTGAATATGGACTTCACAACTCCTCTATATGCAAAGAATAACCATGGATAAGCAATTGGTGAAGAAGAAAAGAAAGGAAGATCAAAACCCTAAATTCATGCTTCAATCTAAGGTTGAAGATGATCTTATCCTCACCTTAGGGTTAAGTATGAGCTCCTTCTTTCTCCTTAACACCTTTGCACGATACACTAGTGTCCTTGCACGATATTACACCCTCTTGCACGATATGGCACTCACTTTCACGATATGACACTCACTTGGAGTCAAAACTTCACTCTATGGCCAATATCACCCTATATGGCCAATATCACCTACTTGGGCGATATGCTCTTGCCATGGGCGATATCCCAAGGCCCATGCACGATACCACAGCATCCCTTCATGATATGGGAGCTCTATACACGATACCTTAGGGTAGGAGGGTGGTAAGGGTCACAAAATTGCACCAAGGGGTGAAACTAGGGGTATATATACTTGTTGTTCATGAAGGAAGGCAAAAATGAGGTGTCAACATTTTGAGCTAATAGGTGCCACGTGTCATGCATGGGTGACACGTGTACATGCATGAATAAACATTTATATTGTCTTGCAAAATGGTTGAGGATCATCTTGAGATGCAAATTCGTCCATTACTTATCCATTTGGATAAGTCATCTAGGTTTAATCACTATTTTAAGTCAAGCCGATACACTTTTTCTAAGGAAACTTGTTGGCCATCACACCTCACCTCCTTGAGGTTCTTTGCACGATATGGACTTTGCCAAGAGTTCAAAAAATGATATGGGACACCTCCTTGGGCTCCTTGGCCGATAGGCACTCATATATAAGCTTTTCAACTTGATACAACTCAAGTTAAGCTTTCATATTCAACCCTTTTCTTGGTCATTTCATCACCAAGATTACCATCATTCATAATTGATTCAAACATAGTGTCTCATTCATTATCTCTCCTCTAAATGATACATAGAGTAAGTAGTAACACTATAGAGGTGTTAATTTGCATATTAACCCCACATTTTGGGTAAATTACAATTTGTACCAAAATTGGTGCACAAGGTACCAACATTGTTCAAACAAGTTCAAACTTAGAATTTGGGCTTTCCACAAGCCACCACTTAGCATCATTATATCTTTTATGATGCTAAAACATATAAGGCACGTTCAACATGTGACATTTTGCAATATAACCCCTCAACTTGGGTAAATTGCACTTTGGTCCAAAACCAAGGAACATTGCTCAAACAGCATTCAATCGGGACCGAACTTGAAACATAAGTGTGTCACATGATAACAAAACACATTAGAGGATTATATTAAAGTTATAAGTAACTTTATTAGCCAAAACAAATAGGGTTACCTCATAACCCAGGTCAGGGTCATTACAACTAGCATGACATGGTGGGTGGAAGTGGCCAAAACCCTGAAAAGCTACAGTTCTGAGGAGGAAAATCAGGCGGGAGTAGGTGGGAGAGACCAGGTGGCTCAATGAATTCTAGATTGGGTGGCAGTAAGGGCTAATCCAAGCTCCCAACAACCACCAAGGTATATAATGTGGTCAGGAAAGCCTAGGGTTAAGTGAGATGGAATAGGAAAATCCGTGAAAAAATATACTAGGATTTGCTGACAGCATGATCGTTATGGGAAGAACGACCATGGTGGTGGAAGGGTGGAACAATTGTTCTATGAGGAAATGACTGTAGCAGTGAAGTAAGAAAATTCACAATGGATAATGGAGTTTTGGAGGTTGGTAGTATGCCTGTGCTAGGCAACACTGTTGCGGTGGCTATGAGGTTGCACAGTCATGGTGAGTAGCACAACCGTGGTGACTGGTGAATGGGTTGGTGCTTGGTTTTTCTCCTTGGCACGAGCATGCTAGACTTTGAGCAACCTAGGGTTTCTGGTTGGCGCAGCTGTGCTGGGGTTTTCTTAGAACGGTCATGCTTGCCAGTACAACCGTGTTGATGGACTTGCTAGAGGTGCTTCTTAACTTGATTTCCCTTGTGCTTTTAGCTTGGGTAGCACGGCCATTCTGTGGCACCACAGCCGTGCTCAGGTCTTTTGCTTGTAGTTCATTTTCTTTTTAACCATCCATGGAGTTCTTTGCTTTTAGCTTGACTATTGACCATTAGGGGTAGGATGGGGAAGCTCTTAAACTCCCTTTAGGACCCTCTAAGGATGGAGAGACCCTTAGATCATCCTCCTTTTCTCCTGTCCATCCAAAGTGTGGTCAAGATACTTGAAAAATATGCAAAGAACCTCCATAAGTGCATTTAATAATAAACCATTTATTGAGGAAAATTATATACATCCTAACATATTTGGATGTGATTAAAGTACAAAATAACACAAGATGAATCCCTAAATGAGGGCTACATCAGAAGCATTCCTGAATGATTTTGGCGTTTCTTATTACATATGATTTGCCTACTGATGCTTTCGCATAAGAAGGGCGATATGTATCTCCTTTTGTGTATATAACATTAGGATTAGTCTCCCCTTCACTATTTTTGGTGGCCTTTTCCTTACAAGTATTGTTGGGATTTTTTGGTGGATCTTCCGAATGCTGTGTCTGACTGCCTCTGTCTCCTCTTCCTCTCCCTGCACAACCCCATGGTTGTCGCCACAGCTACCTCCTCCACTCGTAAACTCTAGCAGAAGCATGAGAACCTTATATCCCTTGTTTATTATGATTAGAAAATTACTAAATACACTATCATCTGGTTAGACTCCAACTATAGATAAGATCTATCCATTTGTGGGTGATATGGGGTATCATTAGTTAAGGTAAAAACTATGATTTTGTTCCTAATGTACATTTCAATCATGCCATTGTGACCTGCTATAGTCTGGACAAGAACGTCACATCATTCGTTCTCACTTTAACTCAAACAAGTTGGTGAACTTTCCCCTTCATTACTCAAGCAAGTCGGAATGAACTCAATGAATTTTCAAGTGATTCCATGCCCATGCTATTTCTCAGTGGCCAACTCACGTCATTTGATCAATGTTTCGACATTCTGAGATCTATCCACTTAAAATTTGCAAAAGATGTCCCAAGTAAAATTCATTTCTTTTTGTTTTGTTTCAACTAGACATGTACAATATGCTAAATGTGACAAGAATATAAAGAGAAAACTAATGCTGCATGATGTAAAACATATTGACTTTCATAAATATCTTTTAATTATTTTCATAATAGTGTATCTAACTCTAGTAAGATGATAAAACTTATTGTCTTAACGAATGTATTTTTTTTTGAAATCCAATGCTTATATGTAAACAAATCATCCCATTTTTTTTCTAATAAACAAGATATTTTCTCAAAGAACCAAATTCAAATAGTCTCTCGCATTGGTTGTTAGTTTGGGGCAGGTTTTCGTTTTTTTTTTTAAAATTGCGCGAAACCATCACAAAGCGTGGGTAGGCGGGCAAGCCGGTGGCCCATATATAATAAATACTAAAACGCATGCCCGCAGCCTCCTCTAGGCACATTCGCTCCAAACCCTAGCGCCGCCGTGCATCCTGTGCACCATTTTGAGACTGCCGCCGCCGTGCAGCCCTAGTTAGAATGGCTTACGCTGCTATGAAGCCGGTCAAGGCCGGACTTGAAGAGCCCCTGGAGCAGCAACACCGCATCCGGATCACGCTTTCCTCCAAAAGCGTTAAAAACCTCGAGAAAGGTAGGGTTTACTTTTCCTTGTCATTATCATTCTCTTTTCTCTCGATCCGTGTGAAGATTTTCGGGTTCGATGTAGTGTGCGCGGATCTTGTTTCCGGTGCCAAGGCGAAGAGGCTGAGGGTAAAGGGCCCTGTGAGGATGCCCACCAAGGTGCTCAACATCACCACCAGGAAGTCTCCCTGTGGCGAAGGTAATGATCTATCTACGATTAATTCATGTTCCTTTTGACTGGCGTAAAACGCTTATGATGTTTTGTTCCTTTGTTATCTTTTTCCTTGCTTAGATTTCTATAAGCCATTTCTCTGATATCTTTGTTTTTCTGTGCTTATATGTGATTCAAGGTAATTAAGCAATCCCAATCTCTTGCTTAGATTTCTATAAGCCATTTCTCTGATATCTTTGTTTTTCTGTGCTTATATGTGATTCAAGGTAATGAAGTAATCCCAATTCATACTCTTCCAGTCCAGGCATAGTGTGGTATTTAGTATTTACGTTGTTGTGCAAGAAATCTAGTTATTCTGAATTGTTATACATAAACTGGGTTTTAGCTAGACATCGCTAGATTAGCTTTGGTCCAAACTCGTATGACATTAGATAATCAATGTAGAGCCCTGTTTGGTCGGAAAGAATATGGCGGGAGAGTAACAACAATTTTATATTTTCTCTACTAATGTTTTGTGTACCCTAAAGACCGCCCCGACTCCTGGGAAGGCTGGGGAGGTAGAGTAAGGTAAAGTTAAACAACAGACCACGAAAGGAAAGTTTGCTCTCTATTCTTTGTCTGATTTATAATGTTAAGAATAATGGAAGTGTTTGCCATATGTAGGGTTGTAATGCAGATTTTTTTACCAATAATGTCTTTCCATATTCTTTTCACCATCGCTGGCATGCTGCAACGATTCATTTTTTCATCTTTTTGTGCTGATTATTTGCATATATCAATACTAAAACCTTCACCGTAGTTTGAGTGACAACGAGCTGTTTCCGTTGTATTTGATCATTTCATTTTGGCTCTTAGGATCACATCTAATTTTAATAGTAATGTTGTCATAAAACCTATACAGATTGTCTTTTCCTTGCTGAGTTGGTATTTATTGTATTTGATCATTTCATTTTGGTCTCTAGGATCACATCTTATTGTAATAGTAATGCTGTCATAAAGCCTATACTTCTCATTAAAATATTGATTTTTGGTGTATACTTTTGGTAGATAAACTTACATCTGGTCAGTCTTCAGTATGCTTGTAGATCTCTTTGATTATCCTAGATATTGGAAAGCATAAGAGCAATACATATAAAAGAACTAGTAGTTCAAGAAAGCAACACATATATACTAATAAAATCGTAACTATTTTAACAGAAATGCCAAAAGATGATAAAAATTGATATACATTTATAGTTTTGAAAAGTGGTATGTAGACCTGTCAAACTGGGTCAATATTCGCGGGCGCCCATGGGTTGACCCGTTTAAGTTGGGTTTGGGTCACAAAATTTACCACCCGTCGGAAAAAACTCAAACCCGTACCCACCCGTTTACTTAGCGGGTTTCATGGGCAATCCGCGGGCACCCGCGGGTGTCCCGCTTAATTGCACTAGTTTTTTGCATCCATGCGGCTTAGTAGTAATGGGCAAATATTAAATCAGTCCTATACTCATATCACAATTGCATATTACAATTCAAGTTAACAAAGCACAATAACGGAGACTCCAAAATCGGACTGTGAAACAAAAGCAAACCAAGCGGGAACCTAAGTCTAACAGCGATTGCTAGACTTAAGTTTCAGTATGACTAGAACTGACTTAAATTTCAGTCTTTGTTTTAGTTTCCAAAATCTATTCTTTGTCTCATTTGGATGGCACAATTCATACTAGATATTGTTGTATTTTTTGTTGTTGTTTGCTATAGGTGGTCATTATTTAAGACTAATGTATGAACGTCTATAGTCTGTAGTACACTGCTGTTCCAGCATTTATGTGATTCAGAAACTTAATTCATCTAGTCGGGCTCTTCTTTAATAGACATGTTGCAGCCCTGTTCATGAGTGCATTGTATTTTGATACTCTTCTTGTAAAATGTTTTTGGATATATAAATAAATATTACGTGACAATGTATACAATGTGATTGTTTTGTGCCATATCTTATATAAACAAGCACTAGCAATAAATTTATTTATTTTTAAGTGGGCACCCGTGAGCAACCCGCAGCCCGCTGGGTTGGGTTTGGATTTGTCTTTGTTCCATCCGTTTATAACTACATCTTTTTGACCTGCACCCGCGAGACCCAAACCCGCAACGACCCAACCCAAACCCAACCCACCCACCCGTTTGACATGTCTAGTGGTATGCGGTGGTGCACGAACGTGGAGGGTATCACATAGAGTATATGTGGAGTGCAAGAGTATACATGAGAATATACACGGTTCAAATTTGGTAATAATTGATTATATTAATCACAAAATGGCATATGGACTTCGTAGATTAATAAATTTAAAATATAGAATATGTAATTATTTATAGTTGATGTGTTCATATTAATATATGTCTATGACATGTTTATATATCTATATATTAAGAAATGCCTTTGTGATATATGTACATATAGTGAGATTTATACATTTAAATGTATTAATATTTGTAAAGAGTTGTGTATGTATGTGAATAAATCAAAGTGTGTACACAATTGTACAAATATGTGTGCTGAATGTGTATATGTAGGTATATTGTCTATCTATACACATGATATTTTCAAAATATACACATCAATTCACGAATGTGTTTTAAAATTGTTATATGTATTTGAAGATATACATATGAGTATATGATTATATATGTGAATACAAAATAAAATGAATATATCCATATATGTATTTTGTGCACTTTGTAAGTATTGGGCTTTTAAAAAAGGGTGTTTAATCAGTCATTTTATTAACCGAGCGGCCATGTGGTATGTTTATGGGACTGATTAGCAATATGCAGTGCGGAAGGGTGACTGCTTAGGCGTATGCAGGAGAATATGCGACTGTGCCGACTGCTTTTTGAAACACTGTATACAAAAGTGATTTGAATCATAAAGGTCAAAAGCACCTCAAGGCATTTCTTATTTTTGTCAACACTAAGAGTTTAATATTTGTGAAGGGAACATGCTTTAGCAACAACTACACAACATGATGATGACTTGTATTTAAACCAGAATCACTAATAATGTGCTAGGACTTGGATTATCTTAACGATCATCATTTAAGAATGTTAGGGGTCATATTGAGGCACTTCAGACCTAAGAAGATTGAGCTGGTAGCCTCAATGGGCTCAAATTCTATGCTTTTTCATGTTGATAGGTAGAAAATATGGAATAATATAAAACATATAGAAATGTATGACCTCATATTTAATAAGTTTGGCTAAGCATTATACAAACCCTAATAAAAAGGTTACCAACAGCTTTGAACAGTGTTTGCAGCAAGGCTGTTGAATATCCTTAAATAGTAATATCGCTAAGAATGTGGATCAGCTTTGTTTCTAGATTTAGCTTTGCAAAAGTGACTATGAGGGCATTTGTTACATTTGATTTTGGCTGCAGCAATTGAGTCTGGAAGCTAGTCACTGATACTACTCTTTGGAACGACCACTCTCTATTTCTGATATTATACATAAGAGGGGTGTTGAATGGAAGACTGTCTGTATGTGCATTTATTATTACATTTGGTTAGAGACAGAAACCTCCGTTGTCATGAGAACCACGAAAAGCCTGCCGAGCTAGTCTTGAAGGGAGTTCTTGATTTGCTTAAAGCCCTTAGTGTTGTCTAAGTTCTGAAGTTTCTCTTTTTGGTTTTCTTATTTCGATCATTTTTGCCCTGGTCTTATGATTTCTTGGCTCTTGGAGTTTTGCTCTGGAGTCTTGCTCCCATATAGTTTCTTTTCTACACTTGTTTCCTCCTCATTCTTCAATCTTTCTTATTCTCTATACGTGTATAGATATCTGATAGATAGATACTATCTCTATCTCTCGCTCTTCACCTCATCTCGTAAATTTTTTTTTTCCTTTCTGAAAAAATACAAAAAAAGCAACAGTTTTGACCAACCAGAAAAATCACTACTGAATTGTCTGAATGGGCAAAAAACTAAGGGCATGCATTTCAATATCAGTGAAGATAGGTGCGAAATAAGCAAAAATGACACTTACCTACAGTAAATAGAAATGTTAGCAAGATTTAACAAAATACTTAAGCAAACAACTGTTGATGTGTAAGTCATATAGACTTTGAGGTATCTGTAGAGAATGATGATAATTCTGAACTGTCATTAGCTATTTATTTATGGTCTATTGACAAATAGAAAGCTGTAAAATATCATTAGTTAGTCGATCCAAGTCAACTATAATTGAAAGATAAATACTCAAGATTTGGAACAGGAAGTTACAGACCATGACAAAGCTTTTAACACAGCTTGTCGAGTCAGGCCTCAAACAAATTATAATGCTTCACTCACTGCAGGACATTGACTATTAATCCTTAGGTTGCAAATCTGGCTGCTATTCTTTGAGGGTGGCATGATTTTTTTTTCATACTGTTCTTAGGAAACTATTAATTAGAATCTTTAACATATCAAATGATTGGTAAGTTCTTAGCATCACCGTCTCTGTTTCCTTGATTTGTTATTTAAAATTGTCCAAACGGATTCTCTTATTCTTAAGTTCTTGCCTTGGATATTGTGTATCCTTGAAATATGTCCTTCAGCACTCTGGCTTTTGTTTACAGGAACCAATACCTGGGACAGGTTTGAGTTGAGAGTGCACAAGCGTGTAATTGATCTTGTCAGCTCCGCAGAAGTGGTGAAGCAGATCACTTCCATTACAATTGAGCCTGGCGTTGAGGTAGAGGTTACCATTGCAGAAGCCTGAGTTTAGGATTTAGTTCAGATGCGGCTTCTCTTTTTTCATTAAGGTGCTGAAGAAGTTATTTGCTTAGGAAACAAATGGCTTAGGGCTACCACTTTTGTGTTTCAAATATCTAGTTTTTTGAGCTTTGATTTGTAATATGTAACCACAGTACCTAAGTAGTGAACTCAGAATTACAAGTTATCCACTCCCTAAAGATGCTGCAGAAGTTTTGTTCTTAGATGCGAGTTTTATGATTATCTTTTTGTCACTATTCTGCTGCACTTACCCATCAGACTCGATAAAATAACTCATTCCAGTGAAGGTTATGCTACATTGGTATATGTTGCTCGATACATGTCTAAAGTATTATTGTCGTAGGTGAAACTCCTCTTTGAGTTAATTATAATTTCAGACTGAAAATGCGGTGGTTATCCCATTTCATGTTTGTGGCTAGGAGTATTTTTTTTTGTGTACAATACAAAGTTTTGAATTACCCATGCACCATTTTCTTTACAACAGAGAATATATTGAGATAGGCTATGCCAATCAAATGTGATGAATCTTGTGATATAACATGTTTTGAGCAAACTGAATGAATATACATATTGTACAGCTGCAAGGAAATGTATTTTAATTTGTCTCAACGGTGAACGAACTGTTGCCATACTCCAATAATTTGTAATTTTTTCAGATCAATCCAGTTCTGCATCGGTGCACCTACTCAAATTCATTTCCTTGTAGTGGGACTGTTGTAAAGGAACATTCTTACGGCTGTGACCATCGGCTCTAACTTTGTAAAATGGAGTGATCATTTGACTGATCTTCTGTTCACTATTTTTTTTTTGAAGAAAGTTCATGCATTAATCAAGATAGTTCAGCTTACAAACCCAAAAACTAGCGGGGTGGAAAAAAGGCTAGATAAGTTGGTGGGGGAGGCCCCCTTCAACAAGATCCCAAAAGCACAAATAAAAAAGATTAGCAACTAAGCTATAGTAGTACAAGGAGATCAACAACAAGAGCAGATACGTCTAGAAACTGTTTGTTTGAGTTGTTGGATTTTCTTTGGTTTCTTTCTTTCCAAATGTTCCAAAGAATGTTGATGATGATATCTTCAATTTTGTGTTCCGCAAATTGTTGTAGAGGCTTTACACTATGCACTGCTATTGGTGTAAGAATGTTGTGAATATCAGAGATATTTGAGAAGAAGGCTAGGAAGATTTGTTTTGTGAAGGTACACCGAGTGAAGATGTGTTTGGTTGTTTCTTCTTCTATTATGCAAAGGGTGCATCTGGTTGGCCCAAGGAAACCTCTATGAGTGATGTTATGGTCAATGCGAGTATTTTGTTATGTAAGATTAGCCAAAAGAAGATTTTTTTATTTTTGTGGCCATTTGGTCTTCCACACTCTGAGTGTGTTTTGATATGTGACCTCTATAAGATAGATATGTGTAGGCTGCTTTGGGAGTGTACTCAGAATCCCATTACTACAAAATTTTGTTAATGGCGTTGTTTTCCAATTCGAAATGATGTCTCTCCTATCATTATTGTTGATGAATGTGAGGAGATGTCTTTTAAGCACATTTATTCTCTTGTTGGTGAGTTTAAGAGCTTTTGTAATATTTAGAGAGATCAATTGTTTGGGGATGAAGGTTCAAAATGGTGTTATGATGGTACCAAGAGTCTTCCCAAAATTTTATCTTTAGATGAACATGTGGAGGAGTGTAGATGAGGTTTCTAATCTGGTTTATATTTTTGTTGATGTATTTCCAGAGTGGAGAGATGCTATTTTTGGTTTTTTGGGCAAGGAGGTATATCTTTGTAGTATTTTTGAGCTATTAGGTAACTCTAGACTTTGTTTTCATTTTTTGAACGAATGTTTATGATTTTTGCTATTAGACATAAAGCTTGAGTTTTTATGTCTATGATGCCCCATCCTCCAAATTTGGTTGGTGCCATGATGGTATCCCAGTTGACAAGATGAAAATATTTGTTTTTTCCATTTGTTGTATGGTTGTTCCAAAGGAAGTTTCTCCTGATTTTATCAATCATTTTTTTTTTGTTTTAGTGGGTAACGGGATGCAACTCAAGTATTGGGTGGTGATCGAGATCATGACACTATTGAGTAGGGTAAGACGTCCTGAAAGATTGAGAAAGTTATTTTTCCAGGAGCTCAATCTGGAATTAATTTTGTCAATGATGGGTTTCTAGATGTTGTGAGTTATTCGTAGAGGAGTTATAGGCAATCCAAGATAACTGATGGGGAAGTTCTCAAATTTGCATTTGAGGAGGTATTTATATTTATTGATGGTAGTTGGGTTTTTGTTCACCCCAAAGATGGAAGATTTTGATAGGTTGATTTTCAGACTAGAGATATATGAGAAAATACCAATGATGCGAATATTGTTGATGATGGTAGTATCTTTTGGTGAGACCAGGATGATTGTATCATTTGCAAATTAGATGATGTTTTCCTTACATTCCTGGGTGTAGAAATTAGACCCTGGGCTGTTCCTAGTTTAATCATGTTGGTGAGTAAGGATGCAACAATGATGAAAAGATAAGGCGATAGAGGGTCTCCTTGTCTAAGTCCATTTGCATTTTTGAAGTGCCCAAACAGGGATCCATTAATGATTGTAGAAAAGAAGTTTGTAGAGATACAAACATGGATCCAGGTGTTCCAAGTGTCGGGGAATCCATAACCACTCAAAGCTTTGATGAGGCAATCCCAGTTAATGTTATCAAAAGCTTTTTCGAAGTCCAATTTGATGGCTATAAGGGGTGTTTTGTTTTTGTAGTAAAGTTGAATGGTTCCATTCACCATAATGTAGGCATCATGGATACTTTGATTTTTGAGAAAAACATTTTGGTTTAAGGAAATGATCTTATTCATGAAAGGTTTGATCCTATTTGCAAGAGTTTTGGCTATTATTTTGTAAGAAGTATTGATGAGGCTGATGGGTCTGAATTGAGATATGGTTTCTGACTGAGTGACCTTTTTTATGAGAGTGATGAAGGTGTGATTAAGGTGTTTGAGGATGTTATGGGCATTGTTGTGGAGATGCAGTTCTTTTAGAAGCGCCTGAAAGTCTTTCTTGTAGTGGATTCAATTTGCCAGATAGAATTCCACATTAAGGCCATCTGGTCCTGGAGATTTAATTTAACCTAAAGATTGGATAGCCAAGTCAAGTTCTTCTAGAGTGAAGGGATTGATAGTGGTTTGCGGAGAGTCTATGCGGCTGCCACAAAGCATATGCCAATCAATATAGTCTTGAAAGGTAGGTTTGTGGTTGGAATTGAAGATATCCCTGAAGTGCTTGACAATGTGGGAGGTGATCGTGTGTTTGTTGGCAATGGAACAACCATTGATGTTTAGATAAACAATGATATTTTTTCTGGAGTTGTTGTACATTTTATGAAAGAATTTTGTGTTTTTATCTCCTTCTATAGCCCATTAAATTTTAGCTCGTCTCCATTTGGTATCAATACATTTTACATTGCTTTGGACAAGGGCAAGATCTGCAGAAAGATCACTGTTAACATAAAGGTGTTGTTGCTCAAGGTCTTTGAGTTTGAGTGTAAGGCTATTGGATGAGCCCAAGTGCCACTCTTTGAGTTTCTATCTGACCTTTTTTGCATTGTTATGGATGTGATGTCCCAAGTTTCTGGCTCTGGAGTCAGCTAAGGCCCAGTTTGTCTTACAAAGGTCTATAACATAAGGATCAAAGAGCCTTTAATTTTCAAAACAAAAAGGTTTGTGTCCCCATTTCTCCATCTTGGTATCAATGATGATGAAAAAATGATCATATATAGGTCGATGGGAAACCTGGACAAAGGCTAGAGGGTATTGATCTTCCCATTTAGTGGAGCAAATGAAATGATCCAGTCTGGCTCTCGTTTGATAAAAAGTTCAAGTGAAGCAGGCATTAGATGGAGGGATATCTATCAACTTGTGGTTGTTGATAAGAGATGTAGATAAAAGGGAGGGTGATAGAAAGAGAGAAGAAAAATATCAATGATATAATATGATTTCAATATGTACGCTAGGAAGACTTTATCTGAAGAAGTCATACTACTAGAGGAGGTAGTGAAGTTATGTCTATCGACAACTTGAGTGATAAGATTAATGCCTCCTCCAAGGATCCATGGTTTATCTGAATAGAGGTTCATGATATTCGAAAGTTCTGTCAGATAAACAGATTTATTGTTGCTGGGTTCTCCGTAGACACCCGTAAAGATCCAACTGAATTGATCAGTGATGTTTGCTAAATGAAGGGTTATGGAGAAAGTGTGTTGCTCAGCATGTGTAAGGTCAAAGAGGTTTTTGTTGTAGCCCACAAGTAGTCCTCCCTTAAATCCCGTAGGTGGGATTTAGAACCAAGCTGTGATACGTTTTCCACCTATAATTTTGGTAGCAAAGGGTGAAAGGGTGGTTTTGGTTTCCTGGATGGTTATAATGTAGATGTTATTTTGTGTATGTGGTTTCAAATCTCTTTCCTTCTGTGGGCGTTAGATGCCCCACAAACATTCCATGAAGTGATCTTCATGTCCAAGGTTGAACGAACTGAGTTGTAAACAAGAAGGTTTGACGATTTGCAATGTTTCTATTTTAGAAAAAGCATCGTGAATAATTCTATGGTTTGTCCAGTTCATAAATTTTTCTATGTTGTTCAGAGCTTGATGTGATGAGTTATCATCTTCAAAAGTTATTCCCAATTTAACATCAAAGTTGGTAAAAGATTGGATATCTGGCCAAGATGCAATATCTTCAATATTGTCTATATCATTTTCTATATGAACAAAAGATGTTGAAACTACAGATGAAGTAGAAAGCATTGAAGAGTTTAGAGAAGATGTACCTATCTCCATCATGGCAAAGAAGTTTCTCCTTGTTTGTCCTTCTGGGGTAGTCTGAATGTTGTTGATAGATTTGATGATGCTAGGAGCCTTTCTTTTGCTCTTCTGTTTAGGACTCTGCAAAGATCTGATTTCGTCAATGATTGCAGTCTTTAGCTTCTTCATTCTATCAGAATCAAGATCCAAGGTTGAGTCCATTTCATTGTTGTGGAATGGAAAAGGTTTGAAAGTGTTCAACGAAGGTTTATGAATGCTGATTTCTGTTGGGGAGGAGGTTCTAGGTCTTTTGTTGTTGACTGATCGATTTGTTTCTTCAAAGGATTTGGAAGAGGTATTCTTTCTCTCCCAAACCATGTTCCTTTCAACTAGTTTTCTATTAGCATTGAAGTTTTTTTTTTGCATTGACATGGCAGTACCACGATGAGGGATGGACAGTAATGTCCGAGAAGGTGGTTTTAATTGCTGAATGGTTTTCAACAACAAGTTTTATTTGGTAAATCTTTTCTCCTAGTCTAATTTTGAGGAAGGCCGGAAGGGTGATGGCTTGTTTCACTGAGAAGACATAGAAGGCTTTAATGAACTGTATAGGGTGTAGGGTCTCCTGACTGATGAACTGAAGAGTGGCACCTATGGAGTGTGCTATCGCTTTGAAGACTTCGACCTCCCAGAGATAAGGAGGTAAATGAGATATGGCTACCCATCCAGAACTGCCTGAACCAGCCAGCGATGAACCCTGTTCAGGAGTCCACCTATAAATGTCGGCTTGGACAAAACTAGACCCACAAGGTATGGTCATAATTTATCCAAATAGATGGTCAAGTTTGGTCCCTTCCAGGACAGAGTAAAGAAGTTAATACGGCGAGAGGATTTTGGGTTTCAAAACTGTGTGACCCGGGATGACGAGGGCTATGCTCTGGTGACATCAAGAATGTTGACAGTGTTGTTATCTAAATTGTTAATGATAGAGACAAGGACGTTGCGGATAGTAAAGACATTGAGCATCCTCATAGCATTTGCTAGGAGGTCAAAAGGAAAATCAATTTCTAAGTGCAAAGTAGGCGCCATCTGAAAAGGTGGGGGGCAGTCTGGAAGCTTGGAACATGAGGGTTTGCTTCGGTTTTAGACGTTAAGTTTGGAAAGGTAGGTTGAGGGTTTGTGATTTTTCCCCTATCAATAGGAGGACGATGCTACTGGACGTGTGCATGTGAAGATGGAGAGAGAGGTGTGAGCTCCTCGAGTGTGGCAAGACATGTGAAGGGGTTACTGGTGTAAAGCCCATTATCCTTGGGTTTAGTACGTCGATTAGATTTGTAATAACTAAAAGGGCATTATGACCTAATGGAAAATGACGCTTCTGCACAGTTAGAGGTCTTATATCTGTAAAGGTGTCTGCAGTCGTCTGGGAAAGAGGTGCAGCGGTATCTACAGTAACGCTTGATGTGTCCCGGCTTATTGCAGAGATGAAAAATCCTATATTGAGCATATTGGGATCAAGAATGTTTGGAGTTGCTGCATCTGGGGCAGTGTAGGGAGCAAAAGGGTAGTTTAGGCGGGACAAGAATCCAAGCCTGAGTATTTTGAAAAGTGATGAAGCTTGTTAAAGCTAACTTAGTGGTTGAAGGTTGACCTAGAGGTGGAAACTTTAGATCATATTGTTGAGTTGAGATGGGAGTGATCGGCTGGTCATGTTGTACATCTAGAGATTTATCAATAATCATAGAATAATCAAATGAAGAAAAGGTATCAAACTTGGTAGTGATGGAGTTGTCTTTAATATGTGAAGCGGCTGTATTTGCTTCTTCCTTTGGGCTCAGTCTGGAGGAATTGTCGGATAGGACTGTAATCAATTTGTCTTTAGTTCCTTATGCAGATTGGTGCTTCTCTGGAACGAACAACTGGTCTGCGGAGTCTGAACTAGAAGAGATGTAATCCTCTTTGGATAAGAAGAGAAAGTACAGTTATGGTGATGTATCGTTATTGAAGTCAGACACCCAAGCCATCAGAGTTTTGTTGGCGATTGGTCTAATAAAGATTGTCCATTCTGGTTTGAGATGGAGCTTGGATATCATATTAGCCCAACCTTCTGTAATGAGGATATTGGATTTGTTGTCATATTCTATGAAGACCTCGAATCTTCTGTTTCCTATTTGGACGGTGTTGATACCCGAAGTGATGTTGTATTTTTGGTATTTCCATGCTCTCAGAAGGTGGACATATGAACAGTTTTCCGGGTAAGAAAGTTTGTAGTCTATGAAGGGGAAGCGAGAGGCCATGACTGGTTTTTGTATTGTCTTGCAATTGATGTGAGTCGATGATGCTATTTTTTTTTATACTGGAGAGCATGGCATAGGTGGTGTGAAGTGCCGAATCTATGTAGAGCTGTGATTATAGTAGAGGCCATGGCCTGAAGGATGCAAACTGAAAGTGGTCATGGTTCCACATCTTTTTTAAAAGTGTAAAAAGCCAAAATGAGTATTGTTAATATGGAAAGATTATCATTGAAGTTATAGACTATGTCAATTCTCATATAACACTCCCTTATGCTATTGAAATTTATCCACCGCTAGTCCTATATTTGGTATTCATTTTATTAATATATCGTAGGTTGACTTCTTGTTTTGTTTAGTTGAAGACATATCCATTAATTTTTAATATCACCTTAATAGTTATTTATCTACAACAAATCTCACCCATCATCTTGTTTTTCATTTTTTATAAATAAATGGTAATGCTCACACATCGAACAAATGTATCAAAGTATACATAGTCATGTTCAACACGTATGATTCTGTAAGGTCCCTAAACTTGTTTAATGAGTTGAATAAGCTTAATTATCATAATTTAATTCTTATAACCCTAATATAACATTTTGAGATTCTTTGAAATCATAATATAAGCTTAAGTTTCAAATTTGGTCCAATTTGGACACTGTTTGAGTAAGTTATGCAATTTTATGCACATTTTAGACTTTTATGCAATTTACCCAATTAAGAGGTTTTCTTCGCAATATATCACTTTAATTATGTTCCTTGGATATTATATCATCATTCTTGAGCTTGTTGAGCCATTTGGCACCTATTTAATCCTTGATTTGAAGGTGTTTTCTCCAAGGGTATTTTAGGGTTTACCCCTTCATGGATGAGCTACCTTTAGTAGCTATCAACTAATGAATTATTTGTTTCGCTTGGAAATTCAAGAAACAAGAGATAAACATGTCTCTATGGACGGTGGGGGAGCTGCTTGTGTGTGTGCTTGTATATTCTTAATAGTTTAAGGCCATGGACACTTGGAAAGATACTAGAACTTCAACTTTTTCTTTTTATTTATCTTAAAGTTTCATATACTTATCCCTAAGCACCAAAATGAGCCATTTGTTCTCCACCACTTCCATCTTCTATGAACCTTGTCCTCCTTATGTGCTGCTGTGAATTTCCTGTCCAAGGAAGAAGAAGAAAGAGGGGATCTTCTTGAAAAAATAATCTAGGGTTGCAATTGACTTCCTTTTAGGGTTTGAAAAGCTTCCTTCTAGTAATATTAACCTACAAGAGTACGAATCCCCTTCTTTCCTAAATTTATTTCTTTGTTATCCTTCCCCCTACCTTTCTCTAGGTCGGAACCTTGCTGTTCCATGGTAGAAATTGATCTAAAGCTCTAAAACCCTACCTTTCTTGCTCCTTATGCTTAGGGTTTGCTCATTTGATGAAGAAAGGTGCTAGATGGACGAGTTCACAGCTTCTGCTTGGATTTTCTACCCTACCTACTCTTGTTTTCTTCTATTTGGGAGTTTATCTTCTAATTAGAGGCAAGTTTTATAACTTGCTCCATGTTTATTGCTTACCATAAGCTTGCTAGCTCATGTTCTTGCTTGAAAATGATGATCCATGCTCTAAAAAGCTATGCTTGACTTGGATTTCAATTTTTATAATGTTCCCTATTCTGATTTCAGTTCTAGATGAACGTGTGATCATGTGTAAATTATTCCTAAGGTATAATATGAATTGGATCAGGTTGGTTTGACAACCTATGGTGCTAAGCACCTATCAACCAATGGTCAATTTTAGGATTTTAAGCTGATTTCTTCTATAAACCCATGACCCGAACCATTGCAACAACCCTATGGTGTGGTATTCATGAAAATTGATGGTGGTAACCAAGGCTGTCAACTAACGTTCACCCCTTAGGTCATCTTTTGGCATATGATTAGAAGCCTAGTGATTAACAACTAAGTACCCTAATGATGCTGATTAATGAATATAGTGTTGATCTAACAACCTATGGTGACTTAATGGTCACTAATGATGGTGGATCAGGTCTCCAAAACCTATGGTGAGTTAATCATATAGTTGTAGCATCAATTAAGCCTTAGATCAATAGTTTCTTGGGTCACTTGATGCAATGGTCAGACCTATACTGTAATTGATGGTTTTAACATATGAACTTGACCCAATTATCAAGATCTAATGTTTATTCCTCCAATAAAGTGGAATGATGGATGATGTAATATGTTGGTCCTAATAATGTGATTTAGATGGTTTCGTTTATATGATCAACTTAAGGAGCTTACTTGTTGACAATGGATGGCTTGTTTTAAATGAACAATCGATTGTGGGTTTTACCCTACTCTCAACAGAACTCTTATTGTTGTTAACCAAAGGATGTCTAGGGTTAAATGGTGAAGTTTATAGATCACAACTCAATAACATCATAGATGATTCATTCAAAGTGTTTACTTATGTAAACAACCAATGGTCTTACCTTTTAAACATCCAATGGTTCTGGGTGACATTGTGGTATGGTGATATGGGTTGAATGATGATGGAACAAATGGAGGGTTACGCTTAATAAGGTAGTCTCATCTATTCACTCATATGAATAGAAGGGATGATAACCATATTGTGTTGATATGTAACCCTAATGAGGTATAGCTTGTTATACCTAGCTTTAATATAACTAAATTATGGTAATTGGGTATGAATAGTCCTTGAATGATTAATACAATAATGGAGTACTCTCTTATTGTTGTTGAAACCCTAGTATGATATAACCCAATGGTTACACCTTGCTTTATGTGTGGGTTCATACTTGAGAATAGTATGGAATGTGATGGTTATGCTTCACCTTATGCATCCATGATCCAATGGGGATGTTGTGAGTTAGGGTTTGGGAATGAGTGCTGATTAATAACATTAATATAATTTATCTTGTTGAGCCTAACTCTAATGCAAATAGATAAAGATGAGTATTCATGTTTAACCTTCTTATATGATGGCATGATGGTCACATAACCTCCTTAATATGATCATAACTTTAATGTGTTAATTGGCAATTATCATAGCCACATGGTTGATACTTTCTTATGCTAAACATGTACATTATGAATAGGATGAGGGTTAATCATATCTAGATTCCTTGCATGTTGATGTAATAAAGGAATGTTCTTAATGCTAATATAACCCTTCTATGATTGCTTATGAATATCTCCTAGCTCATTAATGCAATATTGTGCTGATATGGTGTATTATATGTAAGTGATGTTGTTGAGCCTTGTTATAAGCACTACATGAAACTATAACAATAACGATGGAAAATGTTTGTCATAATTGGGAAAAAATTGGTCGTTATATCTATTAAGGATGGAAAAAATTAGTCGTCGCGTGTCGTCGTTATTGGTCTTGCCGTTATTACCTGTGACGACAAAAAAATTCATTCCATCGTTAATATAAACAACGACAGAAAATTGATGTTATCGCTAATGGATATAACTTCAATTTAAATTGGTTGTCATAGTTGGTAATCACGACAACATATTTCTATCGTAAATACCAATAATGACAAATTTATAAGTACTCTCATCAAGGTTTATTGGGACAAAAAAATTTGTCGTAAATAGTTATAACGATACATAATATTTTTATATAATTTAGAAAATTGATGTATGATATATTATATAACATTATTTTTTAACAATATCCATCCAATGTACACAATTGAACAAATCATGGAAATTTCACAAACTCTTTCCTTTATTGTATTGAACAACATTTTGATGTACATATTGGAGGGCGTGAGCCTTTATTACCACCTTGAACAAATTACCAAATACAATATAAAAATGAACTTCATTTGTTACTATACAACTTATACAATTATAGATCATGTCCATATCTAAACTCTCATGCCTAGGTTGCACCCTGTGCGCATACAATAAACCATCGATCTCGACCTCATCTCAAAGAAACACCAAGTAACACACCATCTACCAAATACTTTTCAGTAGACTTCCTGGCAGCAGCTCCAAGACACCATCCATTTGCTGACATGCAGCGTTGGTTCGTTTCTGATCCTGAAACACCATCCAAGTGACCCAATTAAAACTCAAATGAACAAAAAATGTAAGAGTCACTATAGTTGTCCATGTGTAAATGGACCACAGAATCTTTTACTCATCATGGTGATTGATATGAATGAAGTTATACTAAAATAGAGAGCAGCACAAGCAAAACTATTATCATCATGGTAGGAATATATATAACCATACGACAGAATGAAGGGATCAGAAGACAACAACAGCTAACACGCCAGCAGTTCGGCCCAAAAGCAAACAACAAACGAAGCATAGACAATTAAGCTAACACGCCAGCAGGTCGGCCCAAAAGCAAACAGCAAACGCTAGCTCCAACAACAGACATCATCAGACAAAAAATGCAGATCGTCCCAGAAGCAAGCAAGCTATCAACTTCTTCACAGAAGATGGAAAAAGGCGAGCAACCACCAAATAAACCACCTTTCAAAAAACCTTGCTGCCAAAACGACCAGGAGCAGGATAGGACATACCAAAAGCATATAACCAGCCCACAAAACTCCAAAGAAAACAACCATCAACAATGCACCAGCAACGAAACAGTTGGGAGAGGGGAGCCTCACAATCCAGAGGATGGATACTCAACCTTCACCAATAAGATCATATCAAACAGCAGCTAGAACACAGCAGCCAGAAAACAACCACCTCTCCAGGCTATAGACAACCAAACAGATAAAGCCAGAGAGACTCTATGGCAGGTGGATCGCCACCTTCACCCCCCGAGTCATCAAGAGAAGAACAACATAACTGAACCACCTAATAGCAACACTTGAAAGCAGCAGCCTGCATCAACTATACTCATCCCCAACTATTGCCTGCATCATTGAGAGTGAAATCATTAAATAAAGGGGTAATCGTTGTGACAAATAGGAGAGAAATAAACTAATCAATAGATTTATAAATAAAAAATGTTTAGATAAATCCACATTGAGAACAACAATATTCATGAAACAGCCAAAAATAAGACCAATCAGACAATGTAGTAACTTTAAGACACAGCAGCCACAAAGCAAAGTCAGGATAACATTTCAGCAACAAAACCAAATAGGGTGACTAGGATTCAAATCAATGGTAATACCAAGAAACTCAACCTGTTGATAGAAAAAGTTCAACCTATATATTCAGAAATACTACTGAAATTCATCACGAAAATTCTCAATCTGCTGCCACAAAATCACACATTGAATCATAAGAATTCATAGTTCTCAGTCTGGACTTCAAACGAAATAGCAACAATTTATCATAAGATAAAAGAGATACATACATGGATTTAATTACCCCATCTTAGACGGACAAAGAAGGAAAATACCAAGCCCCACCATATGAGTAACATGGTAGATAAGAACGGTAATATAACAAATAAGCAACCAAACTGAAAAACAATATCTGCATTCTATCTAAATTTTCTTAAACAAAATTACCAATAAAAGAAGTTTAGAGAGCAATTTGTGAACAATCAATAATATGGCAAAAATTTAGAGCATTAATAGTTGTCACTCCGCAAAGATTTAAGTGTTTTTAATTTGATGTCTACAACTCTTTTCTAACACCTTGTATCAACATGACAGACCACACACATCAACAGAATACAAGAGAAATAGATAAAATTCTCTACGGAATCAGCCTACAAACTGCTGAAGGAGGATGGGCATGGAAGAAGGGCGGGCTGCTGGGAGAGGCTGTGGCAGGGCAGATGCCCGAAAAAAGTCAAGCTGTTCTTCTGGCTGGCGCATATCCTTACGAACTCGAGAAGACAACACCACCACCTCACTACTGATGCCTTATGCCCCAGATTTTTGAAGGAGGAGGAGTCATCCTTACATGCGCTTCGTGACTGCACAACGGCTAAGGAAGTGTGGCATAACAATAGAATAGAAGAGGACATACCAAATTTCTTCACAGGGAATCTGGAGACCTGGATGAGACGGTGTTTGAAGACAGATTAATGAGAGGATATCTTAGGGGAGGAACTCCATTGATCACCTGTTGCACCATGTTTCTGAATCTTAAAAGATCAAGAGATGTTGAATTTGCACAACAACCCTATTATATATAGACTTCCACATCATCTATCATGACATACACATTTCTTGAGGAAATTAAGATTCCCAATCCTGATCACCAGTGGAAAGCAAAGATCTGCAGTCTGAGCATGGGATGTTGCAAGTCACATGATGGGTTTATGCCTTCAATAAATCTAACTCTACAAGAGACAAGAAGACTCCAAAAATGAAGATCTATAAGTTTGTATAATAGGATTTGACTCTCAAATCTAGATTCCAAGTCAAAATTTTAAATTCTTAGAATGTCACAAAACCAAACCGTGCTGAAATTACACTAATACATAATTTTCTTGAAGAAATGAAGCTACAACATGTAGATATAAATGAGCATAAAAATTTGAACATGTCTACTTCTTTAGCGTCTTCTTCAACCATCATGACGAATGCTTGGCAAAATCCTAATGATCAGAAGAAGAAGATCATGAGGATTGAAACTTTGCTCACATCAAGATGAATGATGTTGGTAGACCATATGTGGCATGAAGAGAAGTTGTTAGACTACACCTCCATGCCAAAAGCAGCATCCTAGTGACCAGTTGAATACACCCTAATAGTAGTAGATGGATCCACTGTAACCACCTACCCTTGCGGTTCTAGAGTGAATACTAGATCCTCCATGGAAAAATCACTCATGCCTACATTAGGATTACACTAGGCTCCCTAGAAATCCTAACTCTATCCATATATTGGTGGTATACTTGAGCAAAGGAGTCTCTGACACTGCTCATATTAGCATAATGATCTTGAAAGGACAAGGTCCAACCATGATCCATCTAGACAAACCTCCAATTTCTAAGTCACAATAAGATTGCAATCATGAAAAGTCATAAAAACCCTAGGCAACCATAGGCGAAGAGGGAGGAGTCTCAGGATGAAGATCTTACATAGGAGGAGGTGGACATAACAACTCATATCCATATTTGGTTTTCTCCTTAGAGGAACCATAATCAATCACTTGTGAAGAACATATGCCAAACTATTATGGTCAAGCAAACACATCAGAATAGAAGATAAAACCTTACCAGAGGAGCGCATGCCAGATGATAATATGCCTCTTGTGAGAATGACAATGGCTTACCATTTCAATAACACCACTCAAGATACATAGAATATTCTACTTTTCATCCTATTATCTCATGTGCATATTGATTGATCTCGATGCCTAAAGAAACCAATCTATAAAAGGGTCAAAAGGAAGGTATTAAACATCATTCAGGTGATGAGTAGCACACTTGACCATGTGCAAGACATCCCCATAGGGTGGCTCAAACTGGACCCTACATGCATGCAAAGACAAAGTAGAAAATTTGGCAACACATGATGTACTCACCTCTCTGAGTTAAAACCTAGAGAAAATCTTGAATCTAATCTAGAAAGCACCAAACAAACATGGAGACAGCTAAAGCGCATCCATATGAATTAGATAGTACCATAGAAAAGTTCTATGCATACCTATCAAGACATCATCCTCTATATCTTGCCTCTCCATTTCTTGTAAGATACCATGTTGTTGTGTCTAGATCAATGATTATAGGTGAGTAGATTAGCATATAGATAACCTCATGTGCCACTCAATGTGACAACTCTATTGAGATAGGAATTCTCATATCCCCAAATATACAAGGAGAATATTAGTTAAATAGGTCACAATAAATATTTTAATATAAGCAACAAAATAAAGAAAAATGCATACCTCAATCAAGCCCACAAAGCCACTACAACTCTTGGTATCCCTGAAAATTCTGTTCATGGAGAAATCATCAAAAAGGCATCTCCTCAGATGCATCAATGGGTGGGTGTATACATCTCCATACCAATTAAGAGAAGGAACTACCTCCAAGTCAAGTAGATCGATGAACCAACCAATCTCTTCTACATTCCCAGCATTCCTACCAAAAAGGCAACTAGTAACTAGCACAAAAAGAAATGACCTAACTCACAAGGCAAATAGAAAAGGATGACTACCACCTCATAGTTTCCTATTCATACGAATAATTTCTATGTAGATTGAAATTGAAGAGTGATAGTCAATATGTTTCACTTGGTAAACATGTTTTAGGGTCTCATAGTTCTCCAAATAAAGGATGCACCACAACATCCAACTGGACATAGGAAAATGGATGGAAAGGTTTTCATTAGATCAATCTTAAAACCAATCAGGACTAGCCATTAAAAATATTAACAATTTTAATAAGCATATTCAAGTATCTATTTGTTCTTTAAAATTATGACAAATAAAATTTAATCTAGACATATACTCACGGGCGTACAACAGACACTTTGGAAGCATTGAAGAAGTCAGGAACAAATCCACAACTTAAAGGGGGAATGAACTTGTGGAAGACCTAAAAATGAATGATAACATGCATGTGAGATGAAATTGTGAAGGATGATGAAACATCAAATTGTCGAGGTAGGGTATTATCACCTTAGGTTATATATTTCTCTCTACTCTGAGAAAATTCTCCATGAAATTTCGGTTCACGCACTTGATCTTTTCTGTTGTTGGTCTTCCACTCAACCACTCACATACCAAGAAATATAACCTGATTTTAGAGTTGTAACTTTGCTTTTAGCATGACCTCTGCTTTGAAATCCTATAATCCCAACACAAAGGTCTTGGATAGCTTGTTTGTCAGGTGCAATGGGAACCTAGTGCACATGAAAATGCATAGAAGTTATATTATAATGCAAAACTTGTCAAACACATTGGTCATTGGGAACATAACTTGCATTTCCATTTTTGTAGTCCAACAACCAGCACACACTGGCAGGTCCAACAACCCAATGTTTCAGTAACTTGATTTTGTGCAGTAACTTTACTGTCAATATGACCTTTGGCTTGAACTCCTATAATCCCTGCATAAAGGTCTTGGATAGCTTGTTTGATAGGTACCAATGGGAATGTAATGCATATAACAATGCATAAAAGCTACATTGTAACACAAACCTTGTCAAACATATTGGACTTCACAGCTTGTATCTGAGTTGTTGAGCCAAGGAAGATGACATGTGGTGGGTTGTTGTCGTGGCCTGTATCATTACACAAAATAGAAGTTAAGAATACAAGAATGATCAATTAAGACTAGAGTTATAAAATATTTAATATAAATAGACAAAATATAAATCCTGGGGCGATTTGTCTACCCTCTAGGAATAGCCAAAAGGACAAGTTGGGCTATTGATTTTAGATAGGGGAAAGATGGGTCATGCAAAATGATTTCTTAATAACATCTCTATATGCAATTCTCAATTGCAAATGTTGACATTGTCTTGGGAAGTAGCATAATGATTTCTGGATTCTTAGTAACTTATATACGTGTATGTTGCATACCTCTTTCAGTTTATGTCCATCCTCTTTCTCCATTCTTCTTTGTCCCTTATTCATTAAGAAAATACAAAAGAAAGCAGAGTTGAAAAATACTAGTAATTGTTTTCTAAGAAGGTAATAATATATAGAGATGGAACCCATCCTCTTATAATTTAATATAACACTCTTCTTGACTTTTCACTTAAGTCATTGATCCACTCTCAATATTGCTTTTTGTTCCATTTCATGTGGATCCATGGAACATTGTTAACACATTATTACATATGATTGAAAAGAATGACAAATGCTAAATGATAACAACCCCTCATGGGTTACATACAACCAATTTGTAATCAAAGTGACACAACCACATTCATACTATGGCATTAGCTTAACCACAATCTAAACATCACTATCATTGGCCACCTCCCACGGGACCAAGTGTGGGGCCTACAAACCAACATATACAGAAAATAAACCAGTGTTATACTTATAAAAGATATAATTGATTTTCTCAATAAAACTTCACCAAACCAGTAAAAAAAGATCAAGATGTATAGCATGCAGATCTATGCCCGAGTCCTTTGGGCATCTATACATTCAATGTTTAGCACTTGGGTTATGCAACACCTTGAAAAGGAATAAGGAAGTTAAGATAGGGTATACACATTTATATCATGCGACCATGATGCAGGAAGTAAAAATAGTTTTCCAATTTTGTTGTTGCAGACCATGATGCATGAAGTAAAAAGTCATATCATTCACTATTGCATAGAGGAGTGTGACTTGTTTTATATCCACTCACATCATGTTTTTTGTGAGGTATAATGGAGGATTTATCAGGGGAAAGGGTTGAACATAAACAAAGTTAGAGGACAAAGTGCAAGAAGACACCACCAATGCAATCCCTTCTTAGTCCCCCCCCTCCGGTGTCTTCCCTACCCCCTTCTATGCACTCTCTGCCTAGAAAGAGACAGGTGGCCCAACTTGACACACCATGATAGATCTTAGAGGATGAAGAGCAAGAAGACACCACCAATACAATCCTTCCTCCCTTTCTCTCTTTTCCTGCCCATGTTATATAATACATCAATATCACCTTGGTAACTATTATTTTCCTTAAGTTGTATGACCCTTTCATGTAGCAAACTCCTAGATTCATTTCTCAGGGATAGTCTCACAAAGTTTGTAGACTACATAGAGCTGTCTAGCTATGGTCTCAAACAAAGTGCTCGTGCTTAGTTGACAAACTGATATCCTTTTTAAGACATGATTGTGACGCTCCCACTCTAATCACATGCTCTTTGATAAAACTAGTGAATCTGTTATTGTTGTTCTACTTTTAAACATTGATGACCATCTCGTATCAGAGTGATGTCGGCATTCAAACAAGTATTCATGCAAGCATTTTGTTACAAAATGCCTTGGAATATTATGATATTTTTCTAGGCATTAGAGTCACCTGTAGTGCATCTATATTCGGCCTATCCAATGTTCTTATTCTTCTCAGTGGTACTAGTATACTTGGGATCATACAGACAAAAACACCTTTTAGCACCAATATTCCCTAGGATGGTGATTCCTCTCTGGCCTTCCCGAATAGGCAAAGATTATGCATGACACTAGGTAAACTTTTCTATCTCATTGTGACTCGTTCTGATGTCATTAGGGTTGTGGTGTTGTTACCTTGATAGATCAAGTTTGTGTCATTGGAATGTTTTATACCACATTCTTCTGTATCTTAAAGCTGTCCTAGGAAACGATTGTACTATCCAAAGGATGGTCACTATAAAATTGCATGCTTCTATGTTGGAAGTAAGATAGACAGAAAACTAACATCTGGATTCTGTACCTTTGTTGGAGGCAATCTAGTCACATGGCGCAACAAAAAGTAGACCATTTTTTCTAGGTCCAGTGCAAAGACTAAATATAGGGCAACAACACATTTTGCACATGAAACGACCTTGGTTTGAAGTCCTGTTTGAACTTCCTAAAATCTATATGCTCCTGCGCCTATGTATTGTGACAATGCTGCAACTATATTCATCTTCCAATCGAAGATTCCATGAAGAACCAAACATATTGAATTCAACTGTCACTTCGTGCGAGAAGCCATGGATGCTAAGATGATCAACACCCTTTTCAAGAGATCAGAGTTGCAGATAGAAGATTGGCTTATCAAACCTGCGAGTAAATGGGTATTTTCTACTGTAGTTGACAATCTAGGCTTTCTTGATATCTATGCCCAGCTTGAGAGGAGGGGGTGTTAGAGTGTTGATGGGTCCTCTGTTTAGTCCCACATTGGGGAGTACGAGAGAGCTACCCTGTCTACACTCCTATCTATACACTGCTTGTAAGCACCAGTTAATATACTAAATATAATCCCAGTTAGCATTGTCCAATCCTCTACATATATCTATTTTAGTAGGGGCCAAAAGGATAATGACTTGAAAGGAAATGGAGACCACAAAATAACCAAAATAGAGGGTCCATTACTTGAACGATGCTTACTGGTTAAGTATTAACAGATGCAATTGAGTAGGGGGGAAGAGGCGATGAAGTCAAATAATTGGAAGATATATAGGTGGATGTCACACGACTCACACCTACCCTATCGTGCTAGTGAGGAGTTTCAATCATCAAGATTGAGAAAGGGATATGTATGGTTAATAAAGACAAATAGAGGAAGTCGACACATTCAGAGATCATTATTGATGCTGATGTCAATAAGTAGATACCTTTTTATATGTCTGCATGCTTTCCTTCATTTTAGGGGATTCGTTTGATCCTGTGGAGTATTTTGTTTGACAACAAGAGATAGTTTCAACGATAACTGTGAATATGTGAACTTTACGTTCTTCACTTTCAATGAGTTTGTGTTTTCTATGACCAGGCAAGCATGGGCGAGTTGAAACAAGTTCTTTCTGATAGTAGCAGTACTGTTAGCCTCAAGCCTCTGGCCAAGTCAATTAAAGATCTTAGCAGGGCTGCAAAGAAAATAAATCTACAGAAGAAGGTATGGGTTATGCTAAGAAAACCACACACGATGAGTGAAGTTAAGAAACAAGAGTTAGTTATGACATTGTATTACATATTTTGGTTATTTTTTTAAAAATCTAGTTGTTGAAACTTCTGTACTTTTACTTGAATAGCCTATTAGCAAATTGAACTCATTGAACTTATATGTTGACTGCAAAACTGACGTAGTATATTTTTTTTAACAAAGCATCATTTTTTAGCCTTCACGTCTATGATGCGCATGTATCAAAATGACCTAAAAATCTATATATAGGCTAATCATACAATATGTAAGGATATTAATTGTTGGGAACAGTTTGAAAATGCAAATTGAGTGTATGGCTGTAGTGGTACACGAGTGGTAACTAGAAATGTCTCTATGCTTAATACTGTGAAAGATGACCTAAATATAACTTGGCAACATTTTAAGCATTCATGTTTCACTAGTTTGACTGGGACAGATATCACATTGTATGAAACTTGTTTCATTTTTTGACATATCGGCAAGTTGAATAGCTGAGTGTGGGTATGCCTCGTTGTCTTTTTGTTTTTGTTTAAATACTCAGCAGCTGTCAAAGTTAGGTCGAGGTCTCACAGCTGGGTACTGGTTTTATGATAAGGTTTTGGGTCTGTCTCCTACACATGCAGGCCTCATGGTGCTGGATCTACAAACCTTTTATTGCAGACTTCAAGATTATCTTTTGCTTGATTTATTGCAGGATCACCAAAGAGAGAACTGCCTGCAAGCATGTCGTTTTTTTGCTGCCGGTTGGGAATGAATATCATGCAACATGCCCATCCTTGCCAACTAAATCCATGGCAACAATATACTAGGAGCAACTGGACTCATGCTCCAATTCCCGTATTTTTGGGTTTCCTACTTGGGCCCACACCTTAATGAAACCCACTAACAAAAGCTCATCTTGAAGAGAGAAACATGTAGTGTTAAAACTATATGTCTAATTTACCATCTTGCACATGAAGACGCCAGCAATGATGGATGTGTATGGAAGCAATGAATCAGCAAGCAGAAATGTCTCTATGCTTAACTAGAAATGTCTCTATGCTTAATGAACAGTCAAATTAGTTGAAACCCTAAAGTCTATCCATATCAGGTTGTAATGTATGGGATTATCAATGAGAGTGTCAATTCATTTTAATATCACTCATAGGCTAGTGTGACGAAATGTCAATTAAATTCTATACTAAAATTCAACACGTCCATAATAATATTCTAGTAAGGTAGATAAATTTGTTGGATCCATGCTGTAAACATCTAAAATACCAACATCTAAAGTAGAGTCCAAGCTCCCTAAGGTTACACTATCATCAGTTGTCAAACTATATATATCAATATGAGATTTCAATGACAATGGTAGTTGATGAGAGGGTTACCTCACATGTTTTTTAATGTGTTGGAGGCTAGTGTTTGAAATGTTCATTGCATGCTCATGTGGAATTCAAAACAACTCTAATAACATTTTAAGAAGTAAAATTTAGTTAGATACCTATTATGAACAATTCAAACACATACTTTTGAAGAAGACTCCAATGATCAAGTCCTTTGAATTCTCATATTTATCAATATCATATATGTAAAGATAGTGATTGTTAATGAGAGGGTAAGCTCTTAGAATATAGATAACCTTTAGAGGCCAGTGTTATGAAATGGCCATTACCTATTCCAATTGAATTCAAAAAAACCATCATAACATTCTTTGAAGGTAGTGAATGCAGTTGGAGCCCTAGTATGAATATCTCATAAACCAACATTTGAAGCAAAGTCCAAGATCCCTATGGTTACCTTTTCACCACAACCTCATTCTTAGTAATCTAAAACTTATTTCTATGAAATTTAAAACATGATGATTGTTGAACAGAGGGTAAGATCATAGAAATTAATTCTATTTCAGAGGCTAATGTGATGAAATGTACATTACAAGTTCTAGTTGGATTAAACAAAACCTTGATTAAATTCTTAGAAGGTATTCATTTATGTTGGAACCCTACTATGAACATATTAAACACCAACCATTAAAGTAGATTCCAAGGTCCTTGAGGTTACCCTACATCAACAATCAAATTCTTAGCAAAACCATAATTATTAAATTGAGATCACAAAAACAATGACTATTTAAGAGTGGGTAACTCATGGAATTGAATCTATTTCAGATGTTGGTCTGACAAAAGGGCCGTTGCATGTTTTCAAGTAAGTTCAAACAACCCAAAAAAGACAAATGGTTGTCTGGAACCAGAAAGATATGAATGAATGTCCACAATTACTCATCACAAGTAACTCATTATAGGAAGCATTTGGATAGATGATTGTTCTCTGTTACTTATTATGATTCACAAGATATATGAACAAATAGCTGTTCATATAGGGTAGTGGAAATATGTGAACATTAGGGGTAGTGAGCATGTATTACAACCCAAAATTTCAATTTTAGGGGCAAGCACATGAATCAGAACAACATGACCATCATATGATATTGAAAAATTGATATTAGATAGTTGAATGCTATTATAGACCTCACATTTATCGAGCTTTGGGAAATGCATATCATTGTGTAGTAAATCTAGTTATTCTCGAATATTAAAAGGAAACCAATCTTATCAAAATAGTTATTCTCAAAATGATAAAAGAAAACCAATCTTACATGGAATAAAAACAATCACAAGAGATGGGATAGAAACAAATAAATAGAACCATTTCATAAACAATATCACAATCATAGGTCGTTGATCTTGAACTCAAGCCCAAAATTAGGATTTTTAGGGGTCACATATGAATGTCAATGCATGATCAACAAAACAAATGAGATTAGATGTGTGAATGTCTATTTTCAAATCAAATGATTAGATAAATGAATCTCACATGTGAAAACTAAATCAACCATAGTGAATCATGTAAAAGAAAATAGAAGAAATTTTCAACTTTGATCACTCTTCATGTACCCAACCTCAAAATTAAGGTGTTTGGGGTAATAACAAGCGTGAATGCAAAAACACAAAATCTTACCAAATAAATCGGAATTTATTGGTATCTCTTATGATGGACCTCATATATATATGTGTAGAGGCCTCTCATTTGCATAAATATCAACCATTACATAAACTAGCACTAGTATCCCCATATATGGAAAACAATCTCACACGTGTATCATAAATAAACCATAGTATATAAGATGATATCTATTCCAAGTAGTTCTCCCTCCCTATACGGTCGTGGAGGGATGGTACAAGGCAAATGTAGTTCTATGAAAGCCATAAATAAAGCGACTATGTGTGCACAGATTCAAAGGAAGGTGATCTTCATATCTAATTACGGGCTTCTCAGCTCCTGATTTGCTGAGTGGTAGGACAAGCTCAAATTGAACATGGTACCCTAGATCATGGAGCTAGAGGAGACATTCTGAAGCTATAGGTAACCCACATAGAAAAAAAGAAAATCGCATACCCTCCTGCAACATTTGAAGCAAACATTAGTTCGATCGTCTTGGGTCCGTAGAAATCACCTCGCCTCTTGCCTTTGGGTCCACAGTCCTTTATCCTACCTTGGTTCGCCTAGGGCCATAGGCTGTTACTGCACAGAGCAGAGAGAAATAGAGGGCCACATGATGTTACTGCACAGAGCAGAGAGAAATAGAAGAAGTAGGGAATAGATGAGTTCGGAAGACATGACTGTGGGAGTGGAGTAGAATGATGGCCGCATACCTTGTTGTTCCTCCTACAGATCAATCACCAGCTCCTATCTAGGTTGACACTCGCCTCTGGTTCTAGATCGGGGTTCTGGCATCTCTATGATGCCTGGCGTCACTGTGATGCCTGGCGCACTGCTCTAGGTCACCCTTGATCGGCCGCCGGAAGTACTAGATTGCCTTGATCATCATCGCCGAAGAGGAGAGCTTGGGAGTTAGCTAGCTAGCAGGCAAACCTAGTGTGAAATCAGTTGGATTGTCTGCGTAGAGAGCCAAGGATCTCTCTGCTCGTGGGTTGGCAAGTGTGGGAATTATCAGTGGAGTGGGAGAATGTGGGAGTCGGGTGGTCTTTGCCGCCACAGGGATCGGGCGTCAGTTCCCGGGTCGCGCGGGGGGGGGGGGGGTGGGGGTGGCGTTGGCGGGGGGTGGGACTGGAGGGAGAATTTTTTTAGCGACAGAATATACATCATATTTATGACAACTACTGTATTTGGCCGTTATTAACCATACTAATATCGACCACAAAAATGTGTGGTCACGATTAGGGTAACAATTACGACAAACTAATTATGTTATCGCTACTTTGGTCGTTAATGTCTTGGTTTCTTGTAGTGAAGGCATGGAAAGATAATGATGATCTTGTAGGGAATAGTATGATGGTCTTAATGACCTTTGGGCATGGTTGAGCCCTGAATGAGGTGTAATCCTCTTATGTTGATAAGGGTTGATACCCTGTGATATGTGAAAAGAATTTATATCCTGTGATAATATGATGGTCTTAATGATCTTTGGGCATGGTTGAGCCCTGAATGAGGTGTAATCCTCTTGTGTTGAAAAGGGTTGATACCCTATGATATTGTGAAAAGGATTTATATCCTGTGATAGTATGATGGTCTTAATGACCTTTGGGCATGGTTGATCCCTGAATGAGGTGTAATCCTCTTGTGTTGATAAGGGTTGATACCCTGTGATATTGTGAAAAGGATTTATATCTTGTAATAGTATGATGACTAGTACAGTCTCATGAATGTAAAGTAAATAGTACCATGTGATGATGAGATGAGAAATTGTGTTTTAAAAATTTTATAACTTTTGAAGTTGTGATACTTATATGCTTGCTAGATGTGAATTAGGGTTTGTATGTCCATTTGTTTGATGCTGCCTTAATCCACCCAATTGGAGATAACTAATCAAGTGAAGCTCTAATCATGTAGTGCCCTGTGCCATTGAACCATCTTTAGTATCAGAACTTTCTGGATGGTGAAATGAGTATTCCTAAGGGAAATTTAGAGCACATACTATTGAGTATGCGGGGTGCTTGTCATCCTGACACCAAGTGTTTTGGGAGGATGGCTGCGGTCATACCTAGCCCACTTTTTGAGAACAACTTTGGTTGGGTCTCAGTGATTATAACATGATGTGATTAGAGGACAATAGCGGTTGTACCTCAATGATTGGGTTTGGATACCCTAGATGCTAATGTCGTGACCTATACCAAGGTGGGCTAGTTACAAGACTATATGTCGCTGTTTTGCAATTTGACTATATGTCACTGCAGTGCAGATTCGTACGGACTGAGTATGGAGAAGATCTTGGAGTCTAGCTCTTCCTAGATCCTATATGGAACTGATTGCGACCAAGCGGTGGTCAGTTGGACTTTGAGTGGTACAACTCAAACTCCCCAGGGCGTAATAAAAGATGTAATATATCCGTGTAGCATATTTGTTTAGGGTTATACATGACGTTTCACATTGGATGATAACCCTTGTTTGTTATCTTTACATAAAGATGATGCTTAGTGCAATTAAGAGATAGTAGATATACTTAGATTGTGGATATGCTTAAGATTGTAGATGCGTACATACAGTAGCTATGCTTGTGTCGATAACTATACTGCTACTGCTGATTATAATCATGATGCTAGCTATCTCATGTTGTTATTTATGTTTATCATGCTAGCCATGCCTTTGTAACCAGATATGCATATATTGCTAATCATGCTTATCTAGATAGTTGTTAGCTCTTCTTATGATGTTGATATGTTCAACCTGTTAGACATGCTGATGTTGTTAGCTATGTGTACGATACTAGATTTATTCATGATGTTAGAGATGCTCATGCTGCTAGACTCCTTATATTGTTAATAGGGATATGAGAATAGTATGGCTAATGAAGATAGTTATTATCTGTTCCTTTATGTATTTTGTTAATCATCAATACTGTTGAGCTTATTTGTTATTTATGATTAAACTACTTAAATTATCTCATTACCTAAAAACGTTGGAATCAATAAATGTGGTTGGAGGTTATATCTCTTGTTGGGACACGGGTCTCACCCTTGTGGTTTTCCACATCTTTTTAGGTAAACAGAAGTGACAAAAACAAACTTGTGGTAGCAAAGAGGAGCCATAGTAATGAATCTTTGAGAAAGTTGATTAGATGTCTAGTGTGTCCTAGAGTCGTCCCTGTACTCTCATGTCCGGACAGAAAAAGTTTGTATATGGTGTTTCAAATGAATCAGAATTTTGTTAGCATGTTAATGTTTGTTGTGTGGCATATACAAATATTGTTCTCCTGTGTATATATGTTGTAGCTAAGGTGATAGAACAATTTGTATCAAATTCTTGGCATAGTATGGATATAAGAAAGATGTTGGATTCTTATGCAAATGTTTCTAAGCAGGTGCTGACGTTGAAATCAGTTTTAATTTACCCATATTTTTGGGTATGTGGTTAATTGATGATTGATTGTGTTTTATGTTTTGAGTAATCTCATTTTGAGTAGCGGGTTCTCACAGATTCTTTTGTAAAAATTATCATGACTATGTTGCCATTGTTGTTTCGATTTAAAAATGTGCTGAGTGTAAGATGTTTGTTCTTGATTGACTTTAGTGGGATTGTTCATAGATAAGTCTCATGCTAGTTGCCCATTTGAAATTTTCTAAGGTCTTGCTTCTACTCGTGCTTGAATTTCTCTAGCTTTATATAAATATTTGAGCAAGAGACAATGGTGATAGAGGCAATAGTGATTTCATTCTAGCATTTGACCTAATCGGTAAAGTCTTGATGATCATTCCACGAAGATGTTGATGAGGAAAAAGTGTGTTGGCCTAATTAGTAAGTTGCATTTGCACACAAACATATATATGCTCCTTTATAGCAATACTACCTTAATGAATTTTGGTTTGAGTCCATATGATGCTTTTTCTAAGTTTAATAAGAAAGACATGTTAGAGCAGGCAAGTGTTCTGGACAATGGATACTCTTACTTGATGTTATAATCCACATCTTGCTTATTCGGTAATCTTTAAGTTAATGTTAATTTTAGTGTTAATTACAATTTCATTAGTGATTATAGCTTCATTAGTACCTTGTATGAAATTTGTTTGATTAAATATTTACTTGAAGGTTAAACTTTTTCCGTGCTAAGTTAAAAAATATATTTTGCGCATACTATGAGATATGAATCTTAGTGGATATAATAGTAGCCCACACATGCATGGGAGGAATATTATAGACATTTAAATAATTAATTAATAAAGAAATTATTGTTTGAGAATTTCGTTAATTTTTTTGCTATAATTTTGTAGATCATACAATTATGAATCCAACACAAAAAGAATGAACGAAATTAGAATAAAAATGAGAGAGTTGCATATTTCTGGTAAATGCATAGAGTTTCCATCGGTTGACAACTGATGGGCTAACAATCAATGGTCCAACAACTAGATGGGTGCCTACTAATGGTGCAAATTGACACACCCACATTTTGGGGGTGCAAACCAATATAATTGTGCATCCTCCACACATAACAATTAATCACAAAAATAATCATAACTTTTGATACACTCATATGTGTTTTATAAAATGTATTTCTTTAGATTCATATTTTAAGTCTATACATAAGTAGAGCCCTAAACAACAAATAAAATGCAAGAGAGGGTGAACTCGGGGGCAATTTTGAGAAAAGAGCACAAAGAATGGGGGACATTAGTAGACCTAGCAGTAGAATCATCAAGATAAATGTAAATTGTTGGCTTCTCCTTCATTCTCTACTTTTCCTTGGTCGAAGCGTGTTGCAAGGTTAATCATATGTTACTACTCTTTTTTTTTTCTTCTTCTTCTTCCTCCACATTCATATAGAAACTACCTCTAGCATCGGTTAAAATGACCCTATAATGTCAGTTTCTGATCGACACCTAAGTGGGCGACACCACAGTCACATGCCCAAGATGTCGATTATTTGGGGAAGCACAAACCAATGATGGAGATCCAACCTCGGTTGCTATGATAAAAGAAACTAACACCTGTAGGAGTCTGAGTCGTCAGTTTAGGAACTAGAACCTAATGCGATACCATGTCACATTTGTAACTGGTAAAGGTTCTTGAGTCGTCAATTTTTAACATAAATCGACACCGATTGAGCATCTAAGGCATTAGTTGATTCAAGTAAATCAGACGATTAAGTGATATAGTGACGTTGTCTTCAAACAAACAGACGACTATGACTGTGCTGCCCAACATGACCGTTTTAGTGTAGTCCTATAATAATGTCAGTTTTAATCTTAAAACGGACGACCGATACCTACAATGTCGACTTTTTATAGTAATCAATGACTATTTTTATTTAAATAGCAGTCTTGCAGACCTGCTGTCCGACTATTAAGCAGGATGCAGCACCTACAATTCAAAACTACAAGTTTCATCTTGTGTTCAACTTAACAACAGACCAACAAACATGCAAAACCTATAATAACAAACATAATCCACCCACATAAAAGATCCATTCTCCAATTCTATTCTCATCACATGTACAAACATAATTCTATTCATTTATCTTTGTATTCATTCACACACATGATACTTCATTCATATATGCACCAATTCCATTCTCATGACATGTAAGGACACAATTCTCATGTATTCATTCATTTCACATTCACACACGCATGTATATTCATTATTCACATATGCACAAATAATTTAGCTGCATCAAATTTAAAGTTGCAAGAAGTCATAAGCACCACATGTATATAGAAATAATGACAACAAAGTTTAGAAAACTCAATCTTTATCCTAATCAAATTCAAAGCACATCCTTAACGAATGCTTGTGCCCATTGTTCTCATATCTCCTTTAGCTGTTATGTCATATATGGCCTTTTCATATCAAACACCAATAAAGAATGACATATATAATTAAAAAGTTTGATATTTTCATATTATTAAATGAGACTACTTATGATGATCAAGACTGTATATATAATTGTACGCAGTTGATGTCTAGTGCCCCATATTTAACTATCATGTCTATATATCACATCATGTAGTATCTGTATGCCCGCCATTATCTTGTACATGACACTATAAATTTAAACATACAAAACATTAATAAATAAAAGTAAGTATAGTTGAAATGAATATGCATTGGAGTAAAAAAACTGCATCATCATTCTGCCAAGTTATCACTTTCTTTTTATTGTTCACCTTTCCTCTGACCTTTTTTAAATCTTCTGAAGCCCTATACGTTAGTGTAAGACATTGAATTGCATTAGTAGATAGTCATGTAAAACTATATATTAATAGATATAAATATAAAATTTACTCATGTGAATAATGGCTTTTTCATTTCGTGTACCCAACTATCTACTTCGCCACCCTTAGGATTTAGATAATACACAGTTAGCGTTGCGGGGACAATAACCAACAACACCCAATGATAATTCCTGAGTGTAAAGAAGGTAAACAAAACAAATTTAAAATCCACAATGAATAAAATTCTTAAGTCAAAATTATAAGCAAAGTAACTAAACTTACTCAAGATAGTACAAAGCTATAATCACATTGTTTTTCACTTTACCAAAATATTTAAACGTGGTAGAGCAATATTCGCTAATAGATGTAGGATCTTTAACTAGACAACTAATCAATGATGGAACTAGAAATTTCACATGGGGTAGTGTGAACTCTATACACACCCTATGTAAGTAGCTGTAAAATGTATATCATGTATGCATTAATATATAAAATAAATAAATAAACATATATAAAATGAAGTATTTAGCTTAAGATCTCACCATATCTACATTTCTATCACATATGTATTCAACCAAGCATAAGTAAACATCTCCACAACATCTTGCAAAAACATATTAGCAGTGTTTTAAAAAGCGGTCTGTGTGGCCGCATACATGGTTTGGACCACCTACCAAACCACATACTTGAAATTCCCCCTAAAAACAGACCAAGCCGCATAATCAACCGCATAGCCACATAAAAAGGCCTATTATCACGATTTTTAGATAGACATATTTTCATTTCTTCTTTTTACATTTACATTCATCTATGTTTGTTTAGATTTAGATCATAATGCATGTTTATATCTATTTATGTTGTCTGATTGCATATTTGCATGAATGCATCCATTATTCTTGTAACTGTGTTATATAGATATGCAATTGTACACATTAATTATCTAAATTCATGACTAATTTATATATAGATATAATAATGAATTAATTTAAAAATCCAAAACCACATATGCTCCTGCATACTACATATACTCTATTCGGTGATCTCTCCGAACGTATAAAGCACACCACTTTTTAAAACATTGTATACTAGTATCATGAGGTTGACCTACAACATCCTCCTTAATATGGACCACCATAGGTGACCCTTCTTCAAAGTATCCTATCCATACTACCAACCCCTACAATTAGGACCTAGCGAGTCGAATAGGTCCTTTGTAAGACAACTAGGTAATTAAGGAGGAGGTGGAGGTGGAGGACAAGCTGTAGGGGGTTTCTTAGGTGCTGTGTCATGCACATATATTCTCATATCAATTTTCATGTATATACATATACAAATATAAGGTAAATTTAGCATACATCGGTATAGACAACTCCAACTTTGGGCCACGCAACCACGCCGCCTTCTGCATCACCTATCATCTTGTTCTCGGGGTGGTCATATGGCAGTGTCGTTTGCTTCCAAGGGTCATACACAAGCCTCAACGTCATGCAAACCGCATTGATGAGAAATGGAACACCATGAATCATGTCACCTTTAAGGTGTGGGTAAGTCACACCCAGTGTAATGATATATCTTTCTAATAAAAGACGACATGGCGTCAACCCCTACAAATTTGCATAGAGTGTTATATATATACCTGAACTCAAACATATTATACAAATCATTACAAAAGACTACTATATCATAAAAAGACTTGCAACAGACATTCTAGGTGGTGGGTCCACACGATTACTCCCAAACAACTCTGTCGTGGGGGGGGGTCCACCTTGTATGAAGAGCAGGGCACTACATGTACTATCCGAGTAGCTGAATGAGAAGCATGGTACTATATCATTGCTCCCTCTTTTCCCTTTACAATCATCTCTTGTGCCTTTTCATATGAGAATCCTCCTTTCTGGATAGATTTGTGCTTATGCTCTGATGGCCCAAAGAAGGCTTTTATATCGACACCAATGCCAACATCCCTAACATGCCCAAGATGCTCTGGGTTACCTAGAGCAATGGTCAATTCATCCCTTATGTCCTCATGGATGAACTTGTCTTGTTTTCTTTGCCCGTGGAGCTCACACCAATCATCATCAATAGTAATTAGTAAGTAAAACATAACAATCAAGGTCAAGTTAAAACATAACAACCATCAATAGTAATTGCTTTGAGAGTTGAATTTTACCATTTTTGCAGTCTTCTCAGCAATTGTGGGGTTGGGTATTTCTCTAGATTTGGTTTGCCTCCCAGCTATCCAAAGATCATGGCGAGGTAGAGGTGCAAGAGTAGTAGAGGACCATGTAGTCCTAGGAGTACGCTGCTGAGAAGAAGACATCTATGGTTACTTTTGGTGAAGATTTGCATAGCCACCTGGACTCATCGTGTAGTTGTGCACATTCTTGGCATGTCTTTCTCTTTGAGCATCGCTTGTAGCATGTTAGTCCAAAACATATGTTAAATATGTAATACAATGAATCCATAAGAATGTATTCAAAATGAGGAGGGAGGCTTAATACCTTGAATTCATTGGTTTTTCTCTTAGCGACAAATGCCTCCCACACCTTGGGTTAAGATAGTTCCATTTCTCACTGGCTAATTTATTCTTTTTCTCAGCATTCTGTATGTATTCTCTTGTCAAATTTGTCATATAATTCCTTAGTACCTTACCACAACATTGCATCACCTTTTTATGATGCAGTTTTCCATCCATATCAAATATGCTCTACAAAAGTTCATATACTTAATGAAATATTCATAAAATTAGAATTATACGTAGCTTTTAAGAAGAATTGTAAATGATAACATCTCACACAGTTCCTTCCATATTAAGTCTTTCTTGCCTTGATCAATTTTATGCCAAGATTCTACATTTACGTCCTTTTGGCTATGAGTCATAACCCCTAGATGTGACACAAAAGAACTGCGGTTCTTCCCAACAAAATTTCCTTCATAATCAAATTCAACGACCAACTTCGCTATGTTACCTCTTTCCTCTAGTAACTTGTTCATCATGGTGATGCCTCTTATATTTGCACGCTGACGACGTTGCACATCAATATCAAAAAGATCCTCAGGGTCCACGTACTCATGCAAAAATTGACAAAAAGCACATATAAGTTATTAAAAGATGTAACTTATAAATATGATAAAACAATACAACAATACAATAAGATAGACATTGCAAAATGCACATCTATGTAATAAAATAATACAACTTATAGTAGTGTCATGCTCATAGTGACATTGTCATGGTGCTCATCCTCATGATAATCATCATCACAATCATCAAACTCATGGTCAGACACCATCTGAAATAATTTCATATAAAAATAGTTGAACAATGAAATATAAGTGATAAAGAATGTAAAATGCTTATCTAATGATTAAAAAGATAAAAGCATGCCTGAATATTTGGATCTTGTATCAATTAACATTCCTTATGTGTGATATTCACACATATATAAGCCAATGTCAGCTTCAATATTTGGTGTTGGCAAGCCAACCGAGAATGGATTGGAGTCATCATACTTATCATAGTACTCTTCTTCATCTCTAGGATCTGCAACGAACTACCTTTTACCATGAAGAACAACTGACCATTTTTCATTTGTAGGATCATCAATATAAAATTCTTGCTTCTCCAGTGATGCCATTATGAATGGTTCACCCTTCTCACCAATCTTTGCAAAATTCACTAATGTGAAACCCAGTTCAACCACTACAACTCTTTTGGTGTTATCAACCCAATTACACCTTAAGACCAAAAATTTGAAATCTATATAGTCAAATTCCCATATGTCTTCAATAACACCGTAATATAACTTTTTAGCTTCATGTGGACTCTTATCCTTCACACTAGAAAAATATAATAAAAACTCTTGAAGGGTGACCCAACTATTTTGGACGACACTCTTATCATCTTGACACTTTGTGTAATATGAAAATATATTCATGTCAGACCCTTCATAAGACATAACATTCTTTTTTGGTTTAAAGGTGAGGCATTGATATTTTCAACAACATTATTTGGTGTTTGAGATAGTTGACATAATACTTTATCTTTAAACCACCTAATAAATGTCTTGTTATGCTCTATAGCAAGCCACATTGAATTGGCTTGAGTATATTTTGTCTTGATGAAATTGGTATGTTTAGTGATATAGATACTCACTTTGTCAATTTTGTGTAAAATATACAAGTGTGCTTGTTCCCACATCTCATGACTGATTACTTTCACAAGTGCTCTTAAAGTTCCTTTGCCAAAATAGTCCTCAATATTCTTATTGTTTCAGGAGCTTCATTACAACTCAGAAAGTCATTGCAAAAGTTCACAACCTCTGTGGCCATATAACCCTCAATATAATCCTTTCATGTCTATAATAGTTTCAAACATCATCTTTAAAAACACTCATGTACCGTTCAAAAGAATATATCCAATGCAAGAAAATTGGTCCCAAAATTTTCACTTCCCTAGTCAAATGGACAACAAGGTGTTACATGATATTAAAGAGTGAAGGAGGAAAATACATCTTAAGCCGGAATAGGGTAACAACCAATTCTCTTCACAACTTATCGAGATTCTCAGGATCAATAACTTTATTCCATAGAGTGTTAACTTGAAGAAGAAACAAAATCTGGTGATTGCAAACCTTACATGCTTTGACAGTATATATCAAATTTCCAGGGGAAATATTTATTGCATTAGAGTGTGACAATCATGATATTTTAGATCTATCGGCTTCTGATTCTTCATTGATACCAATCTACGGATATTAGAAGAGTATCCATGTGGTATCTTAACATTAAGCAAGCACTCACAAAAAGTTTTCTTCTCCTTTCCATGCAATGTGTAAGAAATGGGAGGTAAATATGTTTTCCAATCACTACTAACTTCTTATGTTAATTCTTTCCTTATTCCCATTTCACATAGGTCCACTCTGGATTTGATGCCATCTTTAGTCTTACTTGGTATATTCAACATAGTACTAGTGATGCTATCACAAACATTTTACTCAACATGCATGACATCGATACAATGCCTAACTGCTAAAGATATCCAATAAGGAAGATCCTAGAGTATTGACCTCTTCTTGTATAAAGAATTGTCACGGTATATGGGAATGGTACATTGTGATCTCTTACCGAATGCATTGGAAAATTCTTTCACTCTTTCATACACAACCTCCCCTGATATTGGTTTAAGGGCACTCTGTTCCTCATTCGATCCATTGAATGCTTTTTGCAACCTTCGGTAAGGATGAACTTTTAGAAGAAACCTTACATAACCAAGATATATGATCTTGCGGCCATATTTTAGTCATATTGAATCAATATTCTCTTCACATATATGGCATGCTTTGGATCCTTTTACACTATATCTAGGCAAATTCCCATATACTGGAAAGTCAATAATAATGCAAAACATCATAGCATGCAAACGAAATGTCTCTCTACGTGAAGCATCAAAGGTCATCACACCTTCTCCCAATAGTTTCTTTAAGTCACCAGTCAGAGGTTCAAGATAAACATCGATATCATTTCCAGGTTGTTTAGGGCCCGATGTCAACAATGACATCATGATATACTTATTTTTCATACACAACTAGGGAGGAGATTGTATATAGAAATCATAACATGCCAAGTGCTATATTGGCTGCTCAATGTTCCGTATGGATTCATCCCATCGATATAAAGCGCAGGTCTTAGATTCCTTATTTCTTCACCAAATTCAAGATATAATAAATCAATCTTCCATTGTGAAGAATCATACACATGTCGTAGGATCCCATCATTATTTTTCTTTCCCTCTGCATGCCACCTTAAATTCTCCACATCCATGGTATTGGTAAAAAAGCATTGAAACCATTGTATTATAGGTAGATACCACATCATCTTAATAGGAGAGCCAATTTTGGACTTCCCCGAAGTTGTCATTTTATACCATGACACCCCACATTTTGGATAATCTTTCAAATGGACATAGTCCTTTTGAAATAACACATAGTCCTTCGAACATGCATGTATCTTCTTATCCTTCATTCCCATTGGGCACAAAATTTTATCTAATTCATATGTTGAGACCGGAAGCTCGTTGCCTTCAGGAAAAATTTCTTTCAACAATGACGCAAAACTTTTGTCACTCCATCTATTGTTAGCCTTCAAAGTATACAATCTCAACACAACACTTAACCTCATAAACTTAGTACAACCTAAGTAGAACAATCTCTTAACATCATTCATAATGTTTTTAAATAAGGAAGGTAGATCAGTGTGTTCTACCCCACAACTATCTAGCATGGCATCAACCATGTCTATCAGAATCGAGGCATTCACATCTACATCATAGGCGGCAATTTCTTATTCAACACAAGTACTACTATCAACATCTACTAATATTATAGTAGGAATCTTTCCATGCTAGTACCATTTTGTATAGCCCTATACAATCCCATCACACATGACACAAATTTTGATTTTGTCAATAATGTCGACTTTCAAGTTATTACTGCAATTCCTACATGGAAAATAGAACCTATCTCCAGGTTGTTTCCTACATTCCTCCACAAATCTTATAAATTGATCAAGACCAGTAATAAACTCTGGGGTGCAACAATTTGGAATGGACGTCCATGATCTATGCATTCTATGATCAAAGAGAAAACAAGTATTAGGGTTTAGAGTTTACACGATTAGGTATATGATTTACATATTAGGGTTTATCATTTAGTATTTACAAATTAGGTTTTACAATATAGAGATTCGGATTTAGGGTTTATGAATTAGGGAGTAGGATTCACATATTAGGATTTAGGGTTCATGATTTACAAATTAGGGTTTAGGGTTTAGTAATGAATGTGTGTACCACCTATCCCATCCTTGAACACCTAATCTCACTAGTAAGCGTATTATGTATATTTAGTTTTCAAGAAAATTTTGACAACATTTCTCCACAGTTCTCCAAGTACACCCATGTAGATGGGCAACTATCCACCTATATGTACTTAGAGAACAATCATGGGGAAGTGCTGACAAAACATCTTCAAAACCAAATACTCATTATACACTTACATCCTAAGTGATATTAAGAATTTAAGAATAGTCCCAAATCGGGGACTATCCAAGATTTACCCCTAAAGAGTAAATCTTAGATGGGTTTTTAGGCCAACATATTTGTCTTTTATTAAGATTTATGATTCATATCAATTTAGTGTAAATACAAACCAAGCAAAAGAAGATATATGTCTATATTAAGGTTTACAATTAGAGTTTAGGTAAATACATTAAAATTTTAGTCTAAATCAAGTTAATTTAGGTCATTCATATCAATGCAGTGTAATTAATTCTCATGTGTGATTATGTATTCATAAAACATTCAAATTGAACAATGAAACCAAATATACAAACACTCAATATATGAATTTCAATTATAAAAGAAATTATACAAGTACAATTTCTCCAATTGATATTAATTTAGGTATTTAAACTCTAGTTACATTTCATCAAATTACAAAAATAATTTTATCTAAAACCCTAGTTACATTTAATCAAATTACACTGAAAATGTAGCTAAAATAATAATATAGCTAACACTAGTGTTTAATCCAATGAATCTCATTTATATATTTGACTTTGTTACTTGTATATAGATAAGAAAATAAAATAAGAGATGGGTTGTAGGAGTTGAACTGTTTCTATAGGAGAACAAGAGCTAGGGGTTGTGATGGTGGGGTTGGAGTAACAGCTCCGGTGAGCTCCAGTGGTGATGGTGGCAATGGTGGCGAGCACCACAACTACCACAACACTATCAGTGAGCCTAACAACTCTAGTGGTGACGACATGGGAGGAAAGATACGACGACGACAGGCACAACAACGCTAACCACAACAGTAGCAACACCAACGGTGGGGTTGAGCACCTTGAGCGGCAACAACTACAGAGTGGGGAGAATTTCTAGACCTTGGGGGAAGAAATTGTAATCAAATAGAGATAAGAGGAAAGTCTATTTCATGTGCATGCTGTTACGTGATCTATACTCATCGGTTGTTTGAAAAAATAGACAACTACGAGGATATTTTTTAGTTGACAAGACAAAATTGACACCTAGGCTAGTGACTTAGATTTCAGTTTGCTATAGAAAACCAATGCATATGGCTATTATCTAAACAAAAAGGAGTTGGCCTGAGTCGTTGGTTGTTTACTTGGAACCAACACCTAATTTACTACTTAGACGTTGGTTTGCCCTAAAAAAACATGCAAAAGGCCATTCTCCGAACAAAAAAAACTGACCTGAGCAGGACCCGAGTCGTCAATTTTCTCTGGAAGAACCGACACTAAAGTGCAATTTGGGGGGGGGAACACTTTTTTTGAGGGACGTGGTATGAACCCTCCAACATCGGTTTCTTGACAAGAAAATGACCCGATTGTGCAATTTTTTGCATTTTTATCATAAGAATCAATGTCAGTTTTGCGGAGGAACAAATGACGTCAGAAGTATTTTGGAGGAAAAAATTATTTCCTGTGAAGATGTCTGTCATCGGTTCTCTAAAAACTGGTGCTCATCTTAAAATTTTTGGAGGCAAATATTTTTTCTTAAAAAAATGTATTTTGTAGGCTATTTTAGACGTCGGTTTGGTAAGTAACTGACGTTAAAGAAAAAATAGTACACATGCATTTTCTAAATCGGCAGGACTTGATCAATGGCGACATTTATGCTTGTGAACCGACATTGTTTGGTCTATAGTGTCATTTTTCCTTTGGAACCGACATCAGGAAAAGTGGCATTAGAGATTAGAAATGTACTAGTGCTAGTAGACAAACCCTAGAATAGTAGCTTGACTTTGACCTATAGATGGTAGAATTAAAACTCCTAGTTCGAATAAAAATTTATCAAGCTAAGATTTAGATTAGTCAACACTAGAATCCTGATCAGTAGCTAGACTCAAACTAAAGGTGATTCATCTTTTATCCATGATTTTCATAGAAATTAACCTAAAATTGTAAAGAACGTGTATTGATTTGTACATTGTTTTATTGTTCTTAGTTCAGTAATCCCTAGTTCAGATTTCTTAGACGTGAAAGATTGAAATAGCTAGAAAACTTGTGAGAGTTGAATGTTATTAGTTCTAGAGTACGTGTACATGATTTGTATGAATTCCAAACACATTGAAATTTAGAGGCACATGCGTATCTGGATTTTCCTAAACCCTTAGTAATGAAATACATGCTAGGAAGTTCTATTATGTAGTTTGATTTCCTCTGAGTTATAAATCTGATATGATAAAGTGCATAATTCCTTCTAGTGGTATTTATTTGATGCTTGATTTAGCCAGTTAAGCTAATTTTAGTTTTAATGTCAACATTTTAGTATAGATTAGTTTGAACAAAATAAGTAGCATCTGGTATGGAAGATAAAGTGTTATGGTTATAGCATATATCATACTAGTATATTTAGATATGTTCAATTTATTAAGTGCAATTGAAGTATATTTCTAAGTGCAAGTGAAATACATTGCTTAATGCAAGTGAAATACATTGCTTAGTGCAAGTGAAATATATTGCTTAGTGCAAGTGAGATATGACATTGAAAGATAATAACTTAGTATGACAGAAACTCAGTTTATGTCTTTTTAGAGCACCAAATTTATCTATATGTATTCCTGTATGATTTTTAGTATACAAATACATATAGAATATAGATGAAACATGAATGATATAATTATTGGATAAAATTAAGAAAAGTTTAGTAGATCATTGACTAGTGAAACTAAGATTCAATTAGACATCTAGATAATCTAAATACCATAGATTCCTTGCATAGTGGAGGATACAACTTACCCACAGGAAACGTCCAACAAAGGAAGCTGTGCCATGTCAATGGACCCAACGTGGATGAGTTCTTGAATAATAGCAGGTATATTCAACATTAACTAGAGATTTTGATAATATCCAGTGGTACCGAATAATAACTAGATATCCCACTGGTACTAAGTTTTTTTTGTATTGTTACATATAAGTACTCACACCAACTGGAGATTCTGTATTTACTTAGTTCATTTGCTACTTAGTGAGTTAGTCCTTGTAGAACTACTTACGTAGGTTGTTTAAACCAGAGTGATTTGACTCTCCAACTAAGTATGCATGTTCAGAGGAGGAGTCTAGTTTATCTCACTAGATGATATACCTATTGAGACCAGACGTGGCGAGGCCTACTGCAGTCTAGGTAGCTGATTAGCAAAACTTAGAACCCAAGGTTAACTCAAAGTCTTGTTCACTGATATCGTAGCTTGTTGGAATGCCTCCACATGCTATGGTACACCTCATGTGGGTTCATGGCATTAAAAAAAGTGATTAAAATGTTTACAAAGTCATACTCATGCTATATTACTCAGTAATTCTTGGAATTCAAGTTTAGAAATAAAGTGTTCGGTTACTCTCAATATTTAGTATGTTGATGAATTTACATTATCTCTCACTTAGGTAAGTATTTATAGCTTGCTTATTTCTTCTTGCATTGCAATTCACTTAATCAAGAACATCTATATTATCTTGTCTACTTGGTGAATTTACAATCACTAGGCCAACAAGTCACACTCTATTGAACAATTTTCAGGTAATCTCTCTCATTGTGGTTACAAAATTTAGAAGGGTCCTGCAATAGAAGGATACTAGAGGTGTGTTAAGGTAGAATTCAGTGGTTCAATATCTGATCACTCTAAATCCTATAGTGAGAAAAATAAATAGTTGTATTAGTCAAGTATAAATTTTTGTATTCTTCTTGTAGAATGGATGTAAAATATATGCTTCATGTATTTGAACGTGTTGAATTATGAAGTGATGAACAAGAAAAGTTTTTGTGGCTTGTTCATGGGATGAATGTTTGTACGAATGTATTTGATCTATGTCTCATAATTTATAAAATATAAAAAGAAAAGGAAAAGTTTAGATTTGTTAAGTTAGCCATCTTAATACTTACCTGGACGGGGTCAATGGGTGATCAATAAGGTGTGGACCAAAAAAGTTAGCCATCTTAATCATTTGAGTCCCTAATCATGTGGTCTAAGAGAGAGGGTTCTTCCAGATTTGGCATTAGAGCTTAGGATGAGTCATCAGGGGGCATTAAGTTGGATATCCATAGTTAAGTGTGATAGTTAGGAGGTGATGTGGTTATAGCTAGGGGAAGTCTAAGAATTTAGTTACCCTGGCACAATGTTTGAATACTTAGTTTGACAAATATCAAGCTACTTGTGATGGTCTAGCGGTATTAGGGTTAGAAGACCAAAAAGTAAGAAAAGAATAAGATCATAAAGGTAGAATATGATATGACTTTTGTTTTATACTGTTGATTTGATATTAAAGGATTAGAAATGATTTTACTTATGTGCATCCTTGCCTTTCATTTTTTCAGGAGTATACATTCTGGCTAAAATTGTTGTACATTCTGAATCTACATCAAATATTAAATGTTATTCTTGACATACAGTAGGCTTGAAGTCATTCTTATTGAGTTCACCTTAGTAAATATCCTTTTTCATATGTTTGACATAAATACAAGTTGGTTAACCCCAAGTGGCTATTGGATCAAGACTGCAGGTTCGTCGTGGTTCATATGACATGATGCATTAGTGGGATCTACTCACTCCTATAAAAACTCTAATAAGAGTTAACTATGAATGAAGTAAACTAGGAATGCAATAGGAATATATGTACACTAATATATTGAGATATCAATAAATGGGTGGAACAACCAAAACTCAATTATAATATATAACTATGTGTAAGGTTCAACATCAAATAAGAAACCCTAATTTGATACATAAAGGAAGAAATCATATAAATAAATACACATATTAGTATGGAACATATTAAGTGATGAAGAACATCTAGAAAGGGATGATAAGAACCCTTGGTATATCAGACTTGACTTTTAAAAATAGAGAGTCAATTAACCATAAAATAGTGCAACAAAAGAGAAGAAGGGAGGAGAAGGTGGAAGTGTAGGAATTTAAAAAATAATTCAAGGAAGAAATATTGGCCGAATAGAAGGGAATCCTTAGAACAAGAAATATAAAGGAGTTTGGTGGTTTAAAAAATGAGGAAAGTTGAGAAAAAAAGAGAGTCTAAAGGGGAAATAACTAAGTTAATTTGGCAACTTCCAGAGTAAAGACCTAAACATTTAAGACAAGACGAGAAAGGCGCAAAAAGGCAAGAAATTTAATTTAGGCAGTATCATAAAGTTTGACAATCAAATTAGGATGAAAATGTTAAATATGAAGAGTATGGTTATATAAATAAAATACATATAAGGAGATGATGAAGAAAGAACATGCTAAGAGAATTGGATTGTATAATTAGTTGAGATATATGATCCAAATTTTGAATAAAGAAATGTCAAGAGGAAATGAGCTAAAGAACACTGAAGGATATACAAGAAGAAGTATTATTGGAAGTATTAGTTAAGAGTAAGCTTAAACATATGAAAGTTGAGATCACAATAAGAAATCAAGATGCAACAAAGATGGACAACGAAATACAAAATCTTGTTATCAAGAATGGTTATGTGATAAGAGAGTGATATGAAGATATGTGCCTCTGTAGACAATTGTTTTTTTCTTTTGTTTGAAACTTATTCCATTGTAGAATAACAATTTGTTCTACTTTGATGTATTTCTATGATTTCCTTATGACTGTATATGATTAGGGACGATAAAGATAGAGCTAAATAAAAGAGTAAGCTATGTGGAAAAATGGATATGATGGATAACTCCCCTTGTGATGATTTTTCTTGTTGATAGAAGGAAACCCCACTCTCCTATATATAGGATTAGAGGGAAGCATACATAATCAAGAAAAAACCTAACATGCCAAGACAAAAGTGGGCCCATATTACAAATAGACTAAAATAATTAACTAAATAGACTCAATAACACTTCCACTCAAGCTGGAGCTTGGGAGAATCCCAAGTCAACTTGCAAATAGACAAACATACTAGAGAAAAATAATAAAAGATAATTCAAGCCTGCATAAGAATGTTTATACCCCTCAATATTACAAGAAGCCACTCAAGCACTCAAGTACTCAAATGCTTCCCCTCAAGAAGATGATCCAAAAGCAGACACAAAGATAGATTATAGAAGCTTCTTGATCAGTGTGAAGTGGCATTTAGAGTAGAAATAAACATCGACATGTAGGCATGATGATCTCCATCTCAATCACTATCATCATAAAATAGACCAGAATGCTGGAACACAAGAAGCAATAGATAATGTGCATACAAGGAGTGGACAAGAAAAGAGTCAACATGCTTAAAGCACAAATAAGACAGAGAGTGCTGGAACATAGTAGCAGAAAATAAATGATGTAGCCGGACAAAAGACCAGTGTCCAAAGTAGAAAGCTAAAAAAAACTCCAAGATGGACAACAATAGAAGAAAAGCATGAAGCTCCATCATATGCATGGAAGTCACCAAAAGCACCATCATCATCTCATCATATAGTTTGCATCATACTAGTAGATGCCAAAGTTAAGAGAGTGATGGGTAACAGTCACAACAAAAGTGGGCAAGACACATATAAATAGTCAATGTACAAACTGAGCACGAATAACAGATAGTACAAACTCACAATGCAACAAGTAAAATGTGCTAATAAGAGCACAAGTAGCAAGAATGATGACTTCAGATAGAAAATCAGCAATATATAACACATAAAGTAGCAACAATAATCACTCAAAAGATAGTACAAGTGATGTAAATAACTTCATAGCAATAGGAGATGTTGATGAAGAATGATTTTCTCTAGTTCTTCATAAGATAGACAAATCAACTAGCAGTAGACTTTCCACCTAACACTTCATCGTCTGCCATGTGATGAATCATTTATCTACCAATCATCAATCATTCTAGATGACGGAGCACAACAAGATGTAGCAACAATATTAGGTGACATGCCTTGTCGATGAAGGGACACAACGTGTCACACATTATAGATACAACAACAAAAGTCATTGCCAGCAAGTAGCAAGCCATGTCTTGGGGGTGACATGCCGTGTCACTTGGTAAGACTAGAGGAGAATCAGGAAAGAATACAAGTGGCATGCCGTGTAAAAGTGCACCCAACACACAATGTTGGGAAATGACACACTATATCGTCATGCAAATTTTTTGAACAAAGTCACGAATGAATCCGATCACCGCCTACACACTGTGTCAAGAAGCAACACACTCTGTTAGTGGCAAACAATAGTAGATAAATCCTAAAATAGCAGCAAAGGGTGGTTAATCCTTCCAGATCTCCACCTTAGCAATGTAAGGATGATATATTCACAACATCAATCGAAAAAGTGATCTTTTTCCCTAGATTTTTGGGATTAGATCTCAATGTTGGCATGGGTGATAAAGGTGGTATAGATCTACAAAAGTTATATGACAGTGGCGTAGATATACAATGATTAGACGACGATAGTGCATATCGACAACAAAGTAGATGAAGGTGGAAAATATTATAGATATGCAGCTCCATTAGCAAGAAGTATGGATGGATGTATCACGGTCCTTGTAGATATAGTAACAACAATTTCAAAGTGAATAATTTCATTGTTGAAGTTCATTGATGGTCAATTTGTTAATGAAAATGTGAAGCATGAGATAATATTTAACAAGTGAAGATATGTGATAAAGATTCATCAAATTGACTTAGATGATAGGATACTATTAAGAGACTATTTGAAGGTATATAATGCCAAATTCATACATATACTCCTTCTCCATGTACTTCTCATTAGTATGTGAAGAAAACAAAAACATACATTAAATGTGAATCAATGAGAAAATAAGAGGAACATTCAAACGTCTAACAAAATACAAAAGTCAAGGTAGAAAATGTTGACAAATGAGGCAAAGATAAGTAATTTGCATGCCACCCTGATTAGGGAAAGTTTACAACAAAAATGGTCATATGAGAAGTTACAATACATGGATTTAAGCTTCTGACAGTGATAAGGATAAACAAACCCATCTATCTAGATGAGAACCACTTATTTTACTCTATATGTGAATTCTTTGTATCTGTGTATTCTCAGAAAAGAAACTCTAAAACCTTGGGATGATCTTAAAAATTCTTCTATCCTTGTACATATAAGCTTGTACTTGTCCTAATCCAACTTCACACAAGTGCCAGACAAGAGGCCTATGTAAGACATGTTGGTGTTTATAGTATTAACACATACAAACTATCTTTAATATTTATGGCATGTTGTCACTTTGTATTGTTCCTCTATGCATGATAAATCTAACAGTAACAATTATATGTTTACCTATCAATACCATAGTATAAAAAAATTGAGCATCTACTTCTTTCCAATTGATCGGGATATTAGAGTCCCACATCAAAACTTAGTTCAAATTAGGTTACTTTTGATTTATCCACTTTCTAGGGCAATGTTACATAGAGTTCAAGAGGGATTTTTGTTTATCTGGATAAGATATATGGGACTCCTACAAATAGAATGATGACAAAGGTACACCTTTTCACTGGTTGAGAATTGATGAAACCATGCTTGTTTTTCTATCGACTGAGGAACAATAAGACCCTTCTATTTTTTTCTATCAATTCATGCATGTTTGCCTCTTTATAAGTTAAATACCAACAGACTTATGTTGCCCTCATGTAGGTTGAAAATCAAGGGATGTGGCCGGCCATGTAACCTTTTATAATTTCATTGGTTGCCTACCGACAAGGAAACTGGCTATATGAGTCATAGGTTTTTACCAGTTGAGTACTGATGGAAAGCCCACACTATAAATTGATGACTTCCTAGATACACTCCACCAATCATGACCCTAGAGAGCATGTGTTTTGATAATTTTCATGAGATTTCTAGTGATTTTATGGCAACTTCAACCCAACACATGTCTCTAATGCATCCAATAAAAGAAATGATCAGTTGTGATTATGTTCTTGATTGGTTAGTAGTCCATGATAATTTATTTGTCTTAACTCATGTTTAATGTTTATGAGGCTTCAAGATTTGAAAAGTAGTGTGGTAAAGAAAACTAAATATTCTTTTAGTTCATTTTGATGTATTCAAAAGTATAGTAAAGCATAGTGTATAAGATGTAGTAACAACAAAATTCCAACTGAAGTTAGATCCTTAAGAAAAAATACTCAATGTAAAGGATGATTTATATTTAGTAATTTAGCATGAGATAAAAAAGTTCTTATTGTGTTTAATATGATTTATGAAATCATGATTGTTCTTTGGAAGATATATAGAGAAGGTTGCAGGTGATAGTTTTAGAGTAAGTAATATGTTGTGAGGTGATATACATAAAGATAACCTTATTGTACTATTCTTGTATAGGAAAAATTCTTAAGGGGAATAGATTGCCACAAACCATATCTTTCTTAATCGGTAATCTTCAAGTTAGTGATAACTCTAGTGTTAATTACAACTTCCGTAGTGGTTATATCTTTATTAGTACCTTATATGAAATTGTGGTTGATTAAACATTCAAATTAAGGTTATACTTGTTACTTGATAGCTCAAAATATATATTTTGAGCATTTACTATGAGATATGAACCTTAGTTGATACACAAATAACCCACACATATATGGGGGAAGAACATTATAGACGTTTGAGGAATTAATTAATAAGAAGTTTATCATTTGAGGATTTTGATATTCTTTTTTTGTATTTTTGTATAAAATTTAATTATGAATCCAACATAAATATATTGAACAAAATCAGAGTTATAATGAGAGAGTTATGATATTTCTAGTAAACATACACAATTTGCATCAGTTGACAACCAGTGGGCCTACAATATATGACCATAAATCAAAGGAGAAACTACAAATGGCATGAACAGACATGCCTCCTTCCAATAGGTCCACAAATAGATGGAAGTGTTGCGGCTTCTGCCCAACACAGTCAATCACAAAATAACCATAAATTTTGATTACTTATCCACAATTTACAAAATTTATTTTTCTTAAATTTATATTTCAATTCTCTACATAACCAAAGCCATAAACTATAGAAAACTACATGTGATATTGATTCCTAGGGCAATTTTAATAATGATCACAAAGAACGGTAGACATCACTGGCCCTAGTTGTAGAATCATCAAGGCATGTTTAAATTGATGAAATCTCTTTGTTCTCTCTCCTTTTCCTTGGTCGAAGCATGTTGCAAGGTTAATAAGAGGTTATTTCCTCTTTTCTTCTTCTTTTTCTTCCTCCAATAGATGGAGTATGGAATAGTAGCTCTACTTTGACCTGTAGTTGGTGGAACTAGAGCTCCTAGCTCAAATCTAAACTTAAAAAACTAAGATTTAGATCATCCAAAACTAGAATCATGATAAGTAGATAGACTTGCACTGATGGTGAATGAAAATTCATGTTTTAGCCATGATTTTCATAGAAAATAAGCCAAAATGTGAAGAACATGTATTGGCTAGAAAATTTATGAGAGTTTAACGATTTTAGTTCTAGAATACTTGTACATGTTTTGTATGAATTCCAAACATAGTGAAATCTAGAGGGACGTGTGTTTCCTGATTTCCCTATATCCTTAGTAGTGAAACACGTGCTAGGAAGTGATATTACATATTTTGATTTCCTCCAAGTCATAAATATGAAATGTTAAAGTGCATAATTCCTTCTAGTGTTATTTCTTTGATGCTTGGTTTAACTAGTTTAATATATATATAGTTCTTAATATCAACATTTCAATATAGAATAGTTAGAAAAAAATAAGTAGCATCGAGTATGGAAGATAAAATGGTATTGTAATTGCAAATATCATACTACTACATTCAAATATGTTAAAGTTATTAAGTGTAAGTGATATATAATGCTTAGTGCAAGTGAAATACATTGCTTAGTGCAAGAGAAATACATTTCTTATGCAAGAGAATTATAAAATTGAAATATAGTAACTCAATTTTGATATCAACTTAGATTATGTCTTTTTCGAATGCCAAATTTATCTATATTTTTGTTCATGTATGATTTTCAGTTGTATAGATAGATATAGAATACAAAATGAAAGAGGAATGATCTAACTACTAGTTAAAATTAAGAAAAATTTAGTAGATCATTAGCTAGAGAAACTAAAGATAGAATTAGACATATAGATGTCCTGAACACCATAGATTCCTTATGGAGGTCTACGTTGTGACAAAGAAAATGACTCACCCACTGGTAGCATCTAGGAGAGGAAGTCAAAGCATGCCAATGGGGCACTAAGGTTTAAGCCCAGTGTGAACCTCTTGAAAAATAACCAATGTATTCAACATTAACTGGAGATCTTGATGATATCTAGAAGTACCCAACAATAATTGGATATCCTCATGGTACCAAGTTTTTCTGTATAGTTACAAACAAGTAGCCAACATTAACTAGAGATTCTGATGGTACCTAGCTCAGTTACTGCTTGGTGAGTCAGCCCTTGCAAAACCACTGATGTAGGTTGTTTAACCCATAGTGATTTGACTCTCCATCTAAGTATCCAGGTTAAGAGATGGAGCCCAATTTATCCAACTAGCTGGTATAGTAGTTGAGTCCAAATGTGGTGAGGATCGCTATAGACTGGGTAGCTAGTTTGCAAACTTAGAATCCTAGATCAACTCTTAGTCTTTTATAGTGAGATCGTAGCTTGATGTGATGCTTCCACATGCTATGCTACAAATCATGTGGGTCCATGGCATTAATAAGGAGACAAATAGATTCAAGAATACATAATCAGGAATATATTACTCAATTATTTAGAATTTAGTATTCATATTTAAAAATGTAGTGTTCAAGAATTCTCAATATTTAGTATATTGATGAATGTTTCATTAATTCTCACCTAGATCAGTATTTACGCATGCATATTTATTGTTGGATTGTAATTCATTTAATAAGGAGTATTTGTACTATATTGTATACTTGGTGAATTTCCATTCACTGAGTTAGTAGCTAACATTGTACCAAACAATTTTTGTGTAATCCTTTTGAATGGAGATAACTAAAAATTCTATAAGAGTCTTGCCATAGAAGGATGTTAGCACGGTGTGAATCTAGAACTATGTATTCTGGTTTCTAACCACTCTAAGTCATATAGCGAGAAAAAGAACTGTATTGGTCAAGTATAAAGATTTGTATCCTTCATCATTGTAGAATGGTTGTAAAATTTATGCTTCATGTATTTGAACATATTGAGCTATTAAGTGATGAATAAGAAAAGTTTTGTGTCTTGATTGTGAGATGAATGTTCATATGAATGGATTTTATCTAAATTTCATGACTTTTAAAATACAAAAAGAAAAGGAAAAAGTTTGAATTTGTTTTAAGTTAGCCATCTTACTCACTTGAGTCCCTAATACCGTGGTCTAATAAAGACTATGAGGCTTGGAGTTTGACAATGTTGGTATTAGAGCTTAGGGTGGTTCGTTAGGCATAATTAAGTTAGACACTCAGAGTCATAAGTGTGATACTTAGGATATGATGTGGTTATAGTTTTGGGAAGTCTGAGTATTTAGTTACCCTGGACTAATGTTTGAATACTTAGGTTGATAATATCAAGCTACTATGTCAATACTTTCTTGTATACCATGACCAAGTTTGTATAGGGAGGATGGGATAGAGAGAAAATCCTAGAAATATTAGGGTTAGAAGACCAAAATGTAAGAATAAAATAAAATCATAAAGGCAAAATATGATACAACTTTTGTTTTACACTATTGGTTTGGTATTAAACGTATATAAATTGCTTTATATATGTGAATCCCTACCACTCAAATTTCCAAGGGCATACATTTTAGTTAAAATGGTTGTCTATTAAAAAATTACTTCAGATATCCTTTGTTATTTTTGACATAAAGTAGGTCTAAAGTTATTATTATATGAGTTGACCTTAGTAAATATCATTTTTCAGATGTTTAGAATTAATATGAATTGGTTAACACTGGGCAACTATTGGTTCAAGACTATAGGTTCAACCTGGTCCAACTGACAGGATGCGTTACTAGGATCTGATGACTCCTATTAACAATATAATAAGAGTGATCTATGGATAAAGTAACCAAGAATGCAATAGGAATGTACAATCACTAATATTTTGAAATTTGAGTAAATGGGTGGAATACCAAAATTCACTTGGGACTAATAACTATTTGCAAGGTTGAACATAAAATAGGAAACCCTAATTTGTTACATAAAAGAAGAAAGATTATGATTCAAGACACATATTAATATGGAACATATTAAATGATGAAGATCATATAAAAAGGGATGATAAGAACCCTGAGTATATTGACTAGCCTTCAAAAATCAGAGAGTTAATTAACCGTAAGATAGGGTAATAAAAAGAGAAGAAAGGGGGAGACAATGGGAGTGTAGGAATTTCAAAAATAGTTCATGGAAGAAATATTGTTCATAGTAGAAGGGAATCGTTACAATAAGAAATATAAAGGAGTTTGATGGTTTCACAAACTAGGAGAGTTGAGAAAGAAAGAGAGTTTAAATAGAAAGATAACCATGTTAACGTAGGAACATCCACAGTAAAGACCTAACATTTAAGATAAGACAGGAAATGAACAAAAAAAGAAGAAATATAATTTAGGTGGTACCTAAAAGTTTGACGATAAACTTAGGATGGAAATATTAAATATGAAGATTATGGTTATATGAAGAAAACACATATAAGGAAAAGACAAAGAAATAAGATGCCAAGAGAATTGTATTGTATAGATAATTGAGATATACTATCAACATTTTGAATAAAGAAAGGTGAAGAGGAAAAGAGTTGAAGAATATTGAAGGATATATCAAGAAGATGGATTATTGGAAATATCAGGTTAAAGAGTTAGCTTGAACATATGAAAGTTGAGATCATAATAAGATTGAGATGCAACAAAGATGGACAAGGGAAGATGAAACCTTATTATCGAGAAATATTATGTGATAATAGAGGGATAGGTATGTGCTTTTATACATAATTGTTTTTCTCTTATTGAAAACTTATTCCATTGTATAGTAATCATTTTTTATGCTTTGATGTATTTTCATTAGTTCCTTGTGATTATATGTGATTAGGAAAGATAAAGATTTAACTAAATATAAGATTAAGATACATAAGCACAAACATTTTAAGCAACATAAGTGTTTGGTGTGAAAAGAGAAGTTTGAACCTTATACGAGTTATATGAATTTGAAAAATAGGACATATTATGCACCAATGAAAATGGTGAATTTTGCACAAAAAGTTTTGATTTAGAAATCAAAGTATGAAAATAGTTAGTAGATGCTAAGAAACATAATAAATGGAACTAAAAAATTATACTTAGTCAATAAGAACCTGGGGAGAAAGATAGTAACTGCTAGATGGAAGGTATAACATATCACTTGAAGATGATACATGGATGCTAATTGCATAGATAAACTGGTTGTTAAAGAAAATGTGAAGAGTGTGATAAAAATTAATTAATTAAAGATATGTAATAAGGATTCATCGAATTGACTTCTATGAGAGAAAAGTAGTAAGTGAATGTTTGAAAGGATATAATCCCAACTTCATAAATATCCTCCTTCCATGTATTTTTTGTGCAAAGTGAAGAAAAAAGAAATATACATTAAATGCATACCAATGAGAAAATAAGAGGAATATTCAAAGGTCTAATTGAATAAAAAAGTAAAAGTAGAAAATGTTAACATATGAGACAAAGATAATAAATTTGCATGTTGCCCAGATTTGGGTAAGTTTATAGAAAAAAGGCTCATATAAGAAGTTATACAACATGTAGTTAAGTTTCTACCAATGTCAAGGATAAACAAAACCCATCTACCTCAACAAGAACCACATATTTTACTACGTATACATAAATCCTTAGTATCTATGTATTATTGGAAAAAGAAATTTTAAACCTTGGGATGACCATGATAAAGCTCCTATCCTTGTCCATATAAGCATTGCACTCGTGCTTATCCAACTTCACACAAGTGCCATACAAGATGCCTATGTAAGACATGTTGGTGTTTGTGGTACTAGCACATCTAGACTGGATGTTATCCTTAATACCCTTTGTGGATTTGATATTATTCCTCTATGCATTGATAACTCTATTAGTAACGATTACATGTTTAACTATAAATGCCATATTAAAAAGTATAGTTTAGCATCTACTCTTACCAACTAATTGGCATATTAGAGGCCCACATCAAAACTCAAGTCAAATTAGGTTTACTTTTGATTTAGCCACCTTTGGGGTCAATGATAAATCAAGTTCAAAAGGGGGTCTAATTTGTGACCATATATTGATAAGAGTGATGGGACTCCTACAAACAAAAGGAATAGAAATGTATGCCTTTCCACTGGTTGAGAATTAATGAAATTGTGCTTGTTTTTCTGTTGATCGAGGATCGACAAAGCCCTTCTATTTTTTCTCTATCATTTTGTGCACATTTGAATCCTTGTCAGTTAAGGACCAATGGAGTTGTGCTGCCCTCTTGTCAGTTGAAAAGCAATTGAAGTGGCCAGCTATGTAACCTTATGTATTTTCACCAGTTGCCTACTAAAAAGCAACTGGCTAGATGATTCGTTGGTTTTCATTGGTTGAGTACTGATGGAAAGCCTACACAATGAATTGATGGTTTATTGGATACACTTTATTGATGATGACCCCAGGGAGCATGTGTTCTGATGATTTTCTTGAGACCTTGACTTTTTAGTGATGTAAAGGTAGCTTCAGCTTGCACGTTCATGTATATCCATTAAAAGAAATGATCAATTTTGATTATATTCTTGATTGTTTAGACTTACATTATAGTTTATTTGTCTTAAGTCATGTTTACAAGTTATGAGGATTCAAGATTTGAAACCTATTGTGGTAAAGAAAAATAAGATTTTTTAGTTAAGTTTTGATGTATTCAGAAGTATAGTAAAGCATACTGTGTAAGATGATGTGGTAAAGAACAAAACTCCATATGAGGGTGGAACCTTGAAAAAAGTTACTTAGTATAAAGGAAGATTTATTTTTAGTAACTTAGCATGAAATAGAAACATTGTTGTTATGTTTGAGATGGTTTATTCCATCATGATTGTTCTTTAGAAGTACAATGATGAAGGTTTCATGTGAGAATTTTAGAGTAATATGTTGCTAGTTGATATACACATAGATAATTTTGTATACTATTCTTGCATAACAATAAGTTTTGAGTATAAAATTCTTAAGGGAGAGAGATTTCTACAACCCATATATTGCTTATTCGACAATCTTCAAGTTAATGACAACTCTAATGTTAATTACAACTTCATTAGTGATTATAGTTTCATATGAAATATGTTGATTAAACATTTAATTCAAGGTTAAACTCATTCCTTGTTTAGTTAATATATACATACTTTGAGCATACTATAAGATATGAACCTTAGTTGATACAACTAAAGCCCACACATATATGGAGGAAGAGCATTATAGAAATTTGTTGAATTAATTAATAAAAATGATATTTTGAAAATATTGTCATTTTTTCATGTATATTGTAGAGAACTGAATTATGAATATAACACAAAAAAAAAGAATGAAATCATAACTAAATTTAGAGAGTCACAAAATTTTTGATAAACACACAAAATTTCCATCGAATGAAAACCGACGGGCCATCAAAATACAAGCCAAAAACTAATAACCCATCAATCGACTGACCACTTATTGTAGGTGCAAACCAACAAGCCCATAAGTTGTTGAGAGTGCTGTTGTCGTCACCCAACATGACTAATAAAATACAACCATAAATTTTGATGTTCTTACTAAAATCCTTGAAATTTATTCCATTGGATTTGCATTTTAGTTCTCTACACAAGCAAAGCCCTAAACTATAGAAAAGACACAAGAGATGGGGATTCCTTGTCAACAAAGAGAATATGAATGGGTGACAATAGTAGACCTAGATGTAGAATCATCAAGCTAAGTTTAAATTGAGGGATGATCCTTTTTTCTCACTTTTTTCCTTGATCAAATCCTAGATCAAGGTTAACAAGAGGTTACTTTCCTTTTTTCTTCTTCTTATTCCTCCTCTAGTAAACGAAGCCTGGAGAAGTAGCATGGCTTTGACCTGTAGATGGTGGAATTAGAGCTCTTAACTCGAATTCAAGGTTAACAAGCTCAATATTGAGATCAATCAAGACTAGAATCCAGATTAGTAGCTAGAATCAAACTTAAGGTAGGTGGCAATTGATCTTTTAGCCATGATTTTCACAAGTATTAAGCCAAAATATGAAGAGCATGTATTGGCTTCTATACTATTTGTTTCTCTTAGTACAGTAAGCCCTAATTAAAATTTCTAAGGTATGAAAGACTGAAAAAATCTAGAACATTTATGAGTGTTGAATGATTTTAGTTATAGAATGTGTGTGCATGATTTGTATGAAGTCCAAACATAATGAAATATAGAGGCACCAATGTATCTAGGTTTTTCCTAAATTCTTAGTAATGAAAAACTTGCTAGGAACACTTTGATTTCCTTGGAGTTATAAATTTTAGATGATAAAGTGCATAGTTCCTTCTCATTTTATTTATTTGATTCTTGGTTTATCCAATTTAAGCTATATAAAGTTCTTAATAACAATATTTCATAATAGATCAATTAGAGCATAATAAGAAACATCTAGTATGGAAGATAAAATGGTATTTTTATTACACATTTCGTACTAGTATGTTCATTAATGCTCAAGCTATTAAGTACATGTGAAATATAATGCTTAGTGCAATTGAAATACAATTCTCAGTGCAAGTGAAATATAAGATTAAGTATAGTAAGTCAAATATGGTAACAACTCAGTTTATGTCTTTTTAGAGTGTTTATTTACCTATATTTTTTGTGTATAATTTCCAGTAGTAAAGATACATTATCAAATATAGAATGAAAGATGAATGATCTAACTAGTGAAACATAAGATTTGGTAGATCACTGAATAGTGAAACATAAGATTTGATTAGATATCTAGATGTCTTGAACACCATATATTCCTTGTGGAAGTCCACACCGTAATGGAGGAAGACATTTACCCACTATTAGTGTCTAGGAGAGGAAGATGGAGTGTGACGGTGGGTCATAAGGAGTTAAGTATAGTATGGATGACCTCTTGAATAATAGCATGGATATTCAATATCAACCAAAACATATGGTGACATCCAATTATACTAAACAATAACTGGATATCCCACTGTACCAAGTTTTTTTAGCATAGTTACATCATGTACCCAACATTAACTGGAGGTTCTAGTGGTACCTAGTTCAGTTACTACTTAGTGAGTCAGCGTTTGTAGAAACACTAACGTAGGAAACTTAAGCTAGAATACTTTGACTTTTTTCCAGAGTACCCAAGTTTAGAGGAGGAGTTCATCTTATTAGGCCAACTGATATAACCATTGAGGCCAGACGTGGTGAGAATCATTACAGACTGAGTAGCTAGTTAATAGATTTAGAATCCTGAGTTAACTATGAGTCTCATATGGTGAATTGTAGCTTTCTATGATGCTTCCACATGTTTTGGTACACCTCATATGGGTCCAAGATTAATAAAGTGACTAAAAGATTTAAAAAGTAAGACTAAAAAAGTATTATTAATATGAATTTATAATTCAAATTTAGAAATGTAGTATTCAATTAGTATCAATATTCAGTATTTCGACGGACACATTATTTCTAATTTAGATCACTATTTATAGCTTGGTCATTCTTCTTACATTACAACTCACTTCATAAGGAATATCAATATTATCTTGTCAACTTGATGAATTTTCATTCACTGATCCAGTAGCTCACACTCTACTGAACAATTTTTAGGTAACCCTACTGATTATGGATATAACTACAAATTTCAAAATCTTACCATAAAAGTATTCTAGCAGTGTGTTAAGGTAGAATTATACAATCTCGTTCCCTATCCATTCTAGATCCTATAGTGAGAAAAGAAAGAGTTGTATTAGTCAAGTATAAATCTTTGTATCCTTCTTCCTTGCATAATGGTTGTAAGATATATGCTTACTGTATTTGAACTTGTTGAGATATCAAGTGATGAAGAAGAAAAATTCTTGTGGTTTGATTATGAGATGAATGCTCAGATGGATGGTCTTTATCTATGTGTCATAACTTAAAATATATAAAAAGAAAAGGAAATCATTTAGACACATTTTATGTTATCCATCTTAATAAACTTAGTCCCTAATTTTGTGATCTAATAAAGATTATGAGACTTGGGGTCCAACACTTGATTTTGCAAACATAAAAATATACATGGGTAACACATGCTTATTTGTGGAACCTTAACATGAACAATTTTTCATGATCATTTCCTGGTCAAGTTCCCTTTGACTTTATCTTTATCGTCGGCTCTGAATATAATCCTACGTTGCACATAAAATGTTGGTAAGTAACTAATTTCATAAAAAAACACCATTGGAATAGACATTTAGCAAGCACTTAATACAAATTAACATATATGTTAATGTATCCAAGATCGGTTTAGTGAAGTACTCATCAGACATGGCTTAATTTTTTTGCTTGCCATAAAGATATCAAATGAAAAGTATCACCCATCACACATGAATATATTAAAAACCAACACACTTGATGCTCAACCACCCTCATTGACATATAATCACAACATCCGCTTTAAGTTATTTAGGTATATTCATGATTAATTCAACCTATTTTGAAATATCACGGATTATAACAACATTGAGAAAAATCATAATATGAACATGAGTTAAAAGACTTAAGCAAAGTTAAAATTCATCAAGATTGTCATCTTCATATTTACCCTCTTCTCTATCTATTAGTGTTCCCTTTGTTGTTCTGGTTACATTCAAGTTCTATCTCCTTGTGGCCTAAACTATTCACTATTCTAAATTTGGGATCTTTTTACATCCCTCATATTAACCAATGGATGTTTTGATTAAAATTTCTTCTTATTTGAAATTCCAAAGTTAAATTCATCTAGATGAAAAAAAATATTTTCTTTGATCATATTTATAGATATGTAATATGTACTCTTGATTTTAACATAATTTGAAAAATGATCATAGAAGAGCAACATCAAAATTAGGTAAACTTCAGATTTAGGTCATGTAAAATAAGAAAAATATGGAAGCATCATAACTAAAACTTAGTTGTGTGAGGTGACCAAGAAATGAATATTATTGAAACAAATAAAATGTATCAAATAGATAATTTTACGCATTTTCCTTGTTACTCATCAAATGAGTAAAAGTTCTACTAGTGTTGAAGCTTGAAAAAAAAGAGCAAGTAAGATTGATGGTTATTGTCAGTGGCACATGCTTATCAATTGGGAGTCAATACTGTATAAAAATAGATTTATTTAAACAAGATCAAATTACTTTGCCTTCTTATTTGTACACATGATCTTGAAATATTAATAGTAGGGAGAGGCTTAAAACTCAATACAATTTCTCATAGACTAGTTTCAAAGATCAATCTAGTCTGTGATGTTTTAGTGGATTCTTTCCACGAGTTGGACTACTATTTTAGGAATTTTAACTTGAAGAATGTAAACAATAAATTTAGGGTAAACACATTATATGGAAAAGTTTAAAACAAACTCTCTTGGTTTCCAATTTTGTCATAGATCAATACGCTAATTTGGAATTTTTAAAACAAAGCATCACCAGTCAAATCCCTGCAAACTACATCATAACTTCATGGTTCTATAGTCAACCCATGTGAATTTAAGTAAAAATTTGATATGATTAACTATGAATCCACAACTACATGTTTGTTCTTCATACATATATGCATCCTTTAAAGCTATCTCCCATGTTAGAATGATTAGTAGAATCCTCCAAGAAATGTTGTAAATACCCAATCTTTGAGGATCAAATTTAGTATAATTTTTTTAGAGAGAAATAAACAATATTTACATTCATAAAAAAAAATTGAGTGTACATGGAGGTTTTGAGAAAAAGCCTATACATCAAATACTAGTAATTATTTTTCTAAATATAATCATCATCTCGAACAGAGGGCATCTCCTACAAACTTATTTCTAGGTCTTCTTTAGAGTCTTACCTTGTTAATTCCATAACATATTTGGTGTGTTCATGCTCCCCTAGGGAATATATCACACATGAAGAAAAAATAATGGAACGAGTCAGTCTAAAAGACTGGTACAAAATCCAATTTAAATAAAGTAAAACAAATATGCCCTATCTACTCAATATTTAATGTAAAAGGATGTAAGGAGATATAAAATGTATACATTAGTTCAAAAGAGAAATATATATGTGTCACAAATTTATCCAACTTGGTATAATCAATTTAAAAATATTTCTAAAGCAATTTAGGCACTTGGTGTACTCCATCTATGCTTAGAGACCATGTTTTCTCATCATACAAAACATGAATGACCATGTTAAGTTGAATTGGTAGTTGACTAGGGGACTATAGTCCCTTATCTCTACTTAAAGTATTGAAAGTGTAATTACATTTAATAACTAGGCCTCAACCCTATATATAACAATATCAATTAGTGTGCCATACCACCAATGAATATAGTTGGGATCTTCAAGAGAAGTCTCAAAAAGATTAACAAATTGGACTCCATAATAATCTTATACACTCATGATATTTAAGACGGATGTAAATTCAATTAAAAAATATAAGATTCCATACCTCAATTCAGTAGCAACCTATCATTCAATATAATGCATTTTACAAAGTTTCAAGTGAATTCCACATGCAAATGGAAGCATTGGTCATAATCATGGCCATGGGCTTACAATCATTGCTTTACTTTCTTATACAATGTTACATTTTCCAATGATATGGTTAAATGTCCTTAGCCAAGTATATTATTTATCTATAAAATTGTCACAGTTCGCATCTTAATTATCGAAATGTCATGTTTTAGGGACAATACATTCCTATCCAGGGTGTATTGCTCTTGGTGGGGCTAATATGTTCCTAATTGAGACACATTGCTCCCGAGGGGGAAATGTGTCCACGCTGTCGGGGATGCAATGTGCCATATAGCACCAATGCATCTCCTTCTTTGGACGCATTGGTCCCACTAGTCCAATGCATTTCATTTAAGGGCATATTGCTTTCTATAGATGTATATATTGATTTTTTGAATGACCAATATATGATTTGTTCAATCATATACTATTTATGTATTTAGTATTATTCATTGCACATGTTATTTAACTTTTTTTTGCACAAAATAATTGTAACAATCATTTAATTTTACAAAATAGGTAGCATGAACACACATATTAGTCAATCATGATCTACATACAGAAATTGATGTACATATATAGAAATCAAAGTATAAAGTGTGTGTATATATATATATATATATATATATATATATATATATATATATATATATATATATATATATATATATATATATATATATATATATATATATATATATATATATATATAGTATGTACGAATGCCTATGCAGAGATTGATCTATATAATAATACAATCATTGGATCAAAGTCTAAATTGAGTAACCCCATGTTTTGATGATGACCAAACCATTCTGCTTGTTTGTGTTTAATTCTTCTAGATGAGTGATTTCAAATTATATAGACACTTTAAATGCCTAAACTTACACATCCTAATTTGGAGAAATCAAGTTATACAAGCACGAACATCAAGATTGAAGAATAGATAATCTTCTCTTTAGATCTTTGGTGTAAATCACTTGTAATGATTGTATGACTTGTAATTAAGCTTATATGTATAATAGAATTAGTTTTGATGAATATCACTAGTACTGTAATGGCCTATAGGGTCAGTTTTTTTAAGCCTATAGCATCACATTTTAACCGACGCTTAAGTGGTCATCGCTATAGAATTTTCTCTATAGGGTCGATTTTTTAAACTAAAGAAAACTGACCTTAGAAGGTAGCGTTGAGTTGGCACAAACTAAAACCCGAGATAATAGCTGCACTACTGCGTCACTTATATCAAAATAAAACCAACCCAAGAGAGGTACAAAAACTGACCTGCTGACCCTGATGTCTCTAAGGTCAGTTATATACAAAAAATTTGATCCTAGAAGTCTATAAGGTCGGTTATATGTAGAAAACTGACCCAGAAGTAGGTACAAAAACATGTTGACCGTAGAGGTCTCTAAGGTCAGCTATATATATAAAAAAACTGACCCTAGAGGTCTATAAGAATCGACCTGAAGAAACTCACCCCTGAGGATGTAAGGTCGGTTATATTAAAAAAAATTTGACTCTAGAGTTCTCTAAGGTCAGTTATAAGCAAAAAACCGACCCAACAATTGTATAAAAATGAGCTGCTGATCCCGATATCTCTAAGGTCAGTTATTTACAAAAAAACCGACCCTAGAGGTCTATAAGGTCGGGCATATGTAAAAACCGACCCAAAAGACCCAATAGTCAGCTGATCCTAAAGGCTATAAGGTCGGGTATTTATATAAAATTGACCCTAGAAGTCTACAAGGTCATTTATATGAAGAAAACCAACCCAAAGTGGTACAAAGACCTGGAGTTTTAATTTGCATTGAGGTTGTTAGGTCGGTTATTTTAAAAAACCGACCCTAGAGGTCTTTAAGGTTAGGCTTATGTAAAAACCAACCCAATAGACCCAATAGACCCAATAAAGATGATCCTAGAGGCTATAAGGTCAGGTATTTTTAAAAATCCGACCTTAGAGGTCTACAAGGTCAGTTATATGAAGAAAATAGACCCAACAGTGGTACAAAGACCTGAAGAAATTTGCATTGAGGCTATTAGGTCAGTTATTTTGAAAAACTAACCCAGTAGGTCTATAAGGTCGGTTATTTTAAAAAACCGACCCTAGAGTTTACATTTTTTTTAAAGAAAAATTCTACAGAATAGAAATCTTCAGAACAGAAACCTACAGAACAGAAATCTTCTTTACAAAGTTCAAAACCTACAATAGAAAGTAGACTTGTAAATGCAATGATGCAAGTCAAAAATTCATTCCAAAGCCATTTTCTAGCTTTTATGTCCAATACTTTTTGAATTGATGTATCAATTTCCAAACCACACACATTCATAACAACAATAATTCACATATTCAGTCGAGACATATTCATACGCATATCACATACTAACATTCACAAAATGATAGATTGCAAGTATAAGATGATATTAAAATTCATGTCAGATACAAAAGTAAATTTGAAAGAGTTTCAAAACTACATACATAAATGAAGCTATGCATTCAATCCAATGTAATAGTGACTTCATTTAGAAAAGCATATGACCACTCTTCTCAAATTCATTTAAATCATCGGGTGTGTTAGGCTGAGTTGTAAAGATCTGTAATAGAAAATGCACATGCTAATATTTTATAAAATGAATACATATTACTTGTAAATTTATGATATTATTCTTTATTACCTGATCTATAGTTTGAATGTCATGTGATGCTCCTTTGATAATAGCTTGCATATATTTCATTACATAGTAGCCACAAGCCCAGTCATTATTTTGTATAGGACACTACAAAAAAAGAATTATACTTAACATTAGTAAACTACTATAGACAGAGTTGAGATAAGACTATAAGAATTGACATATAAGAGTTGACATCAATACATTACTGTAAGAGTTGTACATATAAGACTAAACCGTCAAAGTAGTTACCTTGACATTTTTCAAACTCAATGTCTTTAATTTTGTGGGTATTCGTACTCCACCTTCACGAAAAGCCTTTATACCCCTATCAATTAAATGATTACGATAGTTGTCAAAATAGAAATTCTAAGTAGAAATATCATGTTGAAGCATAACTATTGATGTGGTAGAGACTAAATTTATGCTTACTCCATAGTTGGCAATTTCAGTTTGTGGCCCCTTGTTGTTTTTCCCATTAGGTCAAGATTATAAAAAGTCATCAATTTTGGGACAACCACCACTAATTCCCAATGTCTAGATCTGAGTAAGAATAAAACAAACATTAAAATAAAGAAATTTAGTTAATATTAAAATTATATTGAATAATAATACTTACTGGACGTTAAAAGGAATTAGAATAATTTCCTTTCCCACACTAGCAAAATATTTGAATGTGGTAGAGAAGTACTCATTCACATCCTCAATATGTGTCTCCACTTGACTAGTGACTCAAGGAACTAAGAATCCAACATTCCTTATATCAAAGTTTATGGCCTCGGTATATAAATGGCTGTAAAACATTTGTAATCATTTCATATATAGAAATAAGTTAAAAATGTATATTGGAATTTTCTATATTGATGGATCCTTACCTTATCCATACTTCTAATATCGAAGTATTTAGCCAATCATACCGGAACAACTATATAATATCATCAAGAAAAATATAATTCTCAAAGTCCCTCCCAGTTGCATCTTCTGTTAAATTGACCAACATATGTGATCCCAAGCTTTGGTTGGCTAAGTATCGACACTAAAAATAGTAAGTGCAGTCAATCGAGTTTGCCTCTAGGGTAACATGACTGACATCATTGTTCATGGGGGTTTCCAAAACCTTGTGTTGATCGAGTTTCTTGCCAAAATGCAACTTAATTGACCAGAAAATGGCCCAAGCAACAAGATATGTCTATTTGAGTTGTCTCTAAAGGTAACTCAGCTGACTGCACTTTAGCAACCATTTTCTATAGTGAAAATTAGTCGTTTGAGTGCTGAAAAAAGGTGAAAATTGATCCACTGGACTCCCCAATAACTGATACAATTCATCCTTAATGGTTCTAACGGCTAGGAGGCACCCTCATTTATAAACATGACCATTTGGGCTTCATCCCATGGTTAGACAAGAACTATGAAGGCCCCTCTGCTATAGTTGAGAGATATTTTGCCTCCAAGAGCCTCCATACACTCTCATGAGCTTAATCACTTGATACATCCATTAGAGTTAGTAGGAGTTTTGTAAGAGAGATAGTCCTACAAGTATATATCATGAGGCTCTCACTTTCTCTACCTCCCAATCTCTCTTTATACCATGAAGATGGAGTTTATCTCTCTTAGATAAGAGAGGAGAATAAGAAGGTAAGGATTCCTTTGGTAAAAACATCTCATTGGTGAAGGTGAAGTCAAAGGTGGGAGATCCGAGTCAAGAGTGGGCAAGATCTTGAAGACTAAAGACTTCTTGCATGAGTGGGTAAGTCGTTGGTGAAGGAGAAAGACTTGTTGTAAGAGTAGGTAAGTCCTTGGTAAGGAAAAAGATTATTGGGCATGGATGTGTAAGTCCTTTGTAATGGTTGTTGTCTGCTGTGTCCTCAAAGGGAAAATTTGTGAAACTTGGCCTACAAGCCAAAGCATAGCCAGATAAAACAGATTTGAGGTTATTTTTAACCAATAAGTTTTCCTTCTATAAATTTAAACCCATTATCCATTATATCCATATTTCTCATGTTAAATAAATCAATATCTATTTAACAGGTTTAAAGCATTATTATTCATCCCTTTTTATCTTCCTTTCTCCAAAAGGCTAAGGAATGATAGGCTAGTTATCCCTTGACCCAGAAAGGGTGATCTTAATGTGTAACTGTTGTAATGGAATATAAGGAGTTAGATATGGTTGAAAATCCTAGAGATTGACCCCTTTAGGTAGTGGATGCACATCTCCTAGTTTGGAGGTTGGAACCACTAATATAAAAACTTGTGTATTTAGTGTTTGTTCAATCTCTCTCTCTCCCTCACTATGCATGTTTAGTTGCAATCAAAGTTCATACTTGGAATGTCATTTTGGAAATATCTTGAAGGTCTAATGAATTTTTTTCAAGTGGTTTTAAATATATTCACCCCCTCTAGAGTCCATTATAGATCGTACAATTGGTATCAGAGCAAGGTCTTCTCTAAGAAAATACTTCCACAAGTAGGAGAAGATGGGTAATAATCAAGGAGGAGAGTTTGGATGAAATTTTCTCAGGGCTCAAATCCATTTCAAATGATCTTGCTATCCCTGGTAATTTTATGGATCAAGGAAAAGTGAATTCAAAAATTCTTCATACTCTTCCTCGCTGATGGGATAAGAAGGTGGCTGCCAAGGAAAATGTAGAATCTCCATCTTATATTCCTACTGAAGAACTTATAGGCAACCTTCAAACCCATGAAGTTAAACTCAACAAACAAGAAGAAGAGGAGCTTGAAGAAAAGAATACAAAGAATAAGGATATGGTGATTTCTTTCCATGCCTTATCAAGTCATAAACCCTCTCAAGTTGAAGAATATGGCATGCAATCCAAAGGTAAATACTTCAAAGGCAAGTCTTCTTCCTCCACCCAATGCTTAAAATGTGGAAAGCATGGTCACTTTAGGGATGATTATCACAAGAAAAAAGACCCATAATCACAAGAAAAGGTAAGAGAAGCACAAGAGGAAGGAGAAATTGCATAAAAGATCTAGTGAATCCTCCAACTCAAGCTCAAGTGAAGATTCCAGTAGAGGATCTAGCTCAAGCTCTAGTAAAAGTGGATTATGTCACTTTTCCCATATGGAAAGTTCCAATGAACAATTAAATGGTATGAATCTAAACTCTTGATATAAAGAATCTTTATTGAAATCATCCATGCCACTCGTTCCTCTCTTCAGTCTAATAAGCATAAAAAGAAAAAGCTTGCTAAGATTGTTGATGGCTTGCTTGAATAAAAAGATGGACTTCAACATGCTAATATTTTTTTGCAAGATGATTCTAAAAAACTCCAAAAGTTTATCTAGAACTTAAATTGAAATTCAATGACATTGTAAAATAATGCTTATCTTAAAAAAGTAGTTGACCTCAAACTTGTGAATGTTAACTTGCATGATAAGATTAGATTTCTAGAATCTCAACCTTTTATATTTAGTTCTAATGTAGAGCATGCTAAAAATGTGAGTTCTCTCATGTATGATGTTGATGTTCTTAGAACTAAAAATTAGGAGAAAGACTTTGTTTTGAAAGGAATAAAATATTGAAACGGTGTTTGTCTTTCTAAGATTACTATGCTTGACTTGCTAAAATCAATGTCCTTGAATCTTGTTCTAGGTTTACTAGTAGAGAGAACGATATTGCTACTCTTCATATTGAAAAAGATCTTACATGAATAAAGCTATTTTCTTAGAAACTAATATTTTGCATGCAAGTGATGATATTAATCAACAATCTTCTACTATCACTTATCTTATACATGATAATCATCATTTGAAATCCTCTTTGCAAAGATTCATACATGGTAAAATGAATCTTGATCAAATCCTAGACCATATTATTAAACAAATGGGTAGAGATGGTATTGGATTTGTTATTAGTTAAAGGAACAACAAAGACAAAGGACATCCAGTTTTCAATGGATAATCCTCCATTTCCAAGCCTAATGGCACTTGCAATCATTACAATGAAACTGGTCATTATTCAACATATTGTCCCTTTAGGAAAGCATACAAAACCAATAGGACTTGGGTTGTCAATATGTAAGGACACCAAAAGCTTTGATGAATTTAGATAGACTTTCACAACTTCAGAGAAGCAACATTGCAGTTTTAGATTTGCTTCTCACTGAGAACGCCGCCACCAACATTTTTGCCACAAACTTCAAAGGGGAAAACATGTCTCTCACTCTTACTTGTCTATGAAGCTTCTAAAAGATGTTCATAACCTCCTTAAAGTCCTTCACATATCCATAAAAAGGTGGGGTACACTCCAATAAACTCCTCAAACTCCATCTCTACTGATAAAGAATTTGGGTTCATTAGCCACCAAAACTTCCACATGAGCCTGTTATGAGACCAGGGTTAGTCACTAAAACTTCCATAGGAGCCCTCTATGAGACTGGGAATGAAGTTGTCTGTCCTCCAACTTTGTTTTACCTTCTTATCTTCCTCCATAATGCCTACCTCCATTTTCTACTCCCACCCACAACTTCTCATTATGGTGGAGAGCCAGTGGGGGTGGAGGGCTCTGTCTATTAGGACACAAACTAATGACCACAAGTGAAGGGTCATGGTACTCCTTACAATGATGAGGATGTAAATATTTGGCAAGACTCTCCCATAACCCCCTCAACCTTGGTGTGGGATTGTGGGAGAGTGCGTCTCAACTAGCTCACTTACCTTTTTCTAATTACAAGGTAGGAGACCACTAGGTGTATCAAATCCAAGCCATCCTATGGTTAGGAAAGGGCCATACTATGAATCTGTGTTTCAAGCATGTAAATCATGTTGACCAAAAGCCAAAGTTCCCAAATATAAAATATTGGTCTAAGATACATAAAAATAATAACAATTCAACCTAATTCAATCCTAAATATCTTCCTCTAGGAGCATCAAAACCTCATGAACTTTCACCGTAGCTTTATCACTATTCAAGATGCACTCCATGAAATTTTGGTGCCATTATAACACTTTATAACTAGTCATTTAATTATTCTAAAATGGTGAATAAGATACATATTATACTCAATATCCACATTGAACAATATCCAAACCCCATCTCTTAAATTGGAACATCTTGCTGTGATTGTTACAACTTTAAATGCCACTATTGGGTCATATTTTACCATGCACACCAATAATTTCATAATCAACTTTGTTAGTACACAAAACTAAGAATGATGAGATCATCATCCACATGCATACATTCACCATATCAAAACCATCAAATCTGTAAATCCATGAACTCTCTTGTTCAACCGGGTATTATTTCAGACCTTAAAAGTTCACCCATCACATACTACATGTAACATACTGAATCTTAGATGCAATCTCCATGTAACACTTTTTCCCAAGTTTCCCTATCATTTCTGTCCTTTATGTCATTCCTGTTTAATTAGTGGAATTTATAGTGGTTTGGTGAGCATGTATTCACTATTTGTACCAATAAAAGGGTTTATGCACAAATACCTCAGTGAAAATCTATTTAAGAACCTTAGTTAGGTGTTATAAACCTTACTATAACTTTTTATGTGTTTTGAAATCATAAAATGAGCCTAAAATTCAAATTTGGTTCGATTTGGATGTTCTTTGTGCAAGTTATGCAATTTAGGAACATTCTAGATTTTTATGCAATTTACCCAATCGGGAGGTTTTCTTTGTAAATTATCACATGCATTATAGTACTTAATATTACCTTAACATTATTGAGATTTTGAACCATGGGGCACCTAGTTTCACCTCGGTTTGAAGGTGTTTCCCTGCAAGGGCATTTTCAGGATTACCCTCTTTATAAATGAGCTTATCTTTAAAAGCTATCAACCAATGGGATTATTTCTTGATTGGAGGATGGTGGGGATGGCTTAGAAGTCTCCATGGGCCTTTAAAACCGAAATTTGAAATACAAGAAGTCTCTATGAGCTGTCCTCTTGCATGGCCATGAAGCCCTAGGCTAAGGACACATGGAAAGTCCCATAGACACCTCATGTTTGCCCCCTTCTTTATAAAGCCATATCTACCCCTTCCCACCTCCCAATTCAAAAACTCTTGCTCTTCTTTTGTTTCTTCCAGCTTAGAGCATAGTTCCTACTTTGTTTGTCCATGAATATGTTGTCCCGAGGTAAACGAGAGTGCTTACCTTGGTGAAGAATACTCCTTGGGTTCCAAATTCGCTCTATTTAGGGTTTCTAAATCTCCTTCTTGGAGATTTTTAGAAAAACTAGTAAGTTTCCTCCTTTACTTTCTTGTTTTCATGATTTTCATCTTCCTACCACCTTCTTTCAGTTTGGAACCATGGCCTTCCATGGAAAAACCTCACCTAGAACCCTTAAACACCTCATCTCCATGTTCTTTGGCTAGGGGGTTTTCACCTCTAAAGTGGAGAAGGTACTGCTTGATCGAGATAGGAGCTTTGTTGGAGAAACTAGCTTCTCTAGATTGGGAACCTTTCTTCTTGAACCTATCCACATTACTAGAGGTGATTTTTATAGCCCCCTTCTCATATATTTCTTACTACATGCTTAAAACTCATGCTTCTATGTTGAAAATTGATGATCTCCATCTCCATTTACCATGTTCTTCTAGGGTTTTGATTTCTTGCTATTTTACTTTCTCTAGAAGCTCTAGTTTGGTAACCTATTCAACTTCAAACTCGATCATTGGTCAAATGGTGTTTTCTCCCTCCCTCTCTCACTCTTCCTCTCTCTCTCAAAGATTTCTGACTTGTCATTTCTTGATTGGTTCAAATTGAAAAATCCATATCTTTTAATCAGCTTATCCAAATTTAGCAAATAAATATGTTTTGGAATTGGAAAATTAGTATCTATCTAATAAAATAATTTTCAACTTCTGATTTTGAGGTTTTACGAAGGGTGATTTTTGGAAAATGAACTCAATGCATAACATCCGTAAAAAGTACATCTTAATCATCATAACTCCAAAATTAACATTAAAATATGTTTTCTTGATCCGGAAAACCTAATAAGTTCATTGTTGAGGTTTTCGGAAATTAAATCCGAGTTTTGCTAAGAAGTTCTGAAATTCGGGTTTCTATACATTAATGTGCATTGTGTACTCTAATACATGTTAATACATTGAAAATATGCAAAGTGGAACTTGGAGTCAATTAAAGTGGCAAAAGTTAGTAATTGATATCAGTAAGAGAAGTATGTGCATTCCTTACATCCTATGTTGTGATAATTGCAACCAAACGCTATATTTCCCTAATTAGGCTTAAATGAACGCAAAATATTCTATTCTTGAATCTTTTGTTATATATGCCTCTAAATCAATATTGTTTCTCTTTTATTTGGGTCTTCTACCCCACTGCACATGTTCTAATTGATATGATGCTTTTACTTGCCATGATTTATTTTGTAGCATTTTGATTTTATGGACTATTTAGCTATAATAGTGGTACTTATGTACAACCACCCATACATAGGGCATGTATTGATTTGCCCTGGGGAATGTCTTATTCTCCCCCATAAAAATATGTGTAGGTGAATGGGAATGTATTAATCTCTCCCCTAACCTATAGGTTGAGGTCCGGTAGGTGCCTCAACCCTACTTAGTCAAGGTAGTCATAATTATCATGCATGAAACCCTTTTATTATATTTGGTTTATGGCAAGCATCTATTTAAAAATAGCCGCATACTCTTAAAATCTTCATATTATGATGAAAACTAGCCTTTATATACATGTTTTGTTTACCTTGATATCCTATTCATATTTATTGACACATACTTTATTTTCCTTTCCCTTTTGCTGGGTGTTTTTCCCACCACCCAGGTGTTGAGAAAGGTGAAGGCCAAGTCCAAGGGAATCGACACTAGGAGTAGATCTCAAGTTTTTTTTCCTGAAGAATGTCTAGGTTGCTAAAGCTAGATCCCTAGTTTTCTTATCATTTTCTTTTGAAAAACTTATGTAGTGAACTATGATGAAACCCATGTAAAAACTTTATTTTTGTTGTTTCTCCAATGCTATTTACATTCTATATGTATCTGGTGCATACTTATTTACTTGGAATATTATACATGCATCCCTCAATATCTCTTGTCTTTCTAAAAAGATGGATGTTTTGTATTTCCTTTAAATTTTAGTAAGGAGTTGATCTCGCCTCTTTACATCATGGTATTAGAGCCTTTAGGCACTATTAGGGCATGAAATTGAAGCAAATGTGTCTAGAAAGGATCAGGGTTTGAGGGGCTGGAAATATTTTCCTCCGCACCACTAGCTTGGTTTACGAGGACTCCCAGATCCATATGATACCTACCTGGCCTGAGCTTATATGAATTGTCCAAAATAGCATGCTTTTAGGCAATATTATCCCTAGACATTCTTTTCTCATCTATGTCAATATAATCCTGGGTACCTAACATGATAACCTTGCCTTTTAGGAGGGGTGACACATTTGACAACATGAACAACAACAACAACTCTAAAGGGTCTGCCCAGAATGACTCTAACAGTTTGGATACCCCTATGACACCACAAGGGCACAATGGGATGAAGCTTGAAACTCCTAGAACCCCCGCCTTCATGCCTGAATAGGAGTTGGCAATGCTACACCAACTACTCTCTACTACCCTGGTGGGGAAACTCACCGCTGCTACTGCAAACAATAACAAACCCAAAGAGTTCTGTCTCACTGACTTCATCAAAATGTAACTACCTTACTTAAATGGTGAAAGTGAACCTAATATGGTGGGGAAAGCCGATGACTGCGTGTTGGCTCTTGATCAGACTTTCGAGGGCATGTCGTGCCCTCCTCACTAGAAAGTCTGGTTTGCTACCTATGTGCTGGATGGACCGGCCTGATTTTGGTGGAATGACATCGTCCATACTAGGGACACCTCCACCATGACCTGGGACCAGTTCTTGAAGTTGTTCAACAAGAAGTATATCTGCCCAATCTTTTTGAAGAAGAAGGAGGCTAAGTTCTATAGCCTCAAGCAGGGTGGCATGATCATGGCCGATTACGTTCAGCATTTACTCCTCCTGGAATGATATGCCACAGACCTCAGAGCTGAGAGAAGATCGACCCTTTTCCTGGAGAGTCTAAACTACCAGGTGGGCCGAAACCTTGTTCCACAACTCCTGAAAAACACTAGAGGGGGGGGGTGAATAGAGTTTTTAAATATTTTAACAATTATTTAACTCAAACAACCAACCACAAGAATATTGGACAAGGGGACAAGGATTTAGAGTGGTTCCTACCTTAGCAAATACTAAGGTAGTCAGTCCACTACCCGGTTGCTTACCCAACCGGGATTTGGAAAGAATTTAATTTTATTACCTCGCAAGGACTTTACATAAAATTACAATTCTTTCCCTAAACCCTTCAAGCAGCCTTCACCTTGAAGTAATTTCACCAACCTTGAAGCAGCCTTCACCTAGAAGTAATTGCACCAACCTTGAAGCAGCCTTCCTCCTGAAGTAGCTTCCCGTTGCAATAGCCTTCTTGAAGTAGCTTCCCGTTGCAATAGCCTTCTTGAAGTAGCTTGAAGTCCACCTTCTCCTCCGAGAAGAACCTTCTCCAATCCGCAGCCTCCAACCCTAGGAGTAGCAAGGAGAATACAAAAGATACAAAGGAACAAGAAGGAAAAATAGAAATTACAATACCACTTTGCAGCTCAAGGCTTGATTTCCTATATCAAGCATTTTGATCTCCGAACCAATGTATATAGAAGTGTAATTGCTGTGGATATGAGATGCTAGCCTATAGGACATGAAATTGGAGCAAGGAGAAGAATAGCCAATGCAAGTGTTGCTCAATTTCTCAAAACAGATTGCCAATTGCAAGTGTAAGCTCAAGTATAGCACAAGTGTATATGAGTGAGTTTAGGTGTCCTAAGGCATGTCCTATTTATAGGAATGACCTACAAGTGCTTAAGGACGTTCTAGACACTTTCTAGGGGGTTCTTAGTGCTCAACTAGCCGTTATGTGTCCACTAATTGCATTTGCAACGACTAGTTAATTGACCCTAAAAAGTGCAGACAGAACTCTTCTCGGTCGAAGATTTGTCGACCGAGAGTCCTTCTCGGTCGAAGATTTGTCGACCGAGGGACTTCCTGGAGAAAATGTTTACAACGTTCATTTCCAACTCCCAACCACCTTGTCTGCTGGGTTTAACGACTAGTAGGGTCTATTCTCGATCGAAGATTTTGTCGACCGAGAGTTTCTCGGTCGAAGTTTTTGTCGACCGATATTTTCTCGATCGATGATTTGTCGACCGAGAATATTACTGACTCAATGTATTCATTTACTAAGTGTGTGTATCAATGTGCAATTGTGATACTATCTTGGGGAATGGCCTATCTAAGTGTTGTGAGTGGATAGGGAAGATCTAAACGCTTGATTTACATGATATCTAATTACTTGTACATTATATACTTGTACACACATTTACATTTGATTACAATCATGAAAATAAAGCAATTTTATCAAATTGTTCTTCCAAGTCTTTGTTATCCACCACCTTATATGCTTGTTCCTGAAATACTCAAATAGCACGTTAAAACCACAAGAATGAAATGTTTGTCATCATCGAAACAAAGGGATTTATCATAATGTCAATTCAGCCAACAATCTCCCCCTTTTTGAAGATGACAAACATTTCCTAAATATGAAATAAGGAAATATAAAGCATGTGAGTTTCATACCTGAGGATTACCTTTTGTAGCCATTCTTGTTTTGCAAGTGAGTGCTGGCTAAGATGTTATGAAACTCATTGACTCATTTATATTTTTGATTTTATATTCTTTCTCCCCCTTTGTCATTTCAAAAAGATATCCAAGTTGAATATTTTATATTTCTTCTCCCCCTTAATTTTATACTATGCTCCCCCTTAGATAGATATTCTATTAGGAACATGGATTTAATATCATTTTTGTCTAATTTAACCACAATTTGTTTCTCAATCATTTGCAAAGGATGTTAAGCCTTGAAATGATATGAGATCCTGTTAGGTTCATGGCATATGTATTGATTTCTCACCCATTTTACAAGGGATGTTAAACCCTGAAAATGAAATGAGAATCCTTTAATCTTTCAGTATATAAAGATGTCTCTAACCAAATGCACGGGATGTTAAGCCCTGATTTGTTTAGAGAATTCCTTTAAGAACATGATATATCATTTTTATGAAATTTTTAGATTTCTTCATAACCAAGAGTCAATATACTAAGGTCATAACTAGCTTCAAATGATGTTTACAATGTTTTTGTAAGCTTCTTAATCAAATAATCAAATTTGTTTTATGAGCTCCCCCTTAATCTTACAATTAAAGCAATTTAAAGCTTCTAAGGTCACATATGATTTTAAATTTTGATTTTGACTTTTATCAAAAGTATACTAAGATTAAGTACAATAAAATGATGTTCAAATAAGCATTTTGTCAAAGCTTATTTTAGGTCGACCTTGACTTCGACCATAACGCCCCTTGGTCAAATTTAATTTCAACCGAGAGGCAAATTCTGCAGATTTCACATTTGAACATTCATATGTGAAGTATAATTTCTGCAGGTAGCTTGATTAAATGAATATCAATCTGAAGCACATTAAGAGATACCTATTATGAAGACTTAATATGGGCATCATAGTGAAGTCTTTGACCTTGATTTTTCTGGAATGTATGTTTTACATTCATTGTGAATGATGTTTCATAAGCTTTGTTATGGGTACATAAATATCAAATCCCATTTCTTCTTGTATCCTTATTCTCATATTTAATCATAATATTTTTTAGAAACATATATTTTGAAAGCAAGATTAATATCTTAAAGTCAAGATTTTTGCTTTTGATTTCTTAGAACAAACAAATAGATAAAAACATTAATATTTTTGTTCTAAGAGACACCATTTGTCTTGTCATAGCATCATAATTCATTTATAATGTGTTGAATCACAATGATCATCCATTTATGGTTTGTATTATTTTAGACAAACCAAGTAAAAATGAAACACAATGATCATGGTACAATGATTTTGATAGAACAGTAGAAGCATATGATCATAATCATTTGTATCAAAACACATGATTCTTATAAGAATTACTTTAGGAAAACCATGTGCATAATGATAAACAGTAATTTCTTTTGATTAAACTAATCATGATTTTCAGTTTTAAACTATTTAGAGGATAAACCAAAATGATCTATATTTAGGTTCATAAGTTTTTAATTTTAAGATAAGCTATATAACTGATCAAACCTAACAAACTTTTTCAATCAATGAATAGGGTTTGTTCAAGATCAGTCTTCATATGTTACTTTTGCAATATGTTTAAGGATTTTCATATTCATAATATTTATCAAAAAAATATTTTGTTTCAAGAATGGTCTTCAGCATATATTCTTGTTTTGCATGTAAAATCAGTCATAATTGATAGCAAATAGATTACTTGAAGACATATTCAACAGATTTATTGCAGACTTGACAACAGAAACCTGCTCGGTCGACCATTTCTCGACCGACAGTTCTCTCGGTCGACAGTTTCTCGACCGAGAAAGGTTCTGTATTGTTTCAGACCTGTTTTCAGAAATTGTTTACAAGTAAAAGCAAAAATATGAAAGTTAAAGCTCAATTTAATTGAGATATTTAAATATCAAAGAAACATTTAGGTTAAATCTCAACTAAACATATACATTTTGAGAATCCAAACTAAAACAAGTAGTTTAAGATGTATATTTGGAAATTTTAATTTCTTGGATTAACTTGGTGTCCTATTATGTTAAGTTGAGATAGATATAGAGATATACAACTTAGAGTCTTTGGTCATATCTCAACTTAATTTTATCCATTTAGTTTGGGGGGTTTTGGAACCCATACTAACTCAACATCCTTTTTCTTGTAAGGACATGAGAAAGAGTAATGTCCAAGACGCAAACAATAATGACAACATATGGAATCAACCTCATATTTCTTTCTATGATTTTGTTCTAGGTTGTTCTTGGGTACATATGTATGTTTGCCTTTAGGTACATACATAGATTGATTTTCTAGTGCTTGTGTCTTTCTCCAACTAGGTTTTTGATAAGATTTTCCTTTAGGGTTATAACCTAGTCCTCTCCTTCCAATTTGATGATAAGAATTATTTAAAATTTTATCAAGGGTATCATTGTTATTCAAACTACTAATCTTTTGTTGCAACTTGACAATCTCATCCATTCTCTTATTGATGTCTAGCTTTGCTTGATCTAGATTAGATAATAAGGAATCTCTTTCTTTCACAATAATATCATAATCTAGATGTGTACACAAAATAGGTTGTTTTTGAAGATCATTTACTTGAGTTTGCAAGTTTAACTTTTCTAGGGAAAGAAGATTGCAATTTGCTTCAATAGATTTCAGTTTAATATCATGATCTTCAATAACCTTTTTAAGATCCTCATTTTCAGATGTAAGAGCAAGAAGTTTAGCATGTAATTCATCATTTTCCTTATTAGATTTCTTTAATTTCTTCTTGCATTCAATATACTTATTATGTGTCTCTTCAAGACTAGCAATTAACTCTTCTTTAGGTAGATCAAAAAGACTTACCTCTTCTTCTTCTTCTTCACTTATTGTAGCAATTAGACATTCTTTATGCACTTCTTCCTTCATTGACCTCCATGGGCAGCTAGGTGTTGTGTGGCTTGTTCCTAAGCACCAATTGCAACTTGTTGAAGATTGGTCCATACTTTTCCTTTGCTTGCTGTTGTAGACACCACCTCCCTTCATTCTTCAAGACTCGATTAGAGCTCCTTGAAGCCTACTCTGATACCAATTGAAAAACACTAGAGGGGGGTGAATAGAGTTTTTAAATATTTTAACAATTATTTAACTCAAACAACCAACCACAAGAATATTGGACAAGGGGACAAGGATTTAGAGTGGTTCCTACCTTAGCAAATACTAAGGTAGTCAGTCCACTACCCGGTTGCTTACCCAACCAGGATTTGGAAAGAATTTAATTTTATTACCTCACAAGGACTTTACATAAAATTACAATTCTTTCCCTAAACCCTTCAAGCAGTCTTCACCTTGAAGTAATTGCACCAACCTTGAAGCAGCCTTCACCTAGAAGTAATTGCACCAACCTTGAAGCAGCCTTCCTCCTGAAGTAGCTTCCCGTTGCAATAGCCTTCTTGAAGTAGCTTCCCGTTGCAATGGCCTTTTTGAAGTATCTTGAAGTCCACCTTCTCCTCCGAGAAGAACCTTCTCCAATCCGCAGCCTCCAACCCTAGAAGTAGCAAGGAGAATACAAAAGATACAAAGGAACAAGAAGGAAAAATAGAAATTACAATACCACTTTGCAGCTCAAGGCTTGATTTCCTATATCAAGCGTTTTGATCTCCTAACCAATGTATATAGAAGTGTAATTGCTGTGGATAGGAGATGCTAGCCTATAGGACACGAAATTGGAGCAAGGAGAAGAATAGCCAATGCAAGTGTTGCTCAATTTCTCAAAACAGATTGCCAATTGCAAGTGTAAGCTCAAGTATAGCACAAGTGTATATGAGTGAGTTTAGGTGTCCTAAGGCATGTCCTATTTATAGGAATGACCTACAAGTGCTTAAGGACGTTCTAGACACTTTCTAGGGGGTTCTTAGTGCTCAACTAGCCGTTATGTGTCCACTAATTGCATTTGCAATGGCTAGTTAATTGACCCTAAAAAGTGCAGACAGAACTCTTCTCGGTCGAAGATTTGTCGACCGAGAGTCCTTCTCGGTCGAAGATTTGTCGACCGAGGGACTTCCTGAAGCAAATGTTTACAACGTTCATTTCCAACTCCCAACCACCTTGTCTGCTGGGTCTAACGGCTAGTAGGGTCTATTCTCGATCGAATATTTTGTCGACCGAGAGTTTCTCGGTCGAAGTTTTTGTCGACCGATATTTTCTCAATCGATGATTTGTCGACCGAGAATATTACTGACTCAATGTATTCATTTACTAAGTGTGTGTATCAATGTGCAATTGTGATACTATCTTGGGGAATGGCCTATCTAAGTGTTGTGAGTGGATAGGGAAGATCTAAACGCTTGATTTACATGATATCTAATTACTTATACATTATATACTTGTACAAGCATTTACATTTGATTACAATCATGAAAATAAAGCGATTTTATCAAATTGTTCTTCCAAGTCTTTGTTATCCACCACCTTATATGCTTGTTCCTGAAATACTCAAATAGCACGTTAAAACCACAAGAATGAAATGTTTGTCATCATCGAAACAAAGGGATTTATCATAATGTCAATTTAGCCAACAACTCCCCCTCACCTTCCGATAGATGGTGGATAAGGATTTGGAAATTGAGTCCTATCCTAGATTCCAATCTCTGGGGCATAACAACAACAACAATAACAATTACAACAACAAAAGGAAGAGTCCCTATAACAACGGTGGACGTGAGAGGTGCAACCATGTTCCCGCCACCATGTGCCTGGGAGATGTCCTGCCAACAATGCCCCAGTTCGTAGAGATTACTGACCTCCCCTACCTGCCAGGAGTGTGGCTAGGTTGGGCATATTCAACCTTTCTATCCCCGGTTTTAGCAAGGACATGCTCCAACCCAACATCTGGGTCAGCAACCGCAACAGCCTCGATAGAATCCACCTCTATGGAACAATAATAATTAGAACCAGCGATGACTGCATGTGGAAAGGCGGAATGGAAGGGTGTTTGCTCTCAATGTCAAAGAAGTGGGAAAAGATAATGAAGTAGTAGAAGGTACCTTACATATAAATATGCATCCTATCAAGGCACTTTTCAGTTCTGGCTCTTCAAACACTTTCATGTCTTCTCAGCTTGCTTCCATGTTAGAGTTAGAATTTGAATACATGGACCATGTGTTATATGTAGAAAGACCTAGTGGTAGGATATGATATTCTTACCCTAAACTCCCTACCTTATACCTTTGTATATCCATAAAGATGTTTCCTTCAGATTTTATCCTGCTTAACATGTCTACCTTTGATGTTATCTTGGGAATGGATTGGTTGAAGAAGCATGATGTAGTCTTATTCTGTCAGGAAAAGAAAGTTATCTTGTTGCATCGTAATGACAAGAGACTATCATTAAGGGTAGGAAGTGAGAGGATCGACAATTTGTCATCACCACCATCAAATCTAAAAAAGTTGTCTGGCAAGGGTGTAGAGCATACTTAACATCAATCGTTCTTGATGCCACACCTCCTTCTCTAGATCATATAGATGTGGTAAAGGACTTTCCTTATGTATTTCCCGAGGAGTTACCTGGTTTGCCACCAACTTGCAAGGTGGAGTTTTCCATCGACCTTGTACCCTAGACTTCACCTATCTCGAAGCCGCCTTATCGCTTGGCCCCTACCGAGCTTGTTGAGCTAAAGAAGCAGCTTGAGGAGCTTCTTGACATGGGATTCATTCACCCTAGTATCTCTCCATGGGGAGTCTCTATCTTGTTCATGAAGAAGAAGGATGGTTCTTTATAGATGTGCATGGACTACCACACGCTTAATCAAGTAATGGTGAAGAACTGTTATCCTTTGCCTCGCATTGACAACTTGTTCAATCAACTGAAGTCAACCACAATGTTCTCAAAGATAGACCTGCAGAGTGTCTAATACCAAATGCATGTGAAGGATGACGATTTCCTGAAGATGACATTTAGAACTTACTATGGGCATTATGAATTCTTGGTCATGCTTTTCAGTTTGATGAATGGCCCTACTGCCTTCATGGACCTGATGAATCGAGTTTTCATCCATACCTTGATGAGTTTGTGGTGGTGTTTATTGATGACATTTTGGTCTATTCTGAGACATTAGAACAACATCATGAAGACTTGCATATTCTACTCTATACATTGAGAGAAAGTCAACTCTATGCTAAATTCTCAAAATGTGAGTTTTGGATGAAAGAAGTGATGTTTCTGGGTCATGTGATTTCTTCCGAATATATAGCTGTTGTTCCTGTAAAGGTAGAAGTTGTGACCAAGTGGAAATCTCCGAAGAATCCCTCAAAGATATGTAGTTTCCTCAACTTAGCAGGTTACTATCAGAGGTTTATCAAGAGCTTCTTTGAGTTGGCCTTGCCTTTAACCAAGCTGACATGAAAGGAGGTCAAGTTCTCATGGACACCATAATGTGAGAACAATTTCCAGAAGCTAAAGGAGTGTTTGAATTCTGCTCCCGTTCTTGCCTTGCCTGTTGAGGGCATACCCTATGTCATCTAGATTGATGATTCTAAACAAGGCTTAGGGAGTGTCTTTATGCAAGATGAAAAGGTGATCGCCTATGCTTCCCTCCAATTGAAACTGAATGAATCTAATTGGCCTACACATGATTTTGAGCTTGTAGCCATCGTTCATGCTCTAAAAATCAGGCGACACTATCTCTATGGTGTAAAGTTTGAAGTTTTATCTGACCATAAAAGCTTGAGGTACCAGTTGAAACAAAAGGATATGAATCTATGACAATGAAGGTGGATGGATCATCTTAAAGACTATGACTTTACCATCATCTATCATCCCAATAAAACAAATGTAGTCGCTAATGCTTTGAGTCATAAGAAGGATGTGGTTTGTGCTGCTCTAAGGTGTTCAGTGAGGAAAAATCTAGAGCATGTGTCTAGTTGGCAACCCCAGCTTGTCGATTCAGTGGATGAAGATAGGTTGTGTGTTCATATGGCTAGTTTGACCGTTACACCATCGTGGATCTCAGAAGTTGTTGCTGTACAATTGGAAAGTTCTGAGCTTGAAGGGATGAAGGCCTTAGTTGAGAAACTACAATCTGACTTCTCTGTTGGAGTTGACAGTGTTGTCTATTTCCAACATAGGTTGTGGGTTCCAGATTTCGGTGACCTGAGGCAGAAAATTTTGAGTGAAGCTCATGGGTCTAAGTACACTATTCACCCTAGCACAACAAAAATGTACATGGACCTTCAACGAAGCTTCTAGTGGAGGAACATGAAGAATGATATAGCTTTGTTTGTTGTGAAGTTCTTGACCTTTCAGCAAGTCAAGATAGAACATCAACCACCTTGTGGTCTTCTTCATCTGCTTGAAATTCTAGAATGAAAATGGGAGAAGATTACTATGGATTTTTTCATTAGTTTCCCTAAGTCCAAGAAAGGTTATGATGTTGTTTGGGTGGTGATTGATCGGCTTATAAAGTACACTTATTGCCTTTCAAAACTAATTAAAAGTTGCGGATATAGCATAGTTTTACATTGAGTGGATCATTCGCCTGCATGGAGTACCTGAGATGATAGTTTCTAATCGTGACCCAAAGTTTACTTCTCATTTATGGGGTCAGATTCAGGGGGAGATGGGTACTAACTTACATTTTAGTACTACTTACCACCCGCAAACTGATGATCAATCTGAGAGAACTGTTTAGATTATGGAGGACTTGCTTCGTGCTTGTGTGATGGATTGGGGTGGTGCATGGGATCGATATTTTCCATTAGATGAGTTTGCTTACAACAATAGCTACCAAGCTAGTATTGGTATGCCACCTTTTGAAGCTCTCTATGGTAGAACATGTCATTCACCTTTGCATTGGGATGATGTTGGTGAACGTTCTCTAGTGAAGACTGATGACATGAAGATGATGATAGAGAAGGTACAATTGATAAAGAAATGCATGAAAGCTTCTCAAGACCGACAAAAGATGTATGCTGATAAGAAAAGGTCTGATGTTAGCTTCCTAGTGGGCGACTATGCATTTCTGAAGATCAAGCCTATCTATTCTATTGCCAAATCTAAAGTTAAAGGCAAGTTGAGTCCCCTCTATGTTGGACCATTTAAAATCTTAGATAAGGTTGGAGACTGTGCATACCACTTAGCTTTACCTCATTCCTATGATAAGATTCATAATGTGTTCCATGTCTCTGTGCTGAAGAAGTATGTGAAGGACTCTTCTCATGTGCTTACTATTGAGCCTTTGGAGATACATGAGAATCTGAACTATGAAGAGCTACCTGTGAAGATCCTTGACTCCCAAGTAAAGTAGCTGAAGAATAAAGATAATGAGATGGTAAAAGTTTTGTGGAAATATCATGGTCTGGAAGAAACCACTTGGGAGTTGAGAGATGAAATGTTAGGTACTCACCCTTCTCTTTTGCTTGAGATTTTGAGGATGAAATCCTTTTAAAGAGGTGAAGTGTTGTAACATATTGAATCTTAGATGTAATCTCCATGTAACCCTTTTTCCCAAGTTTCCCTTTCATTTCTATCCTTTATGTCGTTCATGTTTTATTAGTGGAATTTATAGTAGTTTGGTGAACATGTATTTCCTATTTGTACCAATAAAAGGGTTTATGCACAAATACCTTAGTGAAAATCTATTTGAGGACCTTAGTTAGGTGTTATAAACCTTAATCTAACTTTTTATGTGTTTTGAAATCATAAAATGAGGCTAAAATTCAAATTTGGTTCAATTTGGATGTTTTTTTGTACAAGTTATGCAATTTAGGAACATTTTGGACTTTTATGCAATTTACCTAATCGGGAGGTTTGCTTTGCAAATTATCACATGTATTATAATCCTTCAAAATTCAATTACCATTATCTATATTTTGAACCATGGGGCACCTAGTTGCACATTGGTTTGAAGGTGTTTCTCTCCAATGACATTTTAGGGATTACCCTCTTTATAAATGAGCTTATCTTTAAAAGCTATCAACCAATGGGGTTATTTCTTTGATTGGAGGATGGTGGGGATGGCCAAGAAGTCTCCATGGGCTTTTAGAATCAACATTTGATATACAAGAAGTCTCTATGAGCTTTCCTCTTGCATGGCCATGAAGCCCTAGGCTAAGGACATGTGGAAACTCCCATAGACACCACATGCTTACCCCCTTCTTTATAAAGACATATATACCCCTTCACACCTCCCAATTTGAAAACTCTTTCTCAACTTCTCTTTACTTTAGCTTCGATCATCATTCCTACTATGTTTGGCCACTAAGGTGCTGTACAAAGGTAAAAGAGAGTGCTTACCTTGGTGAAGAAAATTCCTAGGGTTCTAAAGTTGCTCTATTTAAGGTTTTTAAAGCTCCTTCTTGGTGATTTCGACCAAAACTAGTAAGTCTCCTCCTTTCCTTCTGTGTTTTTTTATGCGGTTCATCTTCCTCCCACATTCTTTCAGGTCCGAACCATGGCCTTCCATGGTGAAACCCCACCTAGAGCCCTTAAACACCTCATCTCCATGTTCTTTTACTGGGGATTTTCACCTCTAAAATGGAGAAGGTACTTCTTACTCGAGATAGGAGCTTTGTTTGAGAAACCAAACTTTGGATATTTCTTACTAAATGCTTAAAACACATGCTTCTATGTTTAAAATTGATGATCTCCATCTCTATTTACCATGTTCTTCTAGGGTTTTGGTTTCTTGATATTTTACCTTCTCTAGAAGCTCTAGTTTGGTCACCTATTCAACTGCAAATCTGATCATTGGTCAAATGCTGTTTTCTCCCTCCCTCTCTCCCTCTTCCTCTCTCTCAGAGATTTTTGACTTGTCATTTCCTGATTGGTTCAAATTGAAAAATTCATATCATTTAATCCACTTATCCAAATTTGACAAATAAATATGTTTTGGAATCAAAAAATTAATCTCAATCTAATAAAAATATTTTCAACATATGATTTTGAGGTTTGGTGAAGGGTGATTTTTGGAAAATGAATTTAATATATAAAATCCATAAAAAGTACATCTTAATCATTATAACTCCAAAATTAACATAAAAATATGTTTTCTTGATCATGAGCACCTAATAAGTTCATTCTTGAGGTTTTCAAAATCTAAATCTGAATTTTGAAATTTTTTTCCAAAATTAGGGTTTCTATACATTAATATGCATTATGTACTCTAATACATGTTAATACATTGAAAATAGGCAAAGTGGAACTTGGACTCAATTAAAGTGGTGAAAGTTAATAATTGATATTAGTAAGAGAGGTATGTGCATTCCTTACTGCAACCAAACCCTATATTTCCCTAATGAGGCTTAAATGTACCCAAAATCTTCTATTCTTGAATCCTTTGTTATATATGCCTCTAAATCAGTATTGTTTCTCTTTTGTTTGGGTCTTGTACCCCACTGCCATGTTCTAGTTGATATGATGCTTTTACTTGACATGATTTCTTTTCTAGCATGTTGATTTTATGGGCTGTTTAGCTATACTAGTGGTACTTATGTACAACCACCCATAGATAGGGCATGTATTAATTCACCCTGGGGAATGTCTTATTCTCCCCGATAATTTTTTTTGTAGGTGACTGGGAATGTATTAATTCTCCCCTCACCTATAGGTTGAGGTCTTGCAGGTTCCTCAACCCTACTTAGTTAGGGTAGTCATAATTATCATGCATGCAACCCATTTATTATATTTGTTTTATGGTAAGCATCTATTTAAAAATAACCTCATACTCTTGAAATCTTCATCTTATGATGAAAAATAGGCTTTATTTACATGTTTTCTTCACCTTGATATCCTATTCATATTTGTTGAAGCATACTTTGTTTTCCTTTCCCTTTCACTGGGTGTTTTTCCCAACCACCCAGGTGTTGAGCAAGGTGACGACCAAATCCAAGGGAACGACACCAGGAGTAGATCTCAAGTTTTTTTTTCTTGAAGAATGTCTAGGTTGCTAGAGCTAGATCCCTAGTGTTCTTATCTTTTTCTTCTGAAAAGCATATGTGGTGAACTATGATGAAAGCCATGTAATAACTTTAGTTTCGTTGCTTTTTCGCTGGTATTGTCATTTTATATGTATCTGGTGCATGCTTATTTACTTGGAATATTATACATGCATCCCTCATATCTCTTGTCTTTCTAAGAAGATGGATGTTTTGTATTTCCTTTAAATTCTAGTAAGGAGGTGATCTCGCCTCTTTACACTACACACCTTAAAAGAAATATTGTCCACAAAATTAAGCCATTCTCTTATTCCAAGAAAAATAAACCAAAATCTTCAATGACATATAAGGCACAATTCTAGCATATCCATAAATAAAATCTCCAAAACTCTATCTAAACCACTACTTGGAGGTTTGAAAAGCATCTAGGGTGAACTGACCCTCCATAAAAGGTTAAAAGAAGGATAAAATCTGGTTACATCATGACAAATTTCATATTTTAGGATTTAAATTCTCATTTTATCTATAATTAAGATTTCAACATTAAGATATACTTTTAATTAGGGAATTAACTATAACTAACCCACTTTATCCATATAGATTAATTTTCAAAATATATCCAACATCTGTATTAAGCACTAGCATTAACACCTCAATTTAAGTATATCATTAATATGATCTCATTTGAATTTCATATTATGTTACAAACGTTTTTAGTGATTTCATCACTTGATTAACCATATATATATTACATTATCATCATTATTCATGTATATGTTTAACCACTTCACATAGAGAGATATTAAACCATCTCTAGTTTTTTCATAACATCATATCCATATATAACATATAGATATAGATCACGAACATATAGTATATTAGGGTTGTGCTACATAAACTTATACAAGTGTCTTGTCTTACATATATCCAGACTTTATCTAGTACAATTGAGGTTCTCCTAACCCTTATCCTGAGGGTAGTTCAGTACTGAATCTCTCTGCAGTCACTCAAGTCTTTGAGTGTCGTATTCACTAGCTCTATCTTCCCTGTTTAGTCTAGGGTTCTCAAGTTACCTCATTAGCACTAATTATTAACTTCTCAAGATCTAGCCACTCAAACACAAACCAAACAAGAACATAATATGACATTCTCTTTACATATATATACCCATGATATACTATTTCCAACTCTCTCTATTATGTAAACCACTAGAGTCCTATGTTGGTAACCACCAAACCGAGCATGAGGCTTCACAACATACTAGCATTTCTTACCTCCTCAAGGATATTGGGACTCTCTCTTCTCACCCAAATGGTAGGTACACATATTCATTTTCACATATATGCAAGCAACAAATTCTCTGCCTCCAAGGCTTGTTCCTCCAAAGTACATCTAGGGTTTAACATAACTATGTGAATCATGCATATATGGGCTCATCTCATTCATATAGGAGTAATCTAGTTTAGTACATATCATAACACATATTTCTCATATCTTGGAGTTTAGGTTCTCAGACCTCCTGCCTTTGGGTCTCGCCCTCCCCAGGGTTAACCTTATACTGATCCTCACACTGGAGGTCATCCTTTGTAAAAGGGCTTAAGGCTCTTACTGATTTACATCTTTGTCTTTACTTTGCCCATCTTAACTTAGAAAAGTTTACATACTGACATATTCAAAACTTGTATCAAATCTTCAAATCTAGACTCAACATCTCAAACCCAAATTTGATCATCATAAACCATCTTATGTCATCAAATAAACCTTAGATCATATCAATTAAACTCATTTATCTATTCCATGTATCACATATTATAACAAGTGTTAAGACATCTAATACAGAACTACTCTCTCTTCTAGACTGATGTCACTCACTTTCACTTAGGTTGCATGAATACATCCTGCTTAGACATGTGTGGGGATTCATTTTTCTATTTACTTACATATAAAATAAAATATTATATATTCCTTCAATAAATAAGCATCAGAGAGAACTGTCAAGACTTGAACTGATTAGAAATAAAACTAAACCCACAAATCGAATGTCCCACACAAACTAGACAGTCTAGTGCCATGTCACCTAGTGCAAAGGGTGAGAATAAGGTGTAGTTTGTTGTGTCTACCCAAAACACATGTGCACATATATCTAGGGGTTATCTTCCTACAATTCCCATTGTCTCCATGTAATGTAACATCCCATACCACCACAATATAAAGGATGATCGACACTTTGGGATCTACAATATTACAAACACCAGTCTAAACCTACTTTTTTAGATCTCTAACATATAGGTAGTAACCTAGAGTCTAGTCTATATCTAGTCTATAAAATATAAGTAATCTAATTGTATAGGTTTTGAGTTCTAGGTTTTCTTTACTTTGAGTTGCGTAATGAGAAAATGCCACTCTTTGCTATTATTCATGCTCTAATACAACTTGTAACATCCGTTAATTTTCAACACCTTGACCACATGTGTATCATCCAAATTTAAAACCCACACCTAAGCAAGAATCTCAATTTAAACACCACACACTAGATCAAGATGAAGAAAATAAGAGGAAGTCATAAGGAAATAATAGTAGGACACACACATAAAAAAAACAAATCACAACCACAAGCTTATCATTCTACATATAGTTACAAAATGAGTTATTACAAATTTATATTACACATTGAACGATAAATTATTACATATGCACATATGTGGAATGCATATTCATCCTAGTTGTAGCAGAAATTGTAGCCCAATTTTGCGCTTAGATCTCTTAGCTTTCACTAGGAATAGATTCATTTCATTCTATTTAGATTTTATGCTAACTTGTTAAAATTTTGATACTTTTCTCAACTCTCCTTGCAAATTTGGAGTTTAATCTATGTACACTAGTTGAACCAAAGTGACCTAGGGGGTCTCACTTCCCTTCAACAAGAGGGAGTCGAGAGGAGGCCTCCTATCATGAGGTGAAGGGCAGTGCCACATCCTGAAATAGATTTTGGGCACTTCCAAGAAGTAGATCGATCAACATTTTTTGTCCAAGAACATAATAGACCTTCCAACCAACCTTTAAATATCATCAACTATCAAGCTACAATGATTGACCTTTCATCTATCGAACTCTAAGTCAATCAATCTTCGCTGAGCTCTGGAGAGGACTATCAACCTCAATGTCGAGCATCCTAATGACCTTCAAGGTCAATGACCAAAACGATCGATGGCCAGAGCATGAGAAGCATTGAATCAACCTCCCAGGTCAACAACCAAAGCTCAACATCCATTCAGTCAAACTTCAACTCAAGAAACAATTGATCAAGCTTCATCTCAACCTTGTTTAGGTTCTTTGTTGTCAAGCAATAATTTCCACCATCAACGTGGTGCAAGTCTAGATACTGACACCCAAACACAGAGGCCTATATACATAATGCAAACACAAAGGAGGCTCTCTCAGACTTCATACGATCAAGTCATACTTGTTTCTCCATGATAGGACAAGGACTCAACTTACTCTCATTTGGAGTAATCAACCTATGTTGCAAGAGTAATCAAACTCTAAGGTTCCAGAACGATTAACCTCCCTATTTTCCTTGAGCAATCGTCCTCTCTACCAAAAGAGAAATGACCTTTAATAGTTCAATGATTATTTCTAATCAAAATATCCACATCGTCTGACCTCTAGATGCTTGACTATAAGTGAATCGATCTCCAATTATTGACCTCTACAAGTCAATGACCATCGGCCTCTTGATCGATCGACTTCTCACCCGAGCTGATATCCATACAACTTCATTAATTCAAAATGACATACCTCCAGTGTAGTAGGTCGATCGAACTCCTTCAATCGACCAGACTACCCGTTTCCCACCTTTAGTGATGTATGAAATTGCCCCTTCGCTTTAGCTGGCTGTAAAAACCTCTCTATAAGGTGTGAATAGTCCTTCCACTGGGGTGCATAGACTAATCTCACTACTCATTTATTACAATTTCATCCTTATTCCAATTCTTGTATGAACTCATCTATTCATTACCAATCATTTAACACATATTTTGGGGATTGATCATCCGATCTACATGATTTATTATAGTCTCAGGCCACAAGAATGTCAACATTTGAATATTGAACATTGATTGGTTTTGGTTGATGCCCTAATGAGAACTTATGATGGGAAGTCTCCAAAGTATAGATATGTGACTTATAAGTATGGAGACTTCAAGCTTACAATGATATCCACTTATGCAAGTTTCTAATGCAAAAAGGGGAAACTTACATAGTTCCAATTAGATCTTCATTCGAGTTTGGAATTGATTGAATGCATAGATTTTGATAGTGGTAGTGAAACCTGATTCTACACTAGTATTTTCAATCTTTAGTGTTGATCCAATTTTATATTGAGCTTTTACTTTTTTTTTGTTATTAGTTTAAATCAACCCGATCAAATTTGGTTCTAAATTTTAGTCCCAGTTAAACTCGATACAAACTAGCAAGGTTATTAAAAATGTTGTCCCATGGGATTCATTCATCAACTATGCTGCAATAAGACTTCTTCACTTGATACTGGCATTATTGCACTTTTTTTGGTAAAAGTTAGGGATTAATATCTCTGGTAAATTTGTTAATGCAATAATCTTCATATCAACATACTACTTATACAACATGATCTTTTAGACAGTAGGTCCACCTATACATCATCTTGCCACACAACTCGTGACTACTCTGGTTCTTCAAGATCACACGTATACATCACCTAAAAATAGATTACAAGTGGTATACATCAAGACAATATAATAAACTTAGGCGGATTACGCTACAGGAGTCATATACCTCTTTAATATTTTGACTTGGAAACAAGGTAAATCTAATAATTTATAGTAACAAAATTTTAGTAAAAGTGTACTTGAACAAAGATGTTTATTAACAAAAGAGAACACTTATTATCCTATGATCCATTTTACCATTCATGCAATTACCATTGAATTTTGAATTCGTTAATGACTTATGATCTACTACTAAAGAGTTGGATCACTTTCAAGCACTTTACTACCAAAGAGTTGAAGTACTTTACTTTCCAACACTTTACTACCAAAGAGTTAATGCACTTTACTTTCCATCACTTTCATATGTTCAAACTGTATATATAGAAAATCAAACAAGGTAACATACAACATGTGATGGACTGGACTTTTGGAATCCTTAAATGTCCAATGACATAAGTGAAGTCAGGCATGCTGAGTTGTTTGAGAGTCCTAAGTGTTTTGGTAAAGCTTGAGTGTCGTTTGAGGTTGATATCATAATTAAGATCCCTTAACTTCGTGGACTTTTGAGGTATTTCATTGATTGGTCATATAATTGAGTTTTGGCACCAAAGTTGGGTGGCAGGTAGCTTGGATAATAATAAAGATATGGTTAAAGTTTGGTGGCAGTTGGAGTTTTCTAGATGGTTTTATTTAGGTTTGAATACCATGTAATAATGTGATTATTGGTGTATATGCTTACCAAGCTTTGATTATTTAGCTTAGGTCTCGTTGTGCTTGGATGTGTCACACACCCTTTGGGTAGCTGATTCCTTTGGTTTGAGGAGGCCATGGATTAGGATTTCATAGCCCTTAGATGATGCAGATCGAATGGCAGACAACTCTCATCCTACCTTCGATGATAACATAGAACATGGGGGTGGAAGTTCTGCTCATGAAGGATCACTGCCACATCCAGGAATGTGGGTCAATCATGAGATCATGCCTCTAATACACCTCAGTTCATCAAGATAGTCTGAATAAGCCCTCATTTGAGGCAAACCGTCACTTACACAGAGAGAACGAAGCAACCTCCAACACAGTCTCTCCACCATAACTTGCAGACCATGGGTGGGAGAAGGATTCGAAGGTAGAAGGAAGTTCAAAAGGTAATGATCATAGGAAATCGAAGGTCGAGGTCATGAGAGTCAAAGACGACGAGTTCTATGGACTAAAGTGCCCATTTTGATGGCCGATGAGGTGGATCTTGGCTAGATTTGAAGTCAGAGCTTGGGGGTGGTATGCAAGATGTGGTTGACGTTGTTTGAGAACAAACATGAGTTCCTTGATGTGCTGCGAAGCTTTCTGGAGCTTCGAATGGGTGCAGGGAGAAATAGAGGAACTTTGCCTCTTCTCTCCACTGTATCCAGCCCAAGCGGTGGCACCCTAGCAGAGAACCAGCCCCAACGACTGATGAAGCTCCTTGAGGAGCCAGGATGGTGCAGATCATCTTCTCGAACCTTTTGACTGTGGTTTTAGTTGACAAGGAGAGAGACACGCCACTCGATCGCTCACTGGAGGTGGACCGTATGGAGGTGCCCTAGAAAAACAGAGGAATGCACATGGGTGCCCGCCGTGGTTGCGTTCTCGTGAGAAAGAGGGAAGAGCTGACTTGGGCAAGCAGATCCTTAGATCCGCAGATCCCACACCTGACCCAGACCAGGCGGGTCCCAACAAGAAAAGAAGGAGCCGCTCCCCACGTGGACACGTGTCGCGACCGATTTGGGCCACAAAGGTAAATAATTAAGTAAATATCTAGTTCTTCAATAAATCATAGAAATCAGCTCGTTTATCAGGAAAATACCAATAAGGTATCAAAATGTTCAGAAAAATGCGTAGAACACAATAGAATGATAATATTAGGATTTTGATGCTTGTAACACTACAATATCACATATGATGTTTTACACTTGTTTCATGTGTAATAAATATCAAATGGTGACCTATAATTATGGAAACACATCAATTGATCTGAAATATGAAATAGAATTCAATGGATGTCAGATATGATCATGTTATGGCACATAATAATTTTATTTTCTCATGGCTATTTAGGTCTAATAACCCTAAATAAAATGTAATAAATACATACATGCTCAATAAATGATGAAATTTACAGAACACCCTCATATTAGTAACTGAAAGATAATATGTAAATGTAAGATGAGTTAAATACATGAAATCCATGTTATATGAAGATGACCCTTAATACATGGGTTGTAACCCTAATTTGAATAATGTATATAAATTAGGGTTAATATGTGCACAAAAAGGATATGGAACCTAATGTTCATATAATGAACCATAATATGAAAAATGACATCAGTAAGATAAATCTAACACAAGAATGCAAGTAATGATGCACATATCCTAATGAACTAAGATAAACCCTAATATGGACCTAACTAGGGTTACAATAATGAGAATCTGATGATAGCACATGGTCTTGTCTTTATCAGGGTTTGGCCAAGAGGATATAGTTGACCTCAAGGATATGTGATGATTAGGAATATCTCTTTGGAAGGTACACCATTACCTCTTACTTGGCTTATTATACAATATGCTTGTGTTATATGGTAGTAAATACTTGGCATATGGTATTGTTTGAAATGATTGTTCTTGTATGATATGTTGCTTGATTTTCCATACTTACTGCTATGAACACATCAAACATAATATATCTGTTCCATTATATGAAAGCACTAACTCTTTGGCAGTGTGCTTGGAAGTGACCTAACTCTTTGGCAGTGGTCACATTGTACATATGACCTAACTCTTTGGTAGTGGTCTGACCCAACTCTTTGGTAGTGGTCACATTGTACATATGATCTAACTCTTTGGTAGTGATCATAAAGGCCTTAATGCATTCAACCTTCGGCGGTCAATGCATGGATGATATAATGGAAAATGAGCTTAAAATATGTGTTCTCTTTTGTTAATGAATATCTTTGTGCAAGTATACACTTTTCTTATATTTCTTTATAACGGCCAACTTCTAGTTTTATCTTATTGCCAAGATATGATGAGAGGTATATAAGACACGCAAGCGTACTCAATACAATATTCTTGAATATTGTGCTGATGTGTACCACATGTAATCTTTTGTTTAGGTTGTGGTTATGCTCTTGAAGATATAGGATAGTTGAGAGTTGTGTGGTGAGCTGATGTACAGGTGGACCTATTGTCTTAAGATCTTGTAGTTTAATGGTAGTACATGTATATGTAGATGTTTGGTGTTCAATATGTAATATCAAATGTTGTAACAATTCATGTTGTAATTATGTGTTGAATGGTGAACTTGTGTTGTATGGTTTTATTATTGTTCATGTGCATGTGCTACTGTTGTTTCCTTCTGACTTCCTCTGATTTTCTTCTTCTTAGCCTTGTGTGGGGTGTTTAAATTGGGATTCTCATTGAGGTGAGGGTTTCAATTTGGATGTCACACATCAGATTAAGTATTAGAAAATCTGGGGATGTCACACAACACTTTGTTCATCTATTTGATATACCAAGTATTTTGCATACATATAATACAACCATAAGATATAGTAGGCTGAGGAAAAGCACACCTTGAATAAATATATCCCATCCCACATTCCTAATGTCAACTATATCTTGCTTTACCCATATTTAAGCCAAGATCATATTCATAGCTCTAACTCTTTATCAACCTTGTTTAGGTTTGGTTTAGGGTTTATATTAGGTACTTATATGTCTTTCACTTGTATTCATGTCTTGGAATTAGATTATGGATATCATACTCAAGATGTAAATTATCTGAACATTAGGTTCCACATCCTTTATTCAATATATTCATTAACACAATTTATTAATCACATAAATAATGTTAGGGTTTTCATTGCATGTATTAAGATACATCATCAGATAACATTTTCTGTGTGTATCGAACTAATATGAAATATCTATATTCGTGTTCCATATTTTTTGATAAAGATATCAGGTGAATCATGGTATCTACTGATAGAATATGTATTGAATACATTTTATTTTGGATAATTTTCCCTAATTAGATACATTAAGAAAGACATATGATTTTATGTTCAAACATTATGATATCAGATATCATATGGATTTTATATCATATTTAGGAGATACTAATATGTTTTCATAATTTTGGGTCATCATTTATTATTTGTTTAACATTATTAGACCATTTAATATATCACATGATATAATTATATTTTATAAACTAAACTTCTATTGTTGTGGTTCCATATAAAAGTTGACATTTTCCAAAGTTCCCAACATATTTTAGAAAATTATTTAGTCACTAGATCTATTTGTTGTGAAATTCCTAAAATATACCAAACCTTCGTTAACTCATTCACATCTTTGGAATTGGGTGTGATGCACTCGAATCAACTCCCCAAGCTCCATCTTTATTGCCAAAGAATCAAGGTTCATTAGCCACTAAAACTTCTGTGGAAGGCCACTACAAGACCAGGGTTGAAGTTCTCTATCCTCCAGCTTGATTTTTCCTTCTTATCTTCCTTCATACTTCCTTTTACGTCAATTTTCAACTACCACCACATGCTCATTGTTGTTGAGATCTAGAGGCAATTGGAAGACTCTATCTATCTATACACTAAAACTAATGACCATGTGTGAAGGGTCATGGTACTCCTTACAATGAAGATGATGCAACTATTTGGCCAACCTCACTCATAACTATTGGTATGTATGCCCAGAGAGCCAATCATACGATGATTTCAATGGGCCATTGGATACATGATATAATAATGATTAATGTAATTCCATGTATTATGTTTGTCTCAATCATGAGATGATGACACAAATAAAATAGATGTCTAAAGAATGATGTTACTCGATGGCATATGTATTCAGGTTGAGGACCTAAACAATGAGATCATATGTATGATATGAGTACATATATTCTTGTTATGTCTCAAGTCGAATATTACTATGGAAGCAAAATAGAGGATAGTAATATATAAGACTAGAGTGTGTATTGACTGATGACAAAGTCTCATTAGTCATGATATGTGATACCAAGTCAAGCACACATGTACATATTAGAGAACAGGGTGTCAGACAAACCCACCTTGAGAGTGATGCATGGATACTATGGAATGGTAGTTAAAATCAGCACTCATAGTGATAGTGGTGATGTGGTTCTTAGACCTGAAGTCACTACACTCATCACATGTTGTTCAATGTATTTAGACATCATCCAACATGACCTTGAATAAGGGTTTCCATACAGGTGATGCTCAAGTGCATTGTAACACATGGGGAATGAGTGCGAGTGATGTAGATGGGATTCATCCCTCCTAAAGGAGTTTGATATCCTAGACACTTGATGAGTGCGACTGAGAAATGTATGGCCATACTCATGTGATTCAATATGTGATGTGTGAACTCACATGCATCTCATGCAATCTACTCTAGTTCAAGGAACATGGATTGAATGTTGACATGATGATGATTCCATGCCTTGAGTACAATCTGGATATCAGAGACAAAGGAACTATATGATCACAATAAAATTGATCACATATTGTAGGTTGAAGTTGTTCTCCAACTTTTCAAATTACTTGGGTAGAAATGATGTGTTTCTAGATACCGTTCATTGCTTGTGATGTCATAAGTTGGTTATGGATATTTGTTGCCAACGTAACTTGGGACATTTAGGGTCACACACATAGGATGCACTTGGAGTAGGATTTTATTCATGATTGATGTTTAACTTGATTACTAAAGTGTTTAGGTATTAAATTTAATAACTGAGGTTGAAAATTGATTGAGTGGACTATAAACTGACTGATTTAAGTGTTGAACCAATCAATTCAAATGTCATGTCAATTGGAAACAACACTAGATGAAAAATGATTCAACCAGGGCATGAACCGACCACTTCACTAAGTGAACCAACCAGTTCTAGGTTTGAGACGACCAGTTCAAGAGTTGAACCGACCGGTTCAATGATCAATTCAATTGGATCAAATCTTGATGCTGACATCATGTTTTGCATTAATCGAACATTGAATGCTAATGTGATTCAAAATAGGAAAGCACATGAACTGACCCGTTCAAGGCTTGAACCAATTGGTTCACCTTTGAACCGACTGGTTCAACAATGAATCAAGTAGTTCACTATTTGTAGCTTCCATAAAATTCATGAAGCTCAGTCTCTTCATCTCCCGAATCGATTGGAAATCCTAACCCTAGCCCTCCTATAAATACAGGGATATTGGGAGCTTCTCAGATACAACAATAAGCTCTCAAAATTATTTTCCACTCTGGTTGTGGTAACCAAGAGAGCCTGAGCAAGTTCTACCCATAAAAGGGAGTGATAGCAAGGGATAAACAATTGCGAGAGCAAGTCAGTGCTAGCACCCTGACATTCAAAGGGACAACCCCTTCATGTTAGTTGTAGTAGAACAACATGGAGTTTCTGGTGGTCTTCTTGTACTACTATAGAGGCAAGGAGGTTATTGCCTACCACTAGGAGGATGTCATCAATGGTCATCAATGGTGTTGCAAGAGGCCATTGTTGATGACTGCTCGAGTGTTGCTTGGAGAAGAAGAAGCACACTCCTGCAAGGATAAGTCACTAGACTTGATCTAGGACCAGGTATATCTATCTCATACCTTCTCTCCTAGATACATTATTCTTGACACAAACTGCTAGTTAGGCAATCATGCATTAATTTTTTGGATTCTGCTACCTTGTTGTGCCAATTTCCCAACAGTGGTTTCAGAGCCATGCCAATTTATGGTGTATCTCAATTTAAATCGATATGGTCAGATTTATTTTACATCATACGATGTGAATATTAAAAATAATTAATGTGCATATCCGATTTAATACCACATACAAGACCATATATATAAATAAATAAATAAATACACACACACACACATACACACACACACACACACACACACATATATATATATATATATATATATATATATATATATATATATATGAATGGTTGTTATTCATATTTTATCTTGATTTGCATACTGAGCCTCTGTCTCCTTTCCATATCTAAAAGTATTACTTATTTCCTTCCTATGCTCCCCTCGAATGTAACTTGAGGTTTCCCTATTACCATGTAATATGTTAAATAGGAATATGATAATTTTAAATTCTTATTATGACAAAGAAGATGCTCAACACCAGACGAACCACCCATTTCATAAGATGAACCAATCAGATGGAGGACTGAGGAGGATAGATGATAGGAGGAGCCGAAATGATCTGCTGGTGGCCCAACAGATCATGTGGAGGTGTATAGATGAAGTTTAGACTAGAGACCAGACAATCACTCTAATAGGCCAACCTACTGACCAAGAGGAGAGCTGACCGATTCAAGTGTTGAACTAATCAACCTAGATTGGTTTAAGCACATATCTTCATCAACAATAGGTTGATACATATGATATAAATCTTAGGTAGCTCCAAGGAATTACATTAGTATGGCCACAACCATTGCTCGTATATTTCTTGTTGCACAACTTTTCATTTGTGGTTATAGCATGTATATGATACATAAGTATGTGGTTATTGGATATGTATATGCACTTATATATAATATTTATCAATAAATATTAAGTCTAAGATGCTTTCCATAAGTGACACACATGAAAATCTTGATTGACCAAGTGTAGGTTATGCCAAAGCACAGTGCACCATCCATCTCGTGGAAGTGTGATGGTAGATATGTAGGTTCTGCCAAAGTAGGGTGCATATTCTATCATGTTGGCTTTTATGTCAAGTTTAACTAGGTGATCTTAATGAGATTAAGTACATAGAAGCATTGAGATGTATCATGATGAAAAGTAATGGACATCATTTATCCAAGAGTTACATGAGATGCAATTGAAAAATGTTGTCTACCTAAATAATGAAATTGTGTGTGGTCAGCCAAAGCTGACTCATGATTTGATGAAATATGGATCTTGGCTCACTAGAAGTTATACAGTGCAGTCTTCCAAATTGGTAACATGAGTTATAAATTTGAACAAAATAGTGGGAATGATAATTAATTAAAGGGCTAATTAAAATCGACAAACTTATCAAATCAAATAAAATTAAAGCAAATCAAATCAAATCAATAATGTTTTGACTAAATTGCAAATTTATTTTGTAGAAAAAAATGGCAAACAAATCATTGTTGTGATCAATTCTTTGAGAAGGACAAACTAAATAGGACAAACTTCCATGACTAGTTCTAAACTTTGAGAAGGGTTCTCATTCTGATCATAAGCTCTATGTCATAGACACTCCATTGCCAGAGGAACCTGCTCCTGATGTGCATAGAGATGAGGTTGATGCTTATTTGAAGCATGCCAATGATGCCTTAGACATTAAGAACCTAAAGCTATGCTTATAAACTATGAATTGCATGAGTATCATGAAGACATGGGAATTCTTGAGATGGTCACACATTTTAGAATATAAACCATGATCATGCAAAGCAAGAAAGGTATAATGTCTCATAGGATCTCTTTGAGTGTAAGATGATAGAAGGAGATCTAGTAGAGCCCCATGTGCTCAAAATGATTGGGCATGTGGAACATCTAGAAAGACTGGGATTCCCTTTGAGCCAAGAGATGGCAACAAATATGATTGCATAACCATTTCATGAATCATATAGCCAGTTGATTGAGTGTTATTAATTGAGTAACTTGGCAAAATCATTGTTAATATTATTTGGCATGTTGATAAATGTCAAAAAAGAATGAAAAAGGAAAAATCTTGGATGATGATCAATAGAGTGAGGTCCAATAACAAAGGCAAGGCCAAGAAGAGTTCTGAGGCTAAGCTAGTCGAAGTCTTCTGCACTCAAGATAAGGAGAAGGGTAAGTGCAAAAGGAATCTATCCTTTTAACTTAAAGGAACTGAGGATAAAGAAGAAAGAGATAGAGATCTCTAGTTAAGGACCCAAAGAGTAAGCTAGAACTGGACAAATCAAGCGTTGCTGCCACTACAGTTGGAATTTTCCATTCATGGGCATGTAATATAATTAGTGAATTGCTATTATGTACCCGCCATTGATTAAAATTTCATGTATCATGTATGGACAAGAATGTTATGAATAAATTGATGTTTCATTTTAAAAGAATGAGGTCTTTTATGGCAATGCCCTATGTCTCATAATCTATACTTGATAATTGTAGAGACAAATGTGTATGACACATATACTGAATGACTTGATGACTCAAATAATTAATACCTATATCATTGTCATCTAAAGCACATAAATGAGAAATGTATTTCTAGAATCCATATGATGGTTATCTAGAATCTTTTGGTTATTGAACCAATAGAGACAAGCAAGTCTTATTTATTGGGCAATATGATGAAATAATCTTCACTAGATGTAGTAGAAGAGGGACTATTCCACTAGGGCTCATACATACTAATGTATATAGACCTTTTAGAATAAATGCTAGAGATGGTTAACAATACCTCATTATATTTATTGATGATCTCAATAGATATGTTAGATTGTATTTAATGAAATACAAATCTAAATCTCTTGAAGTGTTCAAGGTGATCATGAATGAAGTACATAACCAAATTGGTATAAGTATTAATAAACTTCGATATGATCGATGTGGAAATATTTTAACTAAATGTTTGAGGACCTTCTGGGAGACCATGATAGTGTATCACAGTGAACTCCACCTGAAACACAATGATAGTGTATCATAAAGAAGAAATAACACCCTGTTAGTCATGGTGTGACCATCAATAAATCTAGTTGATCTTCCCATTTCCTTTTGGGCACATACCTAAACAATGTACCATCTAACATGGTCCAAAAGTCACTATATGGAATATGGCATGGGAGGTGTCTTGATATGTCTTTTTTAAGGATTTGGATTGAAAGCTTGTGTAAGAAAATAGTTTCTTAAAAAGTTGTGTCCACCAATCACATAAATGTTTTTTTTTATTGAATACTACCTTTATATTCCAATCCGACAACATAATGTTTATTGCCAGGATGGGCGTATTCCTAAAGGGAATTAATTCCAAAGGAATCAATAGGAGATCAATAAAACTCAAAAAGTTTGAGACCAAAAAGAAAACATTCAACCTAAAGAGGTACAACAGAAATAAGGAGAATCACAACTTCTTTTAGAATCTCAAGTTCCTTATGTAACACACAAAACCTCATTGATCTAGTAGAAAATGATTTGAGTTTGAAAGGTTATGATATCTTATAACTCAAGAAGGCATTGAATTGGTCATAGATGATGAGACAACAACCTACCTAGAAGCTATTGAGGGACCAGAGTCTGAGAAGTGGCTTGAGGCCATGGGATCAAAGATGGACTCCATGCAAACCAACAAGATATGACCTTGGTGGATCCACCTAAAGGGGTAAGACCCATAGGGTGCATTTAGGTCTTTGAGAAAAGATTGACATGGATGTTTGTGTACAAACCTATAAGAGTAGATTGGTTGCAAATATTTCAATCAAGTTCAAGATGTTGAACATAACGAAATCTTCTCCAATTGCCATGGTTAAATCCATTAGGATCATAGTTGCTATTGTATCTTATTGAGACTATGAGATTTGGCATATGGATATTAGAATCACATTCCTTGTGAGGATGTGTATGTTACACAACTTAAAGGTTTTATAAATACATTAATGCCAATAAAGTTTATAAGCTACAATGGTCAATCTGTGGACTGAAGCAAGTATCTCAGAGCTGGAATCTTCTATTTGACAAGACAGCCAAAGAGTTTGACTCAAGTCAGAATGAAGATAAATATGTGATTACAAATGTTTAGTGGGAGCATATTGATATTCCACATAATTATAGGGAATATCATTCTTATATTACAAACATTAAAACCTGACTGTGAAATACCTTCTCTATTAGGGTTTTAGGCAAAACATCCTATGTGATAGGAATTGAGATCAATAGAGATAGATGTGGAATGCTTCTTGACCTAAGAAAGAGCACATACATTGGTAAGATGCTGAAGGGGTCAACATGTAAGACTCAATGAGAGAAAACTTTTCCATGTTCCTTGGAGTTAGGATCTCAGGAGCTCAATGTCCCATTTCTTGTGAAGAACACGAATAAATGGATAGATGCCATGTGCATTTGCAATTGGATCTATCATGTATGCAATTTTATGTACTCATCCCATTATCTTGTATGTATTGGACATGATGAGAGGATATGTACTCATCCAGTTATCTCATATGTATTGGACATGATGAATGGATATCAATCCGATTTTAGTGAAAGTCTCTGGACTACAATAAAGAACATCATCAAGTACTTCAAAGTCATGAAAAGGATCGTTCCTTGGTTATGTTAATGAAGAAGAGTTGGGTGTAAAAGGCTACACTGATGAAATCTTATGACAAAGAAAATTAATGATTACAATCTAAATTTGTGTTTGACCTTAAAACAAGAACTATAAGCTAGAGACCGAGCAAGAGACATTTGTTTAATTCTATGATGGAAGCCGAGTATCTTGGTGTTATGAACACAATAGAGGATACTTATGGATCTAAAAGTTCATGTAGATGAACTTGTAGGAGGTTACAACTATAATGTCCCGTCACATTAAATAAGATTACTCAAAACAAAACATGCGACCAGTTGCTAAATAACCACATGACCAGAAAATAGGGTAAATTAAAACTAATTTAAACATTGCTATCATGTTTAGAAATATTTACATAAAGGTCCAATAACTTGCAATTTACATGTATGTCCAGTGGACTCAGCTGCAACCTGCATATAAAAGATAATTGTTCCACATATACATGCCATATACGAACATCGACATACTGCCAAAAACTCGAGTCAATATCCATATCATCTACAAAACATCCCCTTCCCAGACCTGAGAGTATATGGATGAATCTAGGACACACTAACTACTAGTCAACCTTATGCTCCTACTAATCTTCAGGCTTCTCTTCCTCACCTCCATGATCCTAACGACGTCGCCGACGACCACCTAAAAAGATGTAGTGACCCATGAGGTGAGACCAATGTCCCAATGAGAGATATAACTCTCAATAATGGTTATTGATTGCAACAAATTATATATTAACATGTTAAGTAGATTAAGCATATTAAACAGACTAAGCAAGTTAAGAAGCTAGGAATAACAACAGGTGTGATGAACAAGTATATAAAGGAGAAGATAAGACTATCATCATTCTAACAATTACTTTCTCTTACCACATTATATAACACAAGCAGTATAAGAAATAAGGCAAGGGTTATCAACCAATGTGAATTATGTTTAACCCTAAGCAAATAAACTACACATCTGGATTATGTCTTTTATTAAGCATGAGGGAGTTTGAGGTATACCACTCAAACTCCAACTGACCACTACTGAGTCAAAATCACTTCCTTACAAGATCAAGGAGATTCGGAATCCTAAGATCTCATCCACCCTTAATAAGTACGGGTCAGCCACAGTGACATATATGTAGTCAAGCTACAAAACAACCTAGTTCTCCCTTGGTATATAGGTCAAATCACTAGTAACTAGGGTATACAAACCCTAACATTCGAGGTACAACTGCAACTGTCCTCAATCACATCATATATACTGAATCATAATCATCTGAGATATGACCTCGACTATTCTCATGCCGAGGTATGACCACATCCATCCTCAAAACCATGCATATACTCAATAGTATACGACTCTTAGCTTCCATTCGAGGAATACTCATTTTACCATCTAGTAATGACATTGGAATGGATCTATGACACATGTCACTACATGATTAGGGTTTCACTTGATTAGTTAACACCAATTGGGTAAGTTAAGGCTGCATGAATCATAGTAATGACATTGGAATGGATTGATGACACATGACACTACATGATTAGGGTTTCACTTGATTAGTTAACACCAATTGGGTGAGTTAAGGCTGCATGAATCAAGTTACATACAAACCCTAAAATAATTCTACCTAAACATGGGTATATTGCAAATTTAGAAGGTATAAAACGTATGAAGTATAACTCTTATCACATCATCACAAAATACCAATCTTTGTCACATCATGAAGATGATAACACCTCAATTAGGGAACAACACCATGTCCAAAGGTGAAAAGACCATTCACATTGTTCCCTACAAGAAAATCATTATCTTCCATGCCTTAACAAGGCTCATCAACCATCACCATAAATGTGACATAAGTGTTCAGATTAGCATTACACTTAAGAGCTTATGATGTTTATAAGGTAGAACATTAGGGTTACAAAATAGAGAGTATTTCCTCATCATACTAATCACACAAGCAAGCAAAGTATGATTAACCATCATCACTAATTTGCATTAGGGTTAGGTTCAACAAGATATGTTAAGTGAATATTGCAAATCACCACTCAAGGATAAACCCTAATTATTAATATTTCCATTTAATCATAAAAGCATAATGTTAAGTATCACCAACCGATTTCATACAACCAAACTCATGACCAATACTTATATAACCATAAAACCCATCAATCATAAATCAAGAAAATATTGTGACCACATAAGTTAGGAAGACATTAGAGACCACTAGGGTTAGGGTTAGGTGACACCATCTACCGCTAGGGTTAAGTGACACCATCGACCACTAGGGTTAGGTGACAACATCGATCGCTAGGGTTGGGTGACACCATCAATCACTAGGGTTATGCTCCTCATCAACCACTATGGTTAGAGAACATAATGACCAATAGGGTTGAAAATCTTCATTTCTCGCTAAGGGTCCAAGACTTCATCAACCACATAAGATCAAAATCTTGGTGACCATCAAGAGGTACCAAACTTGGAGACCAACCATGAAGTCCGAAACCCATTGACCACATTAGATCAAAATCTTGGCAACCATCAAGAGGTACCAAACTTGGAGACCAACCATGAAGTCCAAAACCAATCAACCACATTAGATCAAAATCTTGGCAACCATCAAGAGGTACCAAACTTGGTGACCAACCATGAAGTCAAAAACCCACTTACCACATGAGTTTAAAACTTTGTGACCACTTGAGATCAAGACTTAGTGACCACTAGGGTAGAAAAGTTGGCGACCACAAGAAGATTCAAAACTTGGAGACCACCAGAAGCTCATCAGCCAACATGGAGTCAACATCTAAAACTTGGCGACCAACATACAAGAAACAATCTTGGCGACCATCTAGATCAAGAACTCTCATCGGCCATGGAGTCAAAACTTGGTAACTACATAGATGCACCCACATATTTAAGGTCTAGGGTTTCCATCATCAAGGAAGAAACATGCATTAGGTTTAGAGGTACATCAAGAAGAATCATCTACCCAAGATTTTATCATCTAAGCTCAACCCTAGGCAAGGATAACATCCTTCTACTTGGAACCACATTTTTAGAGCAAGAATCATGTACATGCAAGATAAGAGTAAGCAATACTTGTGGAGAAAGTTACATAACTCACCTTAGAGAAGATGAAGAAACTCCAGAAAGTAAGGTATCTTGAGGAAAGAAGGTAGAAAACCTAGCTTCAACACTCCTCTCAGACAAGCTAGCTCCTTCTCCAAAAAGGAAGCAAACCCTATGTCAAGGAAGTAAGAAAGAGGTGTTCTTTAAGCTCTAGCTCAAGCTCCACCATGGATCTGACAAAGAAGAAGAGAAAGGAAGGTAGGAAAGTAAGAAGAATGAAAGAAAAGAGTGAGATCTTACTTATTAAGACCAAGAAGCAAAGCAATGAAGCACCAAACGACCTCAACAACGATAGATCCAAACCCTAGGTGCACATGCAAGCAAGATAGACCACCTTCTTCAACCTTGAGATCCTTATTCTCCACCAAGCAAGGATGACGATCTCCAAGTACAAGGAAGAAGAGAGAGAGAAATAGGTGTGTAAAGAACTTGCTTGCATGCAAGGAGGGAGGTATATGGCTTAGGGTGAGAGAGAGGAAAGTAGAGAAGGCTAACCACGCATGCTGTGTGTCCAAGGTTAAAGCATCTCATCCATGCAAGCATCACATCCATGGAACTAGGTCGAACACGACAAGAAAAATTGGTGAACAAGACCAGTCAGGAAACCCCGTCGACCGCCAAGAATTTTGGTGACCCATATGGTCTCCTTTCTTGGTGACTAAGGTGATCAGAAAACTAAACAACCGCCAACCCTTGAAAAGTTGGTGAGCAAGAGAGTTTAAAAGTCTCATCGACCTCCAACCATAGATGGATCAAGAAACCTTGGTGACCACCAACCCTATATACCTCAAGAGAAAAACCATGGTTACTGCTAACACTAGTTGACTCATCAGGTCCAACACTCAAAGTCAACCATGTTAGTTAGGGCATCTGTGAGGGCAAACCCTAATCTCAACATATGACTAGATGTCCCCACTCAACCAAGACGTAACAAGGATCCCCAAAGCACAACTAACTCAAGCATGATATTAAGGCATATGTCAAATTGCAAGAAAAACTCTAGATATGGGTAAATTGTATAAAACCCAAAACAAGCACATATATGCATAACCAACTCAAATAATGTCCAAACTGGACCAAACTTGAAACTTAGACTTTTCACATGTTATCATAGCACATATTAGGGTTTAATTAAGGTTTTAAGAATCTAATTATGATAATCAAGCATGTTCAACCAAAAATCAAGGCTAGGGGTCTTACAACCATAAAACCCTAACAAGGATTTTGCCCCCAAAATCTTACGCAAACAAGGATAGTTACTTCCTACTCATATTATCCTCTAACTACCATGTAGTTTCCACCACACCTTAGTGGTTCCACCAAACCTTAACTAAGGATATTTCCTTCTTCTTCAGCTTCTTCACTCTCCTATCTAGGATCAACACATGACCTTCAACATATGACACATCCTCCTCCCACTCAAGCTCCACTTGTTGCAACATCTACTATGTATCAGGGTGACACTTACTCAACATGGAGGCATGGACAACATTATGCAACCTATGCAACTTAGGAAGCAACTCCAACTTGTATGCCACCTTTCCAACACATGCCAAGATAGGGTATGGTACCATATACCTCAAAGCCCACTTACCCTCTTAACAAAACTCAACACACCCTTACAATGGGAAACCTAAAGGTACATGCGATCCCCAACTTGGAACTCCAATTGTTTATGGTGATTATCAACATAAGACTTCTCTCTATCCTAGGCTACCTTCAATTGCTGCTGTATCACTTTGATCTTTTTGGTAGTCTGCTGTACCAACTCTGGACCCAAAAGCTGATACTCACCTATCTCATACCAACAAAGAGGTGACCGAAAACATATCCATATAAAGATTCATATGGTGCCATGTCTATAATCCTCTAGTAGATGATGTTGTAGGATAACTCTATCAAACTTAGGTGCACATCCCAACTACCAAGAAACTACAAGATACATGCTCTCAATAGATCCTCCAACATATAAATGGTCCTCTCAGATGAACCATTTGTCTACGGATGTAAAGCCATACTAAACCTCAACTGTGTCCCTATAGCTGTATGCAAATGTTACTAAAATTGACTAGTAAACTGTGGACCTCTGTCAGATACTATTGTAACCAAAATACCATGCACACAAACTATTTCGTCCACATATACCTACACCAACTTCTTCAATGTATACATCATCTAAACTATAAGGAAATGAGCTGACGTGGTCAACATGTCCAATATAACCCAAATGGAATCAGTACCCTTGGCTTTCCTAGGAAGATGAAACACAATGTCCAAGGTAATATGATCCCATTTCCACTACGGTTTCGACAAAGGTTGTAACATCTCTTCAGGCTTTTGATGATTTGCCTTGACCTATTGACAAATTGGACACTTAGCAGTGAACTCTTCCACATCATGCTTCAAACCTGGCCACCAATACATATCCTTTAGATTATGGTACATCCTGGTACTACTAGGATGCATCACATACATTGAGGAATGAGATTCATCAAGTACCATCTTCCTCAGGCCCTCAACATCTAGAACCACTATCCTGGTGTGAAAGCAAACTATCCCATCATCCAACTCATGGAAGACCTCATACTTCTTGCCACCAAACTCTTACCTAATAATCTATATCACGATTTCACTCTTTTGAGCATCTCTGATCTTTTGTATCAAGGAATGCTTCACCTGCAATTGTGCTAACAACCCTGCCAACATAGATACTTCCAATTGTACATTCATCTGGAAAAGTGACACCAACATGTCCCGCTTGTGACACACCATATAATATAACTGTGTCTTGTAAATAGATGATGATGAGGATGAATTCCTACTCAAGGCATCAACCACCACATTTCCTTCCCTAGATGATAGTCTATCATGCAATCATAGTCATTGATCAGCTCTGCCGCATGTTAAGATCCTTCTTTGAGAAGATACACTGAAGATTCTTGTGGTCAGTGAAGATTTGACACTTCTCTCTATATAGATAATGCCTCCAAATCTTCAAGGCATGGACCACTACTGCTAGCTTCAGATCATGTGTCGGGTAGTTCTCCTCGTGTCTCTTAAGTTGCAGCAAAGCAAAAGAAATCATATTCTTGTCTTGCATCAGTTACATCCCAAGCCATTCTTCAAAGCATCACAAAAGATGATGTAACCTTTCTCTTACTCTATAAGAGCTAACACTGGTGTGTTGGTCAAATTCAACAACTAGAAAGAACACTGTCACTTGTTATCCTAAACAAAAGGAACACCCTTCCTTGTCAACTTGGTTAATGGTAATGTAACACCCCAATTTTCTATAAACATGCAAAAAATTGGGCGGAAACATAAATCTCATTGGGATGTCACAAGATGATAATCATTGCATAAAAATAAAGTTTGATAAACCAACATATGATACATTGCATAGTTTCTCATATCTCAAACTCATAACATAAAACTCACACTTTAATCTAAAATGCATGTCTCAATAAATAAATAAAAATCTAATCTATTGATAGTTGGTACCCCACCAGGCTTGGTCTCAGATGTACTTGGCCTCCTTCTTCAACTGGTCCTCAGATAGCTCTATCCTTGATGTTGCTCCTTTCCTGTGGGCATCGCACCCCCAACCATGCATAAAATAGTTTGTAAGTGGAATTGAACGTATTATACAATTGAAATAACATATACTTTGAAAAGAAAACATTTAAGATCATGAAAATAAAGTTTTCTATTTATCATTGTCTTTTATTAGACTTATATAAGAATCCTCAAGTTTTGCACCAAAGTACCTCTTTTCATTGCACTGGAGTGCTCTGTATGCTAGGAAGCCCATGATTTGCACTTACGTACACTCTATGCTAAGAAAGCCCATGATTTGTATTGAAGTACACTATATTCTAGGAAAGCCCATGCACTACATTCCAGGATAGCCCATGATATGTATCGAAGTACACTGTATGCTAGGGAAGCCCATGACGAGGATCTTATATAAGATTCATTCATTATCTTTACTCTTTACTCTTGAATACTCTTTACTTTTGCTCTTAAACATGAATATGATGTAACATGATGATTCTTGAAAATAAGCAGTAAAATATTTTTCCAATAACTTTTAACTTTGATCAATAAAATTAAAGCATGCATAATACATTCACATAATAACGTGTACATTGTACATAATAGTATATAAACATCCAATAATTATGTTCAAAGTGCATGCCCACTAATAGAGATCGGAGAAACTCCTAATTGTGTTATGATGTTGAGGAAACTGTAATTATTCTATTAAATTAATTAACATACATTAATAATCATTATCCAACCTAATTTTAGGGTTTCATGGATCTTGAATAAATTATGAAAATTGGGATTAAAAGGGTACTCAAAATTACCATATTATTGTTCCTTGTGTTTTTATCTTTCCAACACGTATTTTTACTAAATTTTCTAACATCAGATGAATTTTCTACAAATTTTAGAGCATTGGATCAATCAGAAACTCAAGAAAACCAGCCTTGGTATAATTATCCATCGAGGCAGTTGCCCTATTGAGGTGACTCAATCATGGTTGTCCACCTAGGACCCAGTCCCATCTATTCTCTAAATGCGTCAGCAGTAAGGAGCGTGAGATAGAAAGTAAAAAAGGCCCATGCTTTCATGATAATTATATCAAACCTTCAGGGGAAAAAGTGAAACTCATGACCATGATAGATTCTTATTCGATCAACCAAAACAATGAGGAAGACAATGAAGATCCTTGGATCAAAGCTTGATCTAGTGTCCTTATTGTTAAGAACATAGGTACTGGGTAATATCCTCATTGGTGCCGATCCTGGAGAGCCCAATCATGAGATGATGCGTGCTTGGACACACCCAGACTGACCTCTGCCATGGAAGGCTGAGGTGTCGAGGTTGGAGATCATACAGTGGTCAGAAAACTAGCAAAGAGGAGAAGTTCAAAATGTTCAACCGATGAAAATTGAAGACACTGGCAAAAGAAATGACGAATCTAGAGTGGTATCCTCGACTAATGGATATAGACCAAAAGAACAAGAACAAGAGGGGATTTCTAGATACCTTAAATCGGGGAGGAACGAAGATGAAGAAAGCTTCTAGAGGTCTCCCTGAGTCACACCGATGATTCAAAAGGACTGGAGATGCGTCATGCTCCCGTATCAGGCTGTCGTTAGGTTAGAGGGAGAGATTGAGATTAGATATGGGGTTTTAGGGAACTTGAGGGAAAATGGGATCCTGAGTTGGGGTCCTGGATGTCTGGTGAGCATTTTAGGGTCCCATATATATAGATGGTTGCCCAAAGGGTTTTAGATTCCTAGCCGCAGTGGGAAATAGGGGCTCAAGAGGGAGTTCTATCTAACCGTGAACTCTAGGGAATGAAGCCCTATCATGTTTGGGGTCAAAAGGTTTGAGAAGGCATGAGGATGGTGAAGAAGAGATTTTTTTGCATTGGGAGTCAGTAGAGAGGGAGATCAGGATAGAGAGATGTCACTGCTATTGTTATAGTCCAAACAGGACCTGAACAGGTGGGAGAGATGGCACACAACCATCATATGGATCCACAAACCAAGTAAAAAGATCTTGGCTATCTGATCTAATCCAAGGGTAGAAGAGCAGTGTGTGCCATCTATTTTATTAATTAAAGGCCCGAGACCAAAGTGTAGTTACATTAGAATTAGGTTTACTTAAATTTTTGTTTATTTTCTTTCTCATGCAAATTTGGGAAACAAAGGGAGTCCAAACCTATTCAAAATTGGGATGTGACCTAATTTTCTAATTTTGTTACAAAGATTCAAAAAATCAACTTAGTTTTCTAATTTGGTATTCACAACTATCAGTATCCTCTTTTGTTATAAGCAACAATTAATTATTTAGGACAATCTAAATTTAGTCAGGGCTTAATATTTCAAAGGACAATCAATATTAATGATTCAACTTCATATAAAAATTTGTTGGGTCAAAATATTATTATTGATAGGGTAAATTTCACTTTAACCCTATATACAGTAGAGATTGAGTAATTATGGTTATATTGAATTACAACTGGATTTATTATGTGAAATCAACTTTGAATTTAGTGGACATGATCTTTAAACATTATAATTATATCTTTTCATCACATTAGGGTTTAGTTGAGCATCAAATTTGAAATTTGAAATTAGGATTTCTAATTTAAGATTATTTATATAAAATGTGAGACTCCTAACCTTGCTTAAATGGTTGAACATGCTTAATTACCATGATTGAATTCTTATAACTATAATCTAACCTTGTGATATGATTTGGAATCATAAGACAAGATTAAGTTTCATGTTTGGTCCAATTTGAACAATGTTTGTGCAAGTTGTGAAATTTTATGCACATTTTGGACAATTCTACAATTTACCCAATTGGGAGGTTTTTCTTGCAATTTATCACTTTAATTACGTTATTTTTATGTTCTCTCATCATTCTTGAGCTTTTTGAGCCATGGGGTTCCTAGTTGAACCTTGGTTTAGAGGTGTTTTCCTCAATGGTATTTTAGGGTTTACCCCTTTATGGATGAGCTACCTTTAGGAGCTATTAAGCAAATGGTTTATTTGCTTTGCTTGAAAAATCAAGAAACGAGGGCTAAGTAGGTCTCCATGGATATTGCATTAGCTTCTTGTGTGTATGCTTGTATATCCTTAATAGTTTAAGGCCATGGACACATGGGGAAGTTACTTGTACACCTCATGCTTGCTTCCATCCTTATCCATGGGCTATATTTACCTTTTCCTTGCCCAAGTGCAAAAAGTTTCTTTCTTTCTCTTTCCTCTATCTGAGAGCAACGACTCCACTCTATTTTTCTATGGAACCAAGTGCTCTAAGGTATAAGAAAGCTTCTTTTTGGAGCAGAAGGTCTCCTAGAGCTCCATCTAGCCCTACCTAGGGTTTCCAAGGTCATCCTCTAGGGATTTCAACCAAGGCAAGTTGTTTTCTTCATTCCTTCTCTGTTTTCTTGCTCTTCTCCTTCCTTAGACCTTCCTCCAGGCCAAAACCTTTCCGTTCCATTGTAGAAGTTGCTCTAAAGCTCTAAAACCCTACTTTTCTTACTCCTTATGCTTAGGGTTTGTTTCTTTGATGGAGAAAGGTGTTAGATAGATGAGTTCAAAGCTTATGCTTGGATTTTCTACCTGACCTGTTCGAGTTTTCTTCTATTTGGGATTTTATCTTCTCATTAGAGGCAATTTTTATAACTTGGTCTACGCTTATTGCTTACCATAAGCTTGCTAGCTCATGTTCTTGCTTTAAAATGATGACCCATGCACTAAAAATCTATGCTTGACTTGGATTTCGATTTTTTTTATGATGTTCACTATTATTATTTCAGTTCTATATGAACTTTAATCATGTGTACGTTCCTTATAAGATATTGTATGACTTGGATCAGGTTGGTGTGACAACCGGTGGTGCTAAGCACCCATCAACCAATGGTCAATTTTAGGGTTTAAATCTGATTTCTTCTATAAACACATGACCCAATGGTGGTACCATTGCAACAAACGATGGTGTTGTCTTCATGAAAACTGATGTAGGTGACCAAGGGTTTCAACTGACAATCACCCCTTAGGTCAGGTTTTTGCTTAATTAGAATCTTAATGATCAACAACTAAGTACCCTAATGATGCTATCAATCAAGGGTGACATTAGCTTGACATCTAATGATGATTAATGTATATAGTGCTGATCTAAAACCTATGGTGACCTAATGGTCACTAATGATGGTGGATCAAGTCTCCACAACCTATGGTGGGTTAATCATGTAGTTGTAGCATCAATTAAGCCTTAAAAATGGTTTCTTGGGTCATTTGTTGCAATGGTTGGACATATACTCCAATTGATGGTTTTAATATATGAACTTGACCCAATGGTTAACATCTAATGATTCTTCATCCAATAAATTGGAATGATGCTATGACGTCCCCGGATTTTCTAAAACTTAATCTGATGTGTGACGTCCAAATTGAAACTTCACCTCAGTGAGAATCCCAATTTAAACACCACACACTAGGCTAAGAAGAAGAAAATTAGAGGAAGTCAAAAGGAAACAAATCAGTAGCACATGTACATGAACAATAATAAAACCATACACATATGTTCACAATTCAACATATAATTACAACATGAATTATTACAACATTTGACATTACACATTGAACAACAAACTTCTAACATATACATGTACTACTACTAAACAGCAGGATCTTAAGACAACATGTCCACCTGTACATCAGCTCGCTACACAACTCTCAACTATTCTGGATCTTCAAGAGCATAACCACAACCTAAACAAAAGATTACATGCGGTACACGTCAACACAATATTCAAGAATATTGTACTGAGTACGCCTACGGGTCTTTTATATACCTCTCATCATATCTTGGCAATAAGATAAAACTAATATACTTGACAGTAATAGAAGAATATAAGAAAAGCATATACTTGCACAAAGATATCCATCAACAAAAGAGAACACATATTTTAAGCATATTTTCGATTATATCATCCATGCATTTACTACCTGAGAGTTGAATGCATTAAGGCCTTTATGATCTACTACCAAAGAGTTAGATCATTTCACAATGTGATCTACTACCAAAGAGTTGGATCACTTCTGAGTACTTTACTACCAAAGAGTTGAGGTACTTCTTTTCTAGCACTTTACTACCAAAGAGTTGAAGTCAAACCCTGATAAAGATAAGATCACATACGATCATCAGGTTCTCATCATCATTAACCCTATTTATATCCATTTTAGGGTTTGCCTATCTCATTAGGATATATACATTATTACTTGTCTTATCTTCATCCTTATGTGGGATTTATGTTACTGATGTTATGTTCCAGATTAGGATACATAATCTGAATATCAAGTTCCATATCATTATTTATACATATTAACCCTAAGTTACATGTATTACTCAAATTAGGGTTTCATCACATATTTCAAGGTTCATCTTCATAAAACATGGATTTCGTGAATCATCATGATCTCGTAATTAAAATTGAGGTTCCATATACTGATATGAGTTTACTCTGTAAATTTCATCATTTATTGAGCATGTGTGCATTTATTGCATTTTATTTAGTCTTATTATCCCTAATTAGCCATATAAAGCAAATTACATAATTTCGTGTATCAACATCACAATTACTGACATCATATGGATTCTAAACATGATTTATGATTTACTGGTATTTTCTCATAATTTTAGGCCATTGTTTGGTATTTAGTATCCATTAAACAAGCATTACAAATCTTACATGATATCTCTGATATTAGTGCATAAAAATACTGATTTTATGGTTCCATATTATTCTACTTGTTTTTCTGAGAATTTTGGTACCTTATTTATATTTTTCTGATAAGCGGGTTAATTTCTATGATTTATGGAAGATCTGGTAAATTGCTGAAGATTTACCTTCATTGGCCAATCGGCCATCGCCACGTGGCTACCTTGGTCATCTGGGTTCACGGTTGAACCAGGCAATTGACTTGGGTTGGACCTGGTTCAGCCCCTCTCCTTCTTCTGTTCTCACGATCACGCACCTAGCGCGTGATCCGCTCTCCAGCGCAAGGTCCGCAGCCGCAGAGATTCACCTCCAGTGAGAAATGGCTCTGGATCGAGTGCTCCTAGTTGTCTCTTAGGGCCGCCAACACCTTCAACGACCTCTTCTTGACCTCCAAAGCTACTCAACTTCACTGTTCTGTCTCTAGGACTCCAGATCGCTAAGATCTCCGACCATGGCAGCCGCCATGACGCCAGAAAAAGGGGGAAGCTACCCTTCACACACCCAAAATTCACGGATTTGAGTCCAAAAGCTCCACAAGATCACCTCAAACTCATCTACAATCACTGTTCTTGGCAATCAGCATTGCACCCCGACCCCGAGCTTCAAGTTCAAGCTCCAGCCAAAAAGGTTTGACCGACTAGAGAACCACCTTCGCAGGGCACACACGTGCATGTTCTCATTTGCTTTGACCTTGGGCTTCCTTTTCCCTCTCTCTACTTTCCTCCAATATCCTCTCTAGCTCCATACGTCTCCTCCTTGCATAACCTTCTTCAAACTATGGGGAAGCAGTAGAGGCGGGGGGGGGGATGGAACTATCTTGTCTCCACTCCAACAGGTTCGAATGAAGGGTCTTTCAACTCCTCTGGGTGAGGCGGATACAACTAATGATGTCTTTCCCGCTCTCAAACCACGATCAACGAGTACCATGGTGCGCTTGATATTCATGGTAGCTCGGTTGTAACTGTAAGGAGGGTGACAAACTCTCCTGCCTTTGATCTCGCATCCAAAGGCTATAGGCTGATTCTAATTAGGCCAATCCGTGGCTCTAAAGGTTGTTGGGTGTGGCCACTAGATTGTAGATCTATGGCTGGGAACTAACCACACAGAGACAACCAACACACATGGCGCGTGACACTGATTATAGCCACCACTTAGGTAAATAAATCATCAATAAAATCCATTATTTCACAAATCTTAAACCTCAATAACTCTCTCTAGGATGCTCCAACTGCCACCAAATTTTAACCATACCTTTACTACATCTCAAGCTACGTTCTACTCAAATTTTGTGACAAAACTTAGCTATTAGACCATTCAATTAAATTCCTTAAAAAGGAAAAAATTTATGGATCTTAATTATGATGTCAACATCACATCAACACACCTACTTTGTCAAAAGCTTGGAAATCTTAATACAACTCAACCATATGATTTTTTTTATGTCATTAGACATTTAAGGATTTCAAAAGTCCACTCCATCACATCCTACACACCTTAAATGAAATTCCATCCTCGGAATTAAGCTAGAAAATCCAGTCTTTCACATCATATACATCTTAACAGAACTTTCATCCTCGAAAGTAAACCATACTCATACTTCCAGGGAAAACCTTATCTTGCCTTCATCCACATGTAGGCACTATTCTATGTGTAACATATCCGCAAAGGTAACCTAAAACCATGTATCCAAAGCACTATTAGGAAGTTTGCAACCATCTTGGGTGCACAAACACTCCATTCAGGGTTGAACTCAGGGTTTAGAAACTTAGGTTATGTCATGACATATCTCATATATCAGGGTTGCATCCTTATCTTACTCATGCATTAATATTAAACATTATACTATCACATTCCAAAGAAGTTAACTAAAGTTAACCCATTATCAAGGTGTCATCAATATTTTATTGAGCTAATTATTAGAACATGTTCAACATTAACATATGCCTTTTAGGTGGGAGTTAACTAAAGTTAACCCACTTTATCCATGTAGATCATATCAAGGTGTCAGAATCATTACGTTGTGCTAGTTGTCAAACTATATTTTTTTATTAAGCACTAAGATTAACACCTCGCATAACATGCTTCATTCATATGATCTTATTTCACCGATCATAATAAATTGCAACATTTACTAGTGATTTCATCACAAGATTAACCAACAATATCACATTATCAACATTATTCATGTATATGGTTAACCATTTATGCATTGGTGTCTATTAAACCATCTCTAGGTTTCCATGGTATTATGTCTATATATCACATCTCGAGATTAAATCACATCTTACATATATTATATCATGGTTGTGCTAACAAACTTATACAAGTGGCTTGACAAAGATGTATAAAAACTTTATCTAGTCCAACTGAGGTTATCCCAACCCTTACCCTGAGTGTGGTGTCATATTCAATCTCTTTTAGCTCACTCAACTCTGTGAGTATCTCATATGCACAAACTTTATCTTTTCTCTCTTATCTTAGGGTTCTCGGATTACCTCATTGGCACTAGTGATATCTTTACAAGCTCTAGCCACGTAAGCACAAACCAAAACATGATATGACATACTCTTCATAGGTCTTCTACCCATGAAACATCTTACCCAAAACTTTCTTATATACACCACTAGATTCCTATGTGGGAAACCACCAACCCGAGCATGAGGCTTCACAGAAACTAACATAGCTACCTCCTCCAGGGTCTTGGGCTCTCTCCCTCACCTAGATGGCAGACACTCATTTTCATGTTCACATACACATATATATCGAGCCTCTCTCTATCTCCAGGGTTTGTTCCTCCCAAGGACATCTAGGGTTCAAAAAACTATAGGAATCATGCATAAAACAACTCATCTCAATCACTCAGGAGTAGTCTAGTTTAGGACATATCATATCACATATCTCATAGTTCTCATATTTCTCATATCATGGAGTTTAGGTTCTCTGACCTTCTCCCTGTGGGTCTCACTCTCTCTGGAGTTAACCCCAAAACTGGTCCTAACACTAGAGGTACTCCTTCGTAAAAGAGATTGAGGCTCTTGCTGATTCACAACCTTGTCTTAACTTAACTTATCTCATCTCATTAAAGAACTCATACTTGCGTCATCAAAACTTATCTCAAATCCTCAAACATAACTTAAGTCCTCAAAGACAACATAAATCATTTTAATCATCTTATATCATCTATATAAGACTTACATCATAGCATCAAAACTTATTTCATCTATTCCATCTATCACATATTCCAACAAGGCTCTAGACATCTAATCTAGAACTACTCTCTCTTCTAGACTGATGTCATTCACTTTCAATTAGGTTTCATGATCACCTCCTACTCGTACATGTGTTGGGACACATTTTTGTAATACATATACATAATAAAATATTATATAGTTTTTCTCCGATAAAACAAGCGTCAGAGAAAACTATTGAGGTTCGATCCGTTTGGAATCAAAAACCAAATCCTGAAAACGAGTGTCCCACACATAGTATAGAGTACAATGTCATGAAAACTAGTGAAAAGGGTGAGAACAAGGGGTAGACTAGTGTAGATACTCTAGACAATGTGCACAATATGTCTAGGGTTTCTCTTCCCTTGATGCACATCATTTCCAAATAGTACAACGTCCCATACCGCTGCACTACAAGGAAAGAATGACATCTAAGGACTTACTACTCAACAAGCACCAATCTAGACCTAGTTCTCAGACATCTAGGTGCTAACCTAGAGGCTAGGTCAGATCTAGTCTCTAAAAGATGACTAATCTAACCCTAAAGATTATTAAGTTCAAGGTTCTTTAGTTTTGAGTTGCATAATGAGAAAATGTCAGGCTTTGCTATTGTTCATGCTCTGATACCACCTGTGACGTCCCTGGATTTTCTAAAACTTAATCTGATGTGTGACGTCCAAATTGAAACCTCACCTTAGTGAGAATCCCAATTTAAACACCACACACTAGGCTAAGAAGAAGAAAATCAGAGGAAGTCAAAAGGAAACAATCAGTAGCACATGCACATGAACAATAATAAAACCATACACACATGTTCACCATTCAACATATAATTACAACATAAATTATTACAACATTTGACATTAGACATTGAACAACAAACTTCTAACATATACATGTACTACTACTAAATAGCAGGATCTTAAGACAACATGTCCACATGTACATCAGCTCGCTACAAACTCTCAACTATTCTGGATCTTCAAGAGCATAACCACAACCTAAACAAAAGATTACATGCGGTACACGTCAGCACAATATTCAAGAATATTGTACTGAGTATGCCTATGTGTCTTTTATATACCTCTCATCATATCTTGGCAATAAGATAAAACTAATATACTTGGCAGTAATAGAAGAATATAAGAAAAGCATATACTTGCACAAAGATATCCATCAACAAAAGAGAACACATATTTTAAGCATATTTTCCATTATATCATCCATGCATTTACTACCTGAGAGTTGAATGCATTAAGGCCTTTATGATCTACTACCAAAGAGTTAGATCATTTCACAATGTGATCTACTACCAAAGAGTTGGATCACTTCTGAGTACTTTACTACCAAAGAGTTGAAGTAATTCTTTTCCAGCACTTTACTACCAAAGAGTTGAAGTGCTTGGATATAATGGAACATATATATTATGTGTCATGTGTTCATAGCAATAAGTATGGAAAATCATGCAACATATCATACAAGAACAATCATTTCAATCAATACCATATGCCAAGTCTTTATTACCATATAACACAAGCATATTGTATAATAAGCCAAGTAAGAGGTAATGGCGTACCTTCCAAAGAGATAACCTAATCATAAAATTCCTCATGTAAACTATGTATCCCAGGTCAAACCCTGATAAAGGTAAGATCACATACGATCATCATGTATTCATCATCATTAACCCAATTTATATCCATTTTAGGGTTTGCCTATCTCATTAGGATATATACATTATTACTTGTCTTATCTTCATCCTTATGTGGGATTTATGTTACTGATGTTATGTTCCAGATTAGGATACATAATCTGAATATCAGGTTCCATATCATTATTTATACATATTAACCCTAAGTTACATGTATTACTCAAATTAGGGTTTCATCACATGTTTCAAGGTTCATCTTCATATAACATGGATTTTGTGAATCATCATGATCTCATAATTAAAACTAAGGTTCCATATACTGATATGAGCTTACTCTGTAAATTTCATCATTTATTGAGCATGTGTGCATTTATTGCATTTTATTTAGTCTTATTATCCCTAATTAGCCATATAAAGCAAATTACATAATTTTGTGTATCAACATCACAATTACTGACATCATATGGATTCTAAACATGATTTATGATTTACTGGTATTTTCTCATAATTTTAGGCCATTGTTTGGTATTTAGTATCCATTAAACAAGCATTACAAATCTTACATGATATCATAGATATTAGTGCATAAAAATACTGATTTTATGGTTCCATATTATTCTACTTGTTTTTCTGAGAATTTTGGTACCTTATTTATATTTTTCTGATAAGCGGGCTAATTTCTATGATTTATGCAAGATCTGGTAAATTGCTGAAGATTTACCTTCATTGGCCAATCGGCCATCGCCAAGTGGCTACCTTGGTCATCTGGGTTAATGGTTGAACCAAACAATTGACTTGGGTTGGACCCGGTTCAGCCCCTCTCCTTCTTCTGTTCTCACGATCCCGCGCCTGGCGCGTGATCCACTCTCCAGTGCAAGGTCCGCATCTGCAGAGATTCACCTCCGGTGAGCAATGGCTCTGGATCGAGTGCTCCTAGTTGGCTCTTAGGGCCACCAACACCTTCAGCGACCTCTTCTTGACCTCCACAGCTGCTCAGCTTCGCTATTCTGTCTCTAGGACTCCGGATCGCTAAGATCTCTGGCCATGGTAGCCGCCATGACGCCAGAAAAAGGGGGAAGCTACCCTTCACATGCCCAAACTTCACGGATTTGAGTCCAAAAGCTCTACAAGATTACCTCAAACTCATCTACAATCACTGTTCTTGGCAATCGGCATTGCACCCTGGCCTCGAGCTTCATCTTCAAGCTCCAGCCAAAAAGGTTTGGCCGACAAGAGAACCACCTTCGCAGGGCACACAAGTGCATGTTCTCATTTGCTCTGACCTCGGGCTTCCTTTTCGCTCTCTCTACTTTCCTCCAATATCCTCTCTAGCTCCATACGTCTCCTCCTTGCATAACCTGCTTCACACTATGGGGAAGCAGTAGAGGCGGGGGGGGGGATGGAACTGTCTCGTCTCCACTCCAACAGGTTCGAATGAAGGGTCTTTCAACTCCTCTGGCTGAGGCGGATACAACTACTGATGTCTTTACCACTCTCAAACCACGACCAGCGAGTAGCATGGTGCGCGTGGTTTTCATGGTAGCTCGGTTGTAACTGCAAGGAGGGTGACAAACTCTCCTGCCTTTGATCTCGCATCCAAAGGCTATAGGCTGATTCTAATTAGGCCATCCGTGGCTCTAAAGGTTGTTGGGTGTGGCCACTAGATCGTAGATCTATGGCTGGGAACTAACCACACAGAGACAACCAACACACATGGCGCGTGACACTCATTATATCCACCATTTAGGTCAATAAATCATCAATAAAATCCATTATTTCACAAATCTTAAACCTCAATAACTCTCTCTAGGATGCTCCAACTACCACCAAATTTTAACCATACCTTTACTACATCTCAAGCTACGTTCTACTCAAATTTGGTGACAAAACTTAGCTATTAGACCATTCATTTAAATTCCTTAAAAAGGCATAAATTTATGGATCTTAATTATGATGTCAACATCACATCAACACACCTACTTTGTCAAAAGCTTGGAAATCTTAATACAACTCAACCATATGATTTTATTTATGTCATTAGACATTTAAGGATTTCAAAATTCCACTCCATCACAGATGCCTAATGTAATATGTTAATCCTAATAAAGTGATTTAGATGGTTTCCTTTATGAGATCAACTTAAGAAGCTCATTTATGACAACTTGTTTTAAATAAACAATCACTTGTGGCTTTACCCTACTCTTAATGGAACTTTTTATGTTATTAATCAAGGGATGTCTAGAGTTAAATGGTGAATATTTCTAGAGCACAACTAAATGACTTCATAGGTGGTTTATCCAAGGTGTTTACTTATGTAAACAACCAACATTCTTACCTTCTCAATAATCTGATATTTTGGGATGATTCTTATGGTAAGTTTGTACGATTTGTGTGATGTTGAAACCTAATGAAGGTTTATCTTAATAATACAGTCTTACCTTTTCCCTAATATGCTTAGAATTGATAATAAATATAATGAGTTAATGGGCAACCTTGATGTAATATATTTCATTATACTTAGCCCTAATATAACCAAGTGGTGGTAATCGATTATGAACAACCCCTTCAATGATGAATAGAATCATGGAGTACTCTCTTTTGTGGTTGAACCCTAGTATACTATGACCTGATGATTACACCTTGATTTATGTGTGGATCCATATGTGAGAAAGGTATGGAATGTGATGGTGATTCTTCACCTTATGCATCCATGATCCAATGCGGATGCCATGAGTTAGGGTTTGGGTATGAGTGTTGATTAGTAATGTCAATATAATTTATCTTATTGAACCTAAATATAATGCAAATATATAAAGATAAGTATTCATGTTTAACGTTCTTATATGATGGAATGATGGTGGAATAATCTCCTTAATATGATCATAACCTTAATGTGTTAATTGGTGGTTATCATAGCCACATGGTTGATACTTTCTTATGTTAAACCTATGCATGTTGAATATGATGAGGGTTAATCATATCTAGATTCCTTTCATGTTGATGTAATAAAGGAATGCTCTTAATGTTAATATAACCCTGCTATGATTGTTTATGAATATCTCCTAGCTCATTAATGTAATATTGTGCTGTCCGGTGTATTATATGTAAGTGATGTTGTTGAGCCTTATTATAAGGCATGGAAAGATAATGATGATCTTGTAGGGAATAGTATGATGGTCTTAATGACCTTTGGGCATGGTTGATCCCTAAATGAGGTGTAATCCTCCTGTATTGATAAGGGTTGATACCCTGTGATATTGTGAAAAGGATTTATATCATGTGATAGTATGATGACATGTATAGTCTCATGAATGGCAAGACAATAGTATTATGTGATGATGATTTGATGATAAGTATAATCTCTTGATTGGCAGGTGAATACTTCCATGTGATGTTGAGATGAGAAATTATGTCTCATATGTTTTATAGCTTTTGAAGTTGTTATATAGTAATGTTTGCTGAAATGAATTAGGGTTTATATTTCCACTTATTTGATGAAACCTTAATTCACCCAATTGGGAATAACTAATCAAGTGAAACTCTAATCATGTAGTGCCCTATGCAGTAGAACCATTTCAACATCAGAACTTGCTAGTGGAAAAATGAGTATTCCTAAGGGAAACTCGGAGCGCATACATAACATGTTGAGTATGCGGGGACAACTTGGTACCCTAGTATCAAGCAATTGAGGATGGTTGGTACGATTCAAATTCCCCAAAGCATAATAAAAGATGTAAGACAGTCGTGTAGCATATCTATTTAAGGTTATACAAAACACTTCATATTGGATGATAACCCTTGTTTGCTTTCTTTTCACTGAGATCATGTATAGTACAATAAGAGATAATAGATATGCTTATGCTGTAGTTATGCACATGTCGTAAACATGCTTATGTTGTCAAATATTCTGACACTGATGGTTAAGATGATGATTCTAGCTATGTTTAATATTTCTAGCCATTCATATATAATTAGACATGCTTAAACGGCTAATCATGCCTATGTAGTTAATTGTGCTATCATGTTAGTTCTACTTATGATATATATCTGTTCCCTTTATTTGAGATGCCAATATTGATAGCCATGTTATGTTACTATACATATTCATGATGTCAGGGATGCTTATGCTACTATATTGCTTGTGCTATTAGCAAGGAATATGATGATAGTCAGATTAATGATGATGATTGTTATTAGATGCAATTTGATGAAATTTGAGTAGATAGATATCCATAGAAATGGATTTATTTGTTACTATATATACATTGATAATCATACTTGTTGCTAAGATTATTTGCTTAATCTTTTTAGCACATTTGAACTGTTCAATCTATTCAATTGATTATTAAATACTCCAACTACTCAGTTATCAACTATTTAAAATGTTGTAATCAATAAGCATCGTTGGAGGTTATATCTCTTGATGGGACATGGGTCTCACCGTTGTGGTTCGCCACATCTTTTTAGGTAATCATCAGTGATGAAAAAAAATCGTAGAAGTAAAGAGGAACTACATTAATGAATCTTTGAGGAAGTTGATTAGATGTCTAGTGTGTCCTAGAGTCATCCCTGTACTCTCAGGTATTGGCAGGAAAAGTTTGTATATGGTGTTTTAAACAAATTAGACTTTTGTTAGCATGTTAATTCTTGTTTGTGTGGCATATACAAATATTGTTCTCCTGTGTATATATGTTGTGGCTAAGGTGATAGAACAATTTGTATCAAATTCTTGGCATAGTATGGATATAAGAAAGATGTTGGGCTTTTATGCAAACATTTTTGAGCGGGTGTCGATGTTGAAATTGGTTTTAATTTACCCATATTTTTGGGTAGGTGATTAATTAGTGATCGATTATGTTTTATATTTTGAGTAATCTCAATTAGTGTAATAGGTTCTCACAAGTTAGTATTAGATCTTTAGGTTCGCTAAGTCTACAGGGACACTAGGAGTTAGGACTAGGATGATGTTTAAGTAAGGAACATGACATGAAAACATAGTGCATACTACCTAATTTCAGCACTTGGATGCCCTGGCCAGGTATTCAATTATTGAAGAAAAGGTAAGTATGAAGCTCTTAGAGTGTTATCTTTCTGATTACTCTGATCAAGTAGTCATTTTCATACAATCTAAAGAGCATAATGAATCAAAAATCATGATGTAGATAACTCAATATTACCTCAAGAGAAGACGAGAATTACATCATTATCTATCAAAACTTGAATGTTTGGTAACTATAAGAGAAAGATACAACACCATGAAATATAAATCCAAATACAAATAAGAAAAGGAGGAGTTCTTGAAGATGTGATTCAAGAAGATAATAAAGTAAAAGACAGATAAGTCTGTGCTTATAAAGTGAATCAAGGTATGAAATCCACATAATATGGAGAGAACTTCTATAATATGTATAAAATGAGAAGATAAATGGGAACAATGACAAAGGAATAAGGTGGAACCTAAGTTAATCTCAGACAAACCTGTGTGTAAGAAAGTGTTAATGTAAAATCAGCATGGCATGTGAAACAAATCAAGAGAGACGATCCCTATTAAATGAACAAAATGTGGAATATGATGATTTACATGTTGATAAATGGTTGAAAAACATAATAAAATAAGAGAACATACCCAAGTGTGATAAATAGTCATCAAGGAAGGAGTAATGAGATATGTTAATCATGATGATTCCTATGCAAATGGCAAGGAACCCAAAATGAAAAAGGTAAAATGATACACAAGAAGTTGTAACCTGCATAATGAAAATAGAATTGGTTGCCTTTTTGCTAGTGACCCTTGAACAATGCTTCTATAATGTGGGTAGTGTGTTTCCCTTTGTGTCTTTCCTTTCTAGAGCACAACTTTCAAGTGGATCATTGCCACTTGATATGTGTGGATTCATTGTAAATATGAGGGTGGATATCTTATTATAGAATAAGGTTTCTTGGACTATGGTTCCAAGATCAAAAAGTTTGTAATGAGTTTGCTTTTGAGCCTTCCAATAATTAGGAAGACTCCTCTTATATGTATTGAGATTTCTTATGTTGGTAAAAGTAGATGAGATAAGGATGTGATTTCCTTATAGCACATGAGGTAGATATCAAGGTAATGAATCCTAGTATCCAATATGTATCAAAAGTATGGGAAGTATGTGAAGGTTGGAGATGTTTATTAAATGAACATTCCAAGTATTCCTCTACCTTAGAGAGAGAGAGAGAGAGAGAGAGAGTTGATGATGACCCTCTAAATGTTGTTTGGAAGGAAAAACAAAAGTGATTCTATAATGTTGTGTATGGTTCAGTGATAGCTGAGTAAGACCACTATCAAGGATAGATGGTTTGTTGATTAGTAGACATGTGCTACCGTGTTCCTTTAAGATAAAATATCCTTTAGATAGAGGAGTTAGAATGGATGACATAAGTTACATGATTATGGTGAGTTTAGGGTTATGTCCTTTAGACTAACCAATGTACCAATATAATTTATGAATAGGAGGAATAGAGTGTTCTGGTCATGTCTTACAAGTTTTAGCAAGCTTTGAATGATGACATCTCAAGGTATTTCAGAGATGGTCAATAACATGGTCAACATCTTTGCTAAACCTTAAAAAAGTTGAAGTAAATGTACTTATGTGTGACAAGTCTAGCAAGAATGAGTTGGGGGTTGACTAAAGTATCCTCTTGGAGTTATGATACCTCTGTTGGGTTTTAGGGGAGACATAGAAGGTAGTGGAAACAAAAAAAACTTCTTCTCCCAAACCCATAATAAAGGAATCGTGCGTCTATATAATAGAAAGGATGGTTTGTAGAGGTGTACCTTGTCCCGAGGCTTTCTCGGCGACGTTACCTCGTGACTTGCACGGTCTTCACCTCCAGTCTTGGATGGTGTCTGTGTAGCTCCTGGTTTTACCGGGACTGTCAGGATTGTCAACTGTCCTCCGAGCGGCAGAAGTCTCCCACCTCTACAGTCATCCACACAGACTGCCTGGAACTCCGATCTCCTTGTCCCAAAAGGAATCGAAAGGAGTCACACCCTCTTGTCAACGTACTAGTGGCCGACACACTCTCCTGCAACCAGTTGCTTTTCTGCAGTTGTCTTTCCCTTACCGTGCCTCCCTTATCGGGTAGCACTTGCTCAGGCTCTCTCGGTTACCAAAACCAGAGAGAATGACAACTTTGCAGAGCAACTGGTGTTCTGAGTTGTACTTTAAGAAGCCTCCAATACCCCTATATATAGGAGGGTCATGGGAAAGGGTTCTCTACCCCGGGCAATGCGGGATTAAAGGAGGAGCAGAAGAGTTCGAGATTTTCCACAAAACAACCAACTGCGCCAGCTGAACCGATCGTTTCAACCCTGAAACAGTTGGTTGGTGACCTCAGCTGATCGATTCACACCTGAACCGATCGTTTGGGGCATCTGAGCTGATCAGTTCATGCTTGAGCCGATCGGTTCATGCTCCTGGTCCAACTCGAATTGACTTTCCATGTTTGTTTCTGACTAATCAAATATTAGTCCTTGTTCAAATCAAATTTGTACAAGTGAAATAAATATGTTTTTGCAAAATAGTCTTCTGACTTTCCAAACGATCATGGTTGGTCACATGAATCGACGGGTTCAACAATTGTGCCAATCATCTCATTGATACATGAACCGATCGTCTCACCAGTTGAGCCGATTGGTTCACCAACCTAAGACGATCGGTTCATCCCATGAGCCGATCAGTTGGGGCAGCAGACTATGCAAAATTAGTCAATAGCAATTTCAATCAATCTGATACTCTAATGAATCGGTCCAACACCTTGAACACTATGATACTGAGCTATCAATTGATTGAGTGTTTAATTGAACTACTAAACTCCTTTAATAATCAATCTAAACATCATTTGTGGATAAACTCCTCTTCCAGGTTAAATCCTATGTGTGTGACCCTGTAGGTCCATTTCATGTTGGTAGTGAAAGTCCATAACACTTATGACTTCACAAGCAAAGAGCGGTGCCTAGTCGCACATCAGTGCTACCCAAGTGAAATAGAAAGTTGGAGAACAACTTTCAATCCTACAATCCATGAATGGTGTTATAGTGAATGTATAATTCCTTTGTCACTAATGTCCTGAATGAACTCAAGGCATGGTATAGTCATCCTTTCAACGTTCATCCATTTCCTTGATAGACTGGGTGAGATGTGTGTGACATCAATATCACATATTGATTCACACATGCATGTGCATGCCTTTCTCAATCCTACTCATCAAGTGGCCATGGACATCAAACTCCCTTAGGAGGGACAAATCCCATATCTATCACTCACTCCTCAAAAGCCCCACGTGTCAAAGTCACCCAATCATCACCTTTATAACAACCCATGTTTCAGGACTGCGTTTGATGATGTCAAAGTGTACCCAACGACATGTGTCAAGTGTAGTGATTTTAGGTTGAAGAATCACACTCACCACCATCACTGTGAGAGCTGACCGTGACTACCAAATCATGGTTCCATGTGTCACTCTCACGGTGGGTCTATCCGGTACACTTGTTCTCTAACAAGTACCTATGTGCTTGGTTTGATATCACTATATCATGACTAATGAGATTCAGTCATCAACCAACACACAATCTAGTCTTTAGTGTTATTGATGTCTATGGTTATTTCCACAATAACAACCGACTAGGGACTAAACAAGAATGTATACTCTTAACATCCGTATGATCTCATCATTTAGGTCCTTAACCTAAAAGCATACGTCATCGAGTAAACAATTCTTTAGACATCTATCATGTTACACTATCATCTCAGAAATAGTTAAAACATATAGATAAGAAATTTCCTTTATTATTATTCAAATCATTTACAAAGTATCCCATTACAATCATCACATGACTTTCTCTATGGGCATACATACCAACATACTCCCACTTGCACTTAGAGCCAGTCACCTAGGAACCTCAGTCCTTGTGACCTAGCATGACCATCATGCTTCTACTGAGAAAGGGCCTTAGTCAGTGGATCAACTATGTTGTCTTCAGTTGGCACTCTGCAAATCTTCACATCTCCTCACTGTATGATATCTCATATGAGATGGAAGCGCCGCAGTATGTGCTTGGACCGCTTATGTGATATGGGCTCCTTAGCTTGAGCAATAGCTCCATTATTGTAACAATAAAGCTCAATTGCATCACAACTACTGGGAACGACACCAAGTTTAGAGATGAACTTCCTGATCCACACAACTTCCTTTGCTGCAAGTGAAGCAGCAATATAATCAGCCTCTGTAGTAGAATCAACAACTATTTCTTGCTTGGAACTCTTCCAACTCACAACTCCATTGTTTAGGCAAAACACAAATCCTGATTGCGATCTATAATCATCTTTGTCAGTTTGGAAGCTCGCATCAGTGTAACCATTTACAACCAGTTCTTCCTCGCCGTCGTATACACGGAAATGATCCTTAGTCCTTCGCAAGTACTTGAGGATGTTCTTTACGACTGTCCAATGAGCATCCCCGGGATCTGACTGGTACCTATTGGTCATGCTGAGGGCATACAAGACATCTGAGCATGTGTACAACATAGCGTACATGATGGATCCGATGGCTGATGCATATGGGATCCCATTCATACGCTCCCTCTCCTCACAAGATTGGGGACATTGAGCTCTAGATATGGTGACTCCATGCAGCATGGGGATGTTGCCTCTCTTTGAGTTCTCCATGCTGAACTACTTCAACACTTTGTCAATGTACGTGCTTTGACTTAGTCTGATAAGCCTTTTAGATCTATCTCTATAGATCTTAATACCTAGAATGTAGGATGGTTCTCCTAAATCCTTCATTGAGAAAGTATTCCCAAGCCAAGTCTTTACCTTCTCTAAGGCTGAGACATCATTCCCCATCAATAGTATGCCATCCACATACAATATGAGGAATGTGGTCATGCTCCCACTAACCTTCTTGTACACACAAGGTTCATCTTCATTTTGAATAAAGCCAAACACTTTGACTTCCACATCAAATCGAAGATTCCAACTCCGAGTTGCTTGTTTGAATCCATAGATTGACCTTTGCAGCTTACAGAAGTTATTGGCATTCTTTGGATCTACAAAACCTTCAGGTTGTGTCATGTACACATCCTCATTTATATTCCCATTAAGGAAAGAAGTTTTAACATCCATTTTCCAAATCTCATAGTCATAGTAAGCCGCAATAGCAAGCATAATCCTGGTGGACTTAATCATGGCAACTGGAGAAAAAGTTTCATCATAGTCAACACCTTGAACTTGTCAGAAACCCTTTGTAACCAATCTGCCTTTATAAGTTTGCACATTGGCACCCATGTCGGTCTTCTTCTTGAAGACCCACTTGCACCCTATGGGTTTTACCCCTTCAGGTGGTTCCACCAAAGTCCATACTTTGTTGGAGTACATGGATTCCATCTCAGATTTCATGGCCTCAAGCCATTTCTCAGAATTTGGTCCCTCCATAGCCTCTAGATAGGTAGTTGGATCATCATCTATGATCAACTCACCAGCTTCCTGAGTCACAAGGTATCCAAACCTCTCAGGTTCAAGGTGTGTCCTATTAGATCTATGAGGTCCTTGTATTACTTGAGGAGATTGAGATTCCACAACACCTTGTGAATCTCTATGTTCCTCTTGTACATCTACTGGTTCAATGTTTTCTTGTTGGGCTTGAACCTCTTCAAGCTCTATTTTCCTCCCACTACTTCCTTTGGAAATAAATTCCTTTTCTAGGAACACAACATCCCTGGCAACAAACACTTTGTTGTCAGTTGGGTGGTATAAGTAATATCCCTTGGTTTCCTTAGGATATCCAACAAAATAACATTTATCAGATCTAGGGCCTAGCTTGTTAGGAAACATTTTCTTGACATATGTCTCACATCCCCAAATCCTCATAAAAGACATATTGGGATGCTTCCCAATCCATATCTCATATGGTGTCTTTTGAACCGATTTAGATGGTACTCAGTTAAGTGTAAATGCGGCGGTTTCAAGATCATGACCCCAGAAGGAAATCGGAAGATCATCAAAACTCATCATTGATCACACCATATCTAGTAAAGTGCGATTCCTTCTTTCAGACACACCATTATGCTGTGGTGTTCCAGGCGGAGTCCATTGTGATACAATACTACGAGCTCACAGAAGGTCCTCAAACTCCTGGCTTAAGTATTCTCCACCTTGATCGAATTGAAGTGCTTTAATACTTTTACCAAGTTGGTTCTGTACTTCATTCATGAAATCCTTGAACCTTTCAAGGGTTTCTGACTTATGTTTCATCAGGTACACATAGCCATACCTACCGAAGTCATCAGTGAAGGTAATGAAGTACTGATACCCATTTCTGGCATTAGTTCTAAAAGGCCCACATACATCAGTATGTATGAGTCCTAATAGATCACTAGCTCTCTCACTTTTATCTGAAAAGGGAGTCTTGGTCATCTTACCCAACAAACAAGATTCACATGTCTCTATTGATTCATAATCAAAAGAGTGTAGATAACCATCTTTATGGAGTCTAGAAATGCGCTTCTCATTTATGTGCCCTAGACAACAATGGCAAAGATATGTTTTGTTTGATTTGTTGAGTTTTTGCCTTTTGGTGTTTACGTTGTATACACTTGTCTCTAGATCTATCAAGTATAGACCATAAGACATTGGGGCACTGTCATAAAAGATCCCATCTTTTGAAATGGAACACTTTCCATTCTTAATAAGAAATTCAAAGCCATCCTTATCCAAACAAGAGACGGAAATGATATTCTTATTTATGGTAGGTACATAATAGCAGTTCTTGAACTCTATTATTAGCCCACTAGGTAGAGTTAACTCATAGGTTCCTACGACACTAGCGGCAACTCTTGCCCCATTGGCAACACGTAGTTCAACCTCGCCTTTCCCCAAAGGCCTACTTCTTTTAAGATCCTTCACATATGAAAAAATGTGAGATCCACATCCAGTATCAAGTACCCATGACAAAGAAGTAGTAAAGTTAATCTCTATCACGTATACACCAGAAGTAGAGATCTCTATCTCTCGCTTCTTCTTCCATCATTCCTTCCATCATGTCCATGTTTTGAGCGTAGAAGATTTTGACATTGATTTGGTGAGAGAACCCTTCTCTCCCTCACCTTTGTCCTTAAACTTTGTTCCATTGATCTCCATCAATGAACTATCCTTCTTCTTAAGAACACATAGAGTGGATTCAAAGGCTACCAATATTTCTAGATTGTGCAGAACACTTCTCACAATCCCCAACCAGTTATGGAATTTATTCTCAATTAATTTGCCCATTTTAAAAGATGATTCTTTTGCCATTCTATAAGAGAAAATTGCACGTGTCAAAACTCCATTTGATTTGATTTGATTTGAATGAAATTTGATAGTAGTTAATTAGGCCTTTAATTAATTACTGCTCCCACTATTTTGATTCAAATTGACAGCCCTCACCATCAATTCAGAAGATTGCAGTGTACAATCTCCTAGTGGGTCAAGATCCGTATTTCATCGAGTCTTGAGTCAGCTTTAGTTGATTGCCCATAACTTGACTATTTAGGTAGGCCATCATACCAATTGCATCATATCCAACTCTTGATGAATGAACATGCACAACACCTTGCCATGAACATTCCATGCCTCTGGGCTTAGACGCTCTAAGAATCACCAGTTAAGTCTAACCCAAAAGCCGACACGATAAACATGCACCCTGCTTTGGCAGAACCTACATGTTCACCCTCCACACTTCCGCGAGATAGACGACGCACCACACTTTGGCATAACCTACGCTTGGTCGATCAGGTTTTTCATTTGTGTCGCTAATGGAAGGCATGAAAGACTTAATATTTAGACGAGGGATTTGGTTTTTATAGGTACATATACATATCCAATCACCACAATATAGTAAGTATCATATACATGCTATATCCCACAGAAAACATGTGAAATGATAAAAGCAATGATTATGGCCATCCTAATGTGATTCCTCGAGCCAAGAGGAATCACAGTCATCTAGGTCCACATCACATGCAACCTGTACAAGATGAACTCTGTGCTTTTGCCTTTCTGGGTTTGATCAACTCATCTCCATGATTGATCGGCTCGCCATCAGGACGGTCAGTTGGGTGCCACCAGCCGATCGACTGGCGCCTCCAGCCGATCGGTTCACTGGTCGTCATGTATCTCCTCCGTTCTTTGACATAACAGGAAATAAAAGATCTATCCTATTTTACATTTGAAAAAGGAAACCCCAAGTTACATTTGGGGGGAGCAAAGGTAGGAAAGAAATCTCGAGTTATCTCGAGTTACATCAGGAATAGGAGATAGGGAATCAGTGCACAGACCAAGATGCAAGCAACCACATTCAACCAAGCACACATACATAGGGTTTATTGGCCATAACCATGCTATACATCCACCACAAAACTTGTTTAAGGGCGACGCGCATCGGGTGCATTTATATTACATATCATATATGTATATTGGGATTTGTGGATTTAGGATTAGACATGCAAAAAGCCAATTTTATTCGCATCGTATGCAATAAATAAAGGAGACAAACCAAAATCGATCACATCTATAATCCTAAAGTATAGAGCAGTTGACGTGGCTCTGATACCACTATTGGGTTTTAGGGGAGACAGAGAAGGCAGCGGAAACAAAAAAAATTCTTCTCCCAAACCCAGAATAAAGGAATCACATCAACATCTATACAATAGGAAGGATGGTTTGTAGAGGCATACCTTGTCCTGAGGCTTACTCAGCGACGTTACCTCACGACTTGCGTGGTCTTCACCTCCAGTCTTGGATGGTGTCTGTGCAGCTCCTGGTCTTACCGAGACTGTCGAGATTGACAACTGTCCTCTGAGCGGCAGAAGTCTCCCGCCTCTGCAATCGTCCACACAGACTGCATGGAACTCTGATCTCCTTGTCCCACAAGGAATCAAAAGGAGTCGCACCCTCCTGTCGGCGTACTAGTTGCCGACACACTCTCCTGCAACCAATTTCTTTTCTACAGTTGTCTTTCCCTTACTGTGCCTCCCTTATCGGGTAGCACTTGCTCGGGCTCTCTCGGTTACCAAAACCAGAGAGAATGACAACTTTGCAGAGCAACTGGTGTTCTAAGTTGTACTTTAAGAAGCCCCCAATACCCCTATATATAGGAGGGTTATGGGATAGGGTTCTCTACCCCGGGCAATGCCGGATTAAAGCAGGAGTAGAAGGGTTCAAGATTTTCCACAAAACAACCAACTGCGTCAGCTGAACCGATCGTTTCAAACCTGAAACAGTCGGTTGGTGAACTCAGCCGATTGGTTCACACCTGAATCGATCGTTTGGGGCATCTGAGACGATCGGTTCATGCTTGAGCTGATCAGTTCATGCTCCTGGTCCAACTAAAATTGACTTTCCATGTTTGTTTCCAAGTAATAAAATATTAGTCCTTGTTCAAATCAAATTTGTACAAGTGAAACAAATATGTTTTTGCAAAATAGTCTTCTGACTTTCCAAACAATCTCAGTTGGTCACATGAATCAACCAGTTCAACAATTGAGCCGATCGTCTCATTGATACACGAGCCGATCGTCTCACCAGTTGAGCCGATCGGTTCACCAACATGAGCCGATTGCTTCATCCCATGAGCCAATCGGTTGGGGCAGCAGACTATACAAAATTAGTCAATTGCAGTTTCAATCAATCCGATACTCTAATAAATTGGTCCAACACCTTGAACACTATGATACTGAGCTATCAATTGATTGAGTGTTTAATTGAACTACTAAACTCCTTTAGTAATCAATCTAAACTATTGATTCACACATGCATGCACATGCCTTTTTCAATCCTACTCATCAAGTGGCCATGGACATCAAACTCCCTTAGGAGGGACAAATGCCATATCTATCACTCACCCCTCAAAAGCCCCATGTATCAAAGTCACCAAATCATCACCTTTATAACAACCCATGTTTCAGGACTGCATTTGGTGATGTCAAAGTGTACCCAACGACATGTGTTGAGTGTAGTGATTTCAGGTCGAAGAATCACACTCACCACCATCATTGTGAGAGCTGACTGTGACTACCAAATCATAGTTCCATGTGTCACTCTCATGGTGGGTCTGTCCGGTACACTTGTTCTCTAACAAGTACCTTTGTGCTTGGTTTGATATCACTATATCATGACTAATGAGATTCAGTCATCAACCAACACACAATCTAGTCTTTAGTGTTATTGATGTCTATGGTTATTTCCACAATAACAACCGACTAGGGAATAAACAAGAATGTATACTCTTAACATCCGTATGATCTCATCGTTTAGGTCCTTAACCTAAAATCATACATCATTGAGTAAACAATTCTTTAGACATCTATCATGTTACACTATCATCTCAGAAATAGTTAAAACATATAGATCAGAAATTGGCTTTATTATTATTCAAATCATTTACAAAGTATCCCATTACAATCATCACATGACTTGCTCTATGGGCATACATACCAACAACCTCTATTAAGTATATTGGGTGAATCCTGATAAGACAAAGATAATGTTGTTGCTCTACCCCAAATAATGTCAATCAGGAAGTTATATTTGTTAACAATTATAGACAAGTGTATGATTCTTCAACCAAATAGATGGCCAGTACACCATTGAGATGATTGGAGAATCCTCTAAAAACATATTCCTCATAATTCTTGAAAATTAGGGGATGCCTACCTTGTTGATTGAGTTGTTAATTACAACAATCGTTAAAGGATCATAGAGATGAAACCTTGTAAAGTTACATCTGATATGAGACACATGATGTTTCATGTTTGATAAGAGCCATAAAGTATGACCTATAAATGATGTGTGGTATAATAGATAAGATAGACCAAGACAACAATTGGAGTGCCAAGTTGAAAGGTACTACCAGACCAATACAGGTGGCACAACAGTTCTTATATTGAACGAAGGTGACACATGCAAGAGTTGAGGGAGAATAATATGTCTTCTATGAGAATGATGTGACATAATCATGTGATGAAAGTAACAATGTGGAAGATTGATGATGAGGTGAATGATAAGTATCCATCTTTGTTTACCTTGGATTTTGGGGGCAAAATCCCTATTAGGGTTCTATGGTTGTGAGACCCCTAACCTTGCTTAAATGGTTGAACATGCTTAATTACCATGATTGAATTCTTAGAACTATAATCTAACCTTGTTATATGATTTGGAATCATAAGACAAGCTTAAGTTTCAAGTTTGATCCAATTTGAACAATGTTTGTGCAAGTTATGTAATTTTATGTACATTTTGGACTTTTCTACAATTTACCCAATTGGGAGGTTTTTCTTGCAATTTATCACTTTTATTATATTACTTGTATGTTCTCTCATCATTCTTGAGCTTGTTGAGCCATGGGGTTCCTAGTTGAACCTTGGTTTGGAGGTGTTTCTCTCAAGGGTATTTTAGGGTTTACCCCTTTATGGATGAGCTACCTTTAGGAGCTATCAAGCATGAGGGTTTGGAGCAGGTTACTTTTTTACTTTTTTCTTCTAGTTATTATGGATCTTGTGCTCTTTCTTACTTCTTGAGGATCATCCATTCTTCTTGTATTGTCCAGGGTGGTCCTCCAACTCTAGGGCAGACTCGAGTGCCTCATGCACTATCATGATGCCACGTAAAATCAAAGCATAGCCCAAATCATGTTTTAGGCCATGTATGAATTTTAATTTACAGACCTGTCTCATCTAAACCATAATTGTCCTTCTACAACATATATAACTTCATTGCATACAGGCTAACAATTGAGTCATACTGCTCTGATACCATATTATAACACCCCAATTTTCTAAAACATGCACAATACTGAGTGGAAGAATAAATCTCACTGGGATGTCACAAAATGATTATCATTGCATAAAAATAAAGTTCATATATAAACCAACATGTGATAAAATACCATTTCTCATGCTCAAGTCCTCAACATAACTCCATGAACAAAACTAAACATGTTTACACTTAAGCACCCTACACTTTCTCATAACATAAAACACACTCTCTAAACTAAAACACGTCTCATAAACAAAAAGGAAATCTAATCTAATGATATTTGGAAACCCACCAGGTTTGGTCTTAGACGTCCTTGAGATCCTTCTTCTTTCTTCTCAACCATTGCCTCAGATATGTAATGGTCTTTAAAGGCTTCAGTGAATTACTCCCATGTGAGTGGAGGAGAATCATATTTGCGGGATCCTAGCAGGTTCTCCCGATAAGTCCTAGAAACAACTTTGAGCATGTGAGTCCCAAGATGAACCATGGATGTGCTAGGGAAATCTAGGTCATAGAAACAATGCTCCATGTTTTGCAGCCAACTTTCAACTTTTCCCACCACATCCAACTCTTCCTCTCCAGCAAATGAATCAAGCTTGATCTTCAAGAAGTCAACTATGAAAAACTTAGGGTTGACCCTAGGGGTTCCTAACTGGTCCTCTTCTCTTCCTAAGGTAGTGTCAAGGGCCCTGACCAAGATGTCAAAGGGCACATTAGGAGTTTCTTTACAAGGAGATACCTAATGGTCTCCTATGGTTTGAGAATCATCTTCATCCCCACCTATGGGCATCTCACCTTTCTTCTTAGGTGTCATCTGCAAAAGAGGACATCAACTAGATGAGATTCTAAGAAAATCCTGGTAGCCAACTATATTTTTAGCTCTAATACCATATTGTAACACCCCAATTTTCTAAAAACATGCATAATACCGAGCGGAAGCATAAATCTCATTGGGATGTCACAAAATGATAATCATTGTATATAAATAAAGTTTGATAAAGTAACACATGATACATTGCATAGTTTCTCATATCTCAAACTCATAACATAAAAATCACACTCTAATATAAAACAAATGTCTCAAAAACATAAAGGAAAATCTAATCTATGATAGTTTGCACCCCACCAGGTTTAGTATCAGATTTCCTTGAGCTCCTTCTTCAACTGGTCCTCAGATAGGTCTATCCTTGACGTTGCTCCTTTCACGTGGGCATCACACCCCCAACCATGCATAGAGTAGTTTGTAATTGAACATATTATAAAACTAAAATCACATATTCTTTGAAAAGAAAACATTTAACATCATGAAAATAAAGATTACGTTTTATCATATCTTTTATCTGACTTATATAAGAATCCTCAAGTTTTACACCGAAGTGCCTCTTCTCTTTACACCGGAGTGCTCTATATGCTAGGAAGCCCATGATTTACACTTACATGCACTGTATGCTAGGAAAGCTCATGATTTGTATTGAAGTACACTGTATGCTAGGAAAGCCCATGATGAGGAACTTATATAAGGTTTGTTCATTATCTTTACTCTTTACTCTTGCTCTTAAACATTAATATGATGTAACATGATGATCCTTGAAAATAAATAGTAAAACAATTTCATTTATCCAATAAATTTTAACTTTGATCAATAAAATTATAGCATGCATAATGCATTCACATAATAACATGTACATTGTACACAATAGCATAAAAAATCCAATAATTATATTCAAAGTGCATGGACCACTTATAGATATTAGAATAATTCCTAATTGTCTCGTGATGTTGAGGAAACCCTACTTATCCTATTAGATTAATTAACATGCATTAATAATCATTATCCAACCTAATTTTAAGGTTTCGTGGCTCCTGAACAAATTATGTAAATTAGCATTAAAAGGGTACTCAAAACCACCATATTATTGTTCCTTGTGTTTTTATCTTTCCAACCAGTATTTTTATGAAATTTTTTAACATCAGATGAATTTTCTACGAATTCTAGAGCACAGAAACTTAGGAAAACCATGATGTTATAATTATCCATCAAGGCATTTGCCACGTTGAAATGGTCCAATCATGGTTGTCCACCTGGGACCTGGTCCCTACTATTCTCTGAACGTGTTAGCGGCAAGGAGGGTGAGATAGAAAGTAAAAAAAACACATGCTTTCTTCATAATCATATCAAATCTTCATGCATAATAATGAATCTCATGACCATGATATATTTTTCTTCGATCAACAAAAATAAGGAGGAAGACTACAAAGATCCCTAGATCAAAGCTCAATCTAGTCTCCTTATTGTTAAAAACATAGGTGTTGGGCCATATCCACATCGGCTGCCGGTCCTGGCGAGCCCAAACACGAGCTGAGGCATGCTTGGACACACCCAAACTGACCTCCTCCATGATATGCCAGGGTGTTGAGGTTGGAGATCATACAACAGTTAGAAAACTAGAAAAGTAGAAAAGTTTGAAACGTTCAATCGATGAAAACTGAAGACACTAGTGAAAGAAGCGACAAATCCACAGTGGTATCCTCAACTAATGGATATAGACCCAAAGAATAGGAAAAAGAGGGGATTTCTATATACGTTAAAATGGGGAGGAATGAAGATGAAGAAAGCTTCCAAAAGTATCCATAAGTCACATCAATGATTCAAAAGGCTGGAGATGCATTGTGCTCCCATCTCAGACCATCGCTAGGTTAGAGGGGAGTTGGAGATCGAAGATTGGTTTTTAGGGAACTTGAGGGAAAACAAGATCTGGAGTTGGGTTCCTGGATGTCTAGTGAGCATTTTTGGGGTCCCATTATTAAAGATGGTTGTAGATTCCTAGGCGTAGCAGGAAACATGGGATTAAAAAGGAGTTCTAGCTGACCGAGAACTCTAGGGCATGAAGCCCCATCAAGTTTGGGGTCAGAAGGTTAGGGAAGGCACAATGACGGTGAAAAAGAGATTTGTTTGTGTTGGGAGTCAGTAGAGAAGGAGATCGAGAGAGAGAGATGTCACCGCCATTGTTACAGTCCAAATAGGACTCAGACGGGTGGGAGAGATGACCCGCAACCATGGGATGGATCCATCAACCAGGTGGAAATATCCTGGCTATCTGATCTAATCCGAGGTCAAAAGAGAAGCATCTAACATCTATTTCATTAATTAAAGGCTTGGGACCAAAGCGTAGTTACATTAGAATTAGGTTTATTTAAATTTTTGTTTATTTTCTTTCTCATGCAAATTGGGACATCAAAGGGAGTCCAAACCTATTCAAAATTGGACTATCATCTAATTTTGGTACAAAGATTCTGAAAATCAGCTTAGTTTCTTGATTTTGGCATTCACAATTATTAGTATCCTCTTTTCTTAAATAAGCAATAATTAATTACTTAGGATAATCTAAATTCAGTCAGGGTTTAATATTTCAAAGGAACATATATATTAATAATTCAACTTCATATAAAAATTTATTGGGACAAAATACTATTATTGATAGGGTCAATTTCACTTTAACCCTAGATTGACTAATTAGGGTTATATTGAATTGCAATTGGACTGATTATGTGAAATCATCTCTGAATTTTGTGGGAATGAGCTTTAAACATTATAAATAAATCTTTTTACCACATTGGGGTTTAGTTGAGAATAAAGTTTTTAAATTTGAAATCAGGGTTTCTAATTTAAGATGATTAATATAAAAAAATTAGGGTGTTACAAATAACACTCAAATTCTTAATGAATCTCCTAAATTAACCTACCAAACCTAGAAAACTTCAAACTTCCTTCGGTGTCGGGGGATATTCCCACTCTCAACACTGATTGTACCTTCTTTGGGTATACACAAACATCCTTAGCATATATGATGTGATGGAGAAAAGATACCTCTATCAACTAGAACTCGGATTTGTTGAACTTGACATACAGTCAATGCTACCTCAACAATGTCAACGCCTGGTGAAATGTTTCTCATGTTGCTTTCTGTCTCGGGAGTATATCAAGATTTCATCTATGAACACAACCACAAACCAATCTAGATACAGTCTAAACACCATGTTCATCAGATCCATGACAACTATTAGTGCATTGGTTAACCCAAATGGCATAACCACAAACTCATAAAAACTGTACCTAGTCCTAAGAGCAGTCTTAGGTATGTCATCCACCTTTATATTCAACTGGTGATAATTTGACCTTAAATATATCTTTGAGAACAATTCTGCACCTCACAACTGATCATACATGTCATCGATCCTTGGCAACAAATACTTGTTCTTCACAGTGACCTTGTTCGACTACTGGTAATCTATGCAAAGCCTCTTAGAACCATCCTTCTTCTTTACAAACAACATGGGGGCACCCCAAGGGGAAGTTCTAGTCTGATGAAACCCATCTCTAACAACTCTTGCAACTATTTCTTAAACTCCTACATCTCTATTGGTGCCATCCTATAGGGTGACTAAGCTATGGGTTGTGTTCTAAAAACAAGATTGATCTCAAAATCAATCTCTCTAGGAGGGGGAACTCTAAGAGACTCCTCAAGAAAGACAACGTCAAACTCTTGCACTACAAGTACCTCCCATATACTAGGAATCCTCCTCTTAGTGTACACAACATGTGCCAAGAGAGTCTCACACCTCTATCTCATCAACCTATCTATTGTCATATCCAACACCAAACACAAAGGAAGAATCTTCCTATCTCCTTAGAAGACCTAAGAAACATCTCCATCATAGAACGTCTCCACCTTATAACTACAACCCAAGACAACCTTATACTTCTCCAAGGTATCCATCCCTAAGATCACGTCGAATCCATGCATGTCAAGTGGCATATGATCCAATTGAATGATACATCCTGAGAAAGAAAGAACGTAAAATGGACACACCTCCCAAAACTAGGCAGAACCAATAAGAGGGGTTCCAAGCAAAAGGCTATCACATCTACTACAAACATCCATATTACAACCACTTATCACCTCTCTGGTGATAATAGAGTGTGTCCCACCCGAGTCAACCAAAATAGATATGAACGAAGACACAGATAAGTCAGAATGAAAAAGCTCCATCTGACATGTCATGACCCGTGGATTGACCACTCCTCTATCTGAATCATAGCATAGAATATAGCTATCACCTGTTGTCATCCATGACCCTTGCCATCTTGCCTATAAGAACATGTCTGAGACACTTGACCTTGTCCTCTACAACTACCACTATTGTACTACTACTATTGGGAACCCCACTAGATTTACCTCACATGTTGTGTCACTTCCTCATCCTTTATGGGGCACCTCCACCTTATATGACCTACTTGTCCACACTTCTGACAAGTCCTCAAATCATACTACATCCTAGACAATCCTGTCACTAACACAGATGTTTCACTTCATGCTCCTACTGGTAGAAAGATACGACCTCTTCCCTTGCTTGGGGATCACTATGACGACGCTCACGATCTCAAATGAGATAAAGTCAACCTCTACTGCAACTGTGGACATGAAAAACTCAATTTCTTTAATCCACCATACGAACAACCCTGAAACTGAGATAGCCTCTTCCTAGTGTTGGCTTCATGCTTCTCGATAGCAGACCTCTCAATCCTCCTTTCTGACTCCACAAAAGTAGAGAGCCTCTCCCTATTCTCCAAAGCAGATGCTATTGTAGTCAACTCCATGCTCATACCTTTCTCAAACCTTCAAATCCTCTCCTTCTTCCCGCCAAAACTCTTCCCAACCTATAGCAACTCCTGGTCTCTTCTCCTCTTCTATGGTCCACCAATGGACATCACTGCCCTTTAACAGATAAACAACATGTTTCACCTTGTCCTCTTCTAGAATGCTCAAGATCTTAAACACCTTCTCAATATCAGTCAACCACATGTCGCATCAGTTGGGTTTGATGTACTTGTGTACTCGATCGCTCCCACATGTATCAACCTCTCAAATGTCTTCCTAGAACCTTGAGATTCTTTATTACGGATGGATGCCCTAGCTTGAGGTATGGGCACCCTATTTGCTAAGTGTGTAATCATCACCATGAGCTGCCCAAACATGGACTAAAAAGCATGATTTTCCATAGTTGTATAGTCAAACTGAGGCATAGTAGGCTGTTCTGGACCAGTCACTGACACTCTTCCATTATGTGCCTGCCTCCTACCACCACTTTATGGAATGACATAACTACTCTTCACATGCTCTTCACATTCCCCAGACATATCTACATGAGAATAAGCTATGATCAAATATGTTGGATGATGTAAGAATAAACAAAAAACCTAAGTCATATGTCCCTATAGACTCAACAAATCTAGAGTTTTGATACCAACCTTAACTGTGACACCCCATTACACTAAATGAGATTACTCAAAACAAAACATGTAATAAATTGTGAAATAACCACATGAGCTAAAAACATGGTAACTTAAAATCGATTTAAACATTGCTATCATGTTCAGAACCATTTACATAAGGGTCCAATAACTTGCATAGCAACACATACCATATTAGATATTTACCTGTATGTCTAGTGGATTCAGCCACAACCTATACACAAAAGATAATTGTTCCACATATACAAACATTGACATACTACCAAAAAATCGAGTCGATATACATATCATCTACAAAACATCCCCTGCCCAGACCTGATAGTACATGGATGACTCTAGGACACACTAACTACTAGCCAAGCTTCTTCTCTTACTGATTTTCAGGATACTCTTCCTCACCACCACAATCCCGATGACATTGCCGACGACCACCTAAAAAGATGTGGTGACCCACGAGGTGAGACCAACATCCCAGTGAGAGATATAACTCTCAACACCATGGTTAGTGATTACAGAAGATTATATTATTAATAGGTTAAGAAGATTAAATAGGCTAAGCAAGTTAAGCATCTAGGCATAGAAACATGTATAATTAACAAGTATATAAAGGAGTAGATAAGATTATCATAATTCTAACATTTATTTTCTCATACTGCTTTATATAACACTAAACAGTATAAGAAATAAGGCAAGGGTTATCAACCAATGTGAATCATGTTTAACCCTAAGAAGATAAACTACACAACTGGATTACATCTTTTATTAAGCCATGGGGAGTTTGAGGTATACCACTCAAGCTCTAGCTGACCGCTGCTAAGTCAAAAAAAGTCCCACACAAGATCTAGGAGAGTTGGAATCCTAAGATCTCATCCGCCCTCAGTCAGTATGAGTCAGTCACAACAACATATATATAGTCAATCTGCAAAACAACCTAGTCTGCCCTTGGTATATAGGTCATGACACTAGTAACTAGGGTATAGAAACCCTAACATCCAAGGTACAACCACAGTTGTCCTAAATCACATCGTGTATACTAAATCATAATCATCTGAGATACATCCTCGACCATTCTGTTGTCGAGGTATGATCACAACCATCCTCAAAACCATTCATATACTCAATAATATATGACTTCGAGCTTCCATTAGAGGAATAATCATTTCACCATCCAACAAATCCTGGCATTGCAATCGATCTACCACACAAGGAACTACATGATTAGGGTTTCACTTGATTAATTAATGACAATTGGGTAAAGTTAAGGCTGCATCAATCATGTTATATACAAAACCTAAAAGAATTCTAACAAAAAAGGGGTATATTGCAACTTTAGAACATATAAAATGTATGAAGTATAAATCTTATCACATCATCACAAAATACCAATCCTTGTCACATCATGAAGAGGATAACACCTCAATTAGGGCACAACACCATACCCAAAGGGCATAATACCATTCACATTGTTCCTTGCAAGAACATCATTTTCTTTCCATGTCTTAACAAGGTTCATAAACCATCACCATACATGTGACATATGTGTTCAACTTCACATTACACTTAAGAGCTTATGATGTTTATAAGTCATCATATTAGGGTTGTAACAACATAGAGAGAGAGAGAGAGTATTTACTCATCATATTAATCACACAAGCAAGCTAAGCCTGATTAACCATCATCACTAATTTATATTAGGGTTAGGTTCAACATGATATGTTAAGTTAATATTACAAATCACCGTTGAAGGATAAACCCGAATTCTTAATATTTCCATCCAATCATAAGAAATTGTAAGGTTATGTTGGGTTTTAGGGGAGGCAGAGAAGGAAGCGGAAACAAAATTTCTCCTCCCCAAACCCAGAACAAGGAAACACGTCAACGTCTATACAATAGGAAAGGATGGTTTGTGGAATCATACCTTGTCCCGAGGCTTCCTCAGCGACAATACCTCACAGCTTGCACGGTCTTCACCTCCGGTCTTGACAACTATCCTCCGAGTGGCAGAAATCTCCCGCCTCTGAAGTAGTCCACACGGACCACCTGGAACTCCAATCTCCTTGTCCCACAAGGAATTGGAAGGAGTCGCACCCTCCTATCGGTGTACTAGTCACCGACACACTCTCCTGCCACCAGTCGCTTTCTGTAGTTGTCTTTCCCTTGTTGTGCCTCCCTTATCGGGTAGCACTTGCTCGGGCTCTCTCGGTTACCAAAACCAGAGAGAACGACAACTTTACAGAGCAACTGGTTGCACTGAGTTGTTCTTTGAGAAGCCCCCAATACCCCTATAAATAGGAGGGTCATGGGACAAGGTTCTCTATCCCGGGCAATGCGGGACTAAAGCAGGAGTAGAAGGGTTCGAGATTTTCCACAAAAAACAACCAACTGCGCAACCTGAATCGATCGTTTCATTTCTGAAACGGTCGGTTGGGGACCTGAGCCGGTCGGTTGACACCTCAACCGATCGGTTGGGACCCATGAAACGATCGGTTCACTTCTGAACTGGTCGGTTCGTGGTCCTGATCAGTTCCCGATTGACTTTTCTTCTTTTGTTTCTAATTGGTACCTAATACCAATCCTTGTTCCAATCAAATTGGGCAAGTGAAATGAAAAGAAATTTCTCACCAATCCTACTTTCCCAACTTGCTCGGTTGGACCAGTTGAACTGATCGTTTCAACATTTGCAGCGATTGTTTCACCTTATCCATCATTCGATCGACTCACCATCTGAGCCGATCGGTTCACCAAGCTCAGCCGATCAGTTCACCATATGATCCGATCAGTTGGGAGTGCAGATTGTGTAGAATCAGTCAATTGTAGTTTCAATCAATCCGATACTCCAATCAATGTGTCCAACACATTGAAAATTATGACATTGAGCTATCAATTAATTGAGTGTTTAATTGAACTACTAAACTCCTTTAGTAATCAATCTAAACATTGTTTGTGGACAAAACTCCTCTTCCAGGTTAAATCCTATGTGTGTGACCCTGTAGGTCCTTTTCACGTTGGCAGTGAAAGTCCATAACACTTATGACCTCACAAGAAAAGAGCGGTGCCTAGTCACACATCCGTGCTACCCAAGTGAAATAGAAAGTTGGAGAACAACTTTCAATCCTACAATCCATGAATGGTGTTACAGTGAATGTATAATTCATTTGTCACTGATATCCCGAATGAACTCGAGGCATGGAACAGTCATCCTGTCAACGTTCATTCGCTTTCTTGATCTCAGAGTAGATTGGAAGAGATATGTATGACATCAATATCACATACTAATTCACACATGCGTGCACGCCTTTCTCAATCCTACTCATCAAGCGGCCATGGATATCAAACTCCCTCTGGAGGGATAAATCCCATATCTATCACTCACCCCTCAAAAGCCCCATGTGTCAAAGCCACCCAATCATCACCTTTATAACAACCCATATTTCAGGACTGCGTTTGATGATGTCAAAGTGTGCCCAACGACATGTGTTGAGTGTAGTGATTTCAGGTCAAAGAATCACACTCACCACCATCACTGTGAGTACTGACTGTGACTACCATGTCATGGTTCCATGTGTCAAACTCACGGTGGGTCTGTCCGGTACACTTGTTCTCTAACAAGTACCTATGTGTTTGGTTTGATATCTCTATATCATGACTAATGAGATTCTGTCATCAACCAAAACCAAAATCTAGTCTTGAGTTTCATTGCTGTCTATCTACCTTCCACAATGACATCCGACTAGGGACATAATGAGAATGTACAAACTCTTATCATCCGTATGATCTCATCGTTCAGGTCCTGAACCTGAAGGCATACGTCATTGAGTGATGTCATTCTCTAGACATTCAATCTGTTCTATCACTATCTCATATGATTGAACCAGAAAGATTTGGAAGCTTGCCTTTGATGTTTATCAAATCAATCTTAATGTATCCCATCAATCATCCCATGATTGGCTCTTAGGGCATAAATACCAACAGGTTAAGCATCACTATATGATTTCATACAACCAAACTCATGACCCATATCCAAAAAACCAGAAAACCCATCAATCATAAATTAGGAAAATATAGAGAACACGTACGCTAGGAAGACATTGGAAATCACTAGGTTTAGGGTTAGGTGACACCATAGACCGCTAGGGTGAGGTGACACCATCGACCATTAGGGTTGGGTGACACCATCCACCGCTAGGGTTAGGGTCCTCATCGACTGCTAGGGTTAGAGAACATACATACCACTAGGGTTGAAAATATTCATCGACCATTAAGGGTCCAAAACTTCATTGAGCACACAAGATCAAAATCTTGGCAACCATTAAGAAGTAAAAAACTTGGTGACCAACCATGAAGTCCAAAACCCATCGAACACATGAGTTTAAAACTTGGCGACCACCTGAGATCAAGACTTACAGACCACTAGGGTAGAAAAGTTGGTGACCACTAGAAGATTCAAAACTTGGAAAGCACCAGAAACTTACCAACCAGTGTGGATTCAAAACCTAAATCTTGGCGACCATCTAGACTAGGAAATCTCATCGGCCATGGAGTCAAAACTTGGTAACCACATAGGTGTACCCACATATGCAAGGTATAGGGGTTTCCATCTTCAAGGAAGAAACATGCAATAGGTTTAGAGGTACATCATGAAGAATCATCTACCCAAGATTTTATCATCTAAGCTCAACCCTAGGCAAGGATAACATCCTTCTACTTGGAACCACATTTTTAGAGCAAGAATCATGTACATGCAAGATAAGAGTAAGCAATAATCATGGAGAAAGTTATATAACTCACATTAGAGAAGATGAAGAAACTCCAAACAACAAGGTAGCTTGAGAAAAGAAGGTATAAAACCCTATCTTGAGCAATCCTCTCAGTCAAGCTAGCTCCTTCTCCAAAAAGGAAGCAAACCCTAGGTCAAGGAAGCAAGAAAAAGGTTTTCTTCAAGCTCTAGCTCAAGTTACACCATGGATCCGATCAAGAATAAGAGAGAGGAAGGTAGGACAACAAGAAAAATGAAGGAAAAGAGGGATATTTCACTTACCAAGACCAATAAGCAAAGCAAGGAATCACCAAATGACCTGAACAAGGGTAGATCCAAAACCTAGGTCCACATGCAAGCAAGATCGGCCACCTTCTTCAACCTTGTTCTCCTTCTTCTCCACCAAGAAAGGGGATGAGCTCCAAGCAAAAGGAAGAAGAGAGAGATAGATATATAGATCTAGGTGTCTAAAGAACTTGCTTGCATGCAAGGAGGGAGGTATATATGGCTTAGGGTGAGAGAGAGAGGAAAGGGGAGTTGTCAAACCATGCATGCCATGTGTCTAAGGTTAAAGCATCTCATCCATGCAAGCATCACATCCATGCAATCAGGTCGACCACAACAAGAAAACATGGCAACCAGGAGGATTTAGGAAACCCCATAGACCACCAATAATCTTAGTGACATAGATGGTCTACTTTCTTGGCGACCAAGTGATCAGAAAACCAAACGACCGCCAACCCTAGAAAAGTTGGCGACCAAGAGAGTTCAAAATTCTCATTGACTGCCAAACCTAGATGGATAAAGAAACCTTGGTGACCTCCCTAAAGAGAACAACCTTGGAAATCACCAACACTAGTTGACTCATCGGGTCCAACACTCAAAGTCAATCATGTGAGTTAGGGCATCCATGAGGGCAAACCCTAATCTCAACATATGACTAGATGCCCCCACTCAACTAAGGTGTAAAAAGGATCCCCAAAGAACAAATAAATCAAGAATTATAGGAAAACATGTGAGGCACAAAAAGCATGTGAAAATTGTAAGAAAACCCCTAGATATGGGTAAATTTCATAAAATCCCAAAACAAGCACATATTTGCATAACTAGCTCAAACAATGTCCAAACTGGACCAAACTTGAATTTAAGTTTGTTACATAATATCAAAGCACATATTAGGATTTAATTATGGTTTTATGTATCTAATTATGATAAGAAGACATGTTCAACCAAAAAGTAAGGTCAGGGGTCTTACACCAACCATTGATGACAAAGTAGAAATACTGTGACAAAAATGGAGCTACTAGTTAGGAAAGGAATCTTAGATAGCATACTACGAGACTTCCATATCATATGAGAAATTGTCCAGTGAGCGGATGTGAAACTTGCAAAATACAAACTATAAGAAAATGTGGCTAACCCGCTACAAAAGCACTTGTGCAACAGAAACATATTGAGCATGTTAAGTTTCACTTGGAATAAGATTCATGGGTGATTGGCTCTAAGTGCAAGTGGGAGTCTATTAGTATGTATTCCCATAGAGCCAATCATATTGCAATGGGGCATTGGATACCTAATTTGATAATAATAAAGGTAATTCTGTCTATTAAGTTTGTTTCAATCATGAGATGATGACACAAATTAAATAGATGTCTAAATAATGATGTTACTCGATGACATATGTCTTCAGGTTGAAGACCTAAACAATGAGATCATACATATGATATGAGTACATACATTCATGTTATGTCCCTAGTCAGATATTAATGTGGAAGCAAAATAGCGACAATAATACATATGACTAGAGTGTGTGTTGACTTATGACAAAGTCTCATTAGTCATGATATGTGATATCAAGTCAAGCGCTCAAGTACGTGTTAGAGAACAATGTATCAGATAGATCCACCTTGAGAGTGATACATGGATACCATGGAAATGTAGTTAGAATCAACTCTCATAGTGATTGTGGTGATTGTAGTTCTTAGCCCTGAAGTCACTACACTCATCACATGTTGTTCAATGTATTTATACATCATCCGACATAACCTTGACCTTGAATAAGGCTTGCCATAAAGGTGATGCTAAGGTGCATTCTGACACATGGGGATTGAGCATGAGTGATGTAGATGGGCTTTATTCCTCCTATATAAGTTTGATATCCTGGAAAATTGATAAGTGCATCTGAGAAATGTATGGCTATGCTCATGTGATTTCAATATGTTATATGTGAAATCACTTGCATCTCATATAGTTTGCTCTAGTTTAAGGAACATGGATTGAATGTTGTTAGGTTGACGATTCCATGCCTCGAATTCAATTCGGATATCAGAGACAAAGGAACTATACAATCATGATAACATTGATCACATATTGTAGGAGCAAGTTGTTATCCAACTTTACAAATTACTTGGGTAACAATGATGTGTTGCTAGATACGTCTCATTGCCTATGATGTCATAAGTTGGTTATGGACATTTATTGCCTACATAATTTGGGACCTATAGGATCATACACATAGGAAGCACTTGGAATAGGAGTTCATTAATGAATCATGTTTAACTTGATTACTAAAGTGTCTAGGTATTCAATTTAAACAACAAAGGTTGAAATATTATTCAACATGTGATGATGTGGTAGAAACTATTTAAGGCCTTCATGATACAATACAAGAAAGATCAAAATATTAAATGCCTTTTGGAATTTTCTCCTTGGGGTGACTAGAGATCGCTTCAAAACATGTACTCCCCTATCATTTCTTATCTTTCTTCTTTCACTTGTGGACCTTCAAGTTCATCCTTAGTGGGTTCAATAAGGATATAATTCTTATTGAATAATTAATGAAATAATTTTAATACCAAGAATTTATGCATGTTAGTATGAAATAAGATGAAATCATTTAACAATTAGTAACACCATTGCACACATCCAGTAGAATAAAAAGATGGAACAATCATCTAAAGTTGTTCAATAGAGCCAATCACTGCCATTTTAATTCTAAATTATTAAACTTCAAATTCTTTATGAAATCATAATTTGAGATGCAAGTTGGTGATCTCAGATGCAATCTTAAATGGATATTCAAACTAGATAATTGGGATGCAATTTGAAGTTGACTAAAATGACAATAGTAAAAATGTATATATCCTGTAGTTGTATAAATACTAATACCATATTATCAAATTTTCAAACAAATCATGTCAAAGACATAGGAAAAAAATAAAGAGATGGACAAAGTATGGCAATCACTGCATCCAATGAATATTTTCCATCAAAATATTTAACCAAGATGTGATGTAAGTATGCTCAAATCATGAAAGTAAAATATGAAAATGGCCAAGATAGTTTCTCAAAAAAGCTAACTAGGATGTGAAAAGAGTAGGTTTTCAGAACATGGAGTATTTTATACATACAAGATGTTGATGTCAAGGTCACATGAGGCATGTATGTGGTAAATGTAAGCAACCAAAAATAATAGGAAAATATTCACTAACCAAGGGAATTAGTTATGGTTGTGGTATTACATATAAGCAACCAATGATTCCCACGATAAGTTATTGACAATTTTCAAACAAAAGGTATGATGAGACAATGATATTTACCAAGTAGAACTTTGATTATATTTGAGAATTACTTTTTTCCCTATTTTGTCTACTTTTGTAGTTTTGGTCGGTTTATGCTACATTTCACTCAAATTAGATCATTATGCAATGAAAACTTGTATAATGATTTCTTAATATTATTGATATAAATATATTTATTAGGATATGTGACCCTAAAAACCCACTCTAGAAATTTTACATATTATGATTTTTTACTTAACTCCTCAACATATGAGATTTCACATTTATTACCTTTTTGATAGAAATGTAGTTACTTAAAAAACATAGTCAATAGACAACTAAAAATAGGTAGTGTTAAGGATCAAGAGAAGAATGATTGATAATAAAATTTATGTACTTCCAAGATTAAATGATCATTAATTGACAGTTCAAAATTATTGAAAGTTAGGTCTATTGTTTGGCAGTATTTATGAACTACTAATACATAGCAATGAAAAATTAAAACAAATAAGGTTATTAAGGAAACCACTTACTCATTTTTTCAGAATGGGCATTGTATTTTTAGAACAAGCTGGGGTTTGATGCTCATGGTAGGATGTGATGGATGTTCAGTCTTCTCTTCTAAATCCTCTGATACCATTTTTAGGCAATGATATTAAGTAATAAAAATACACCATATCCCACACCCATTATCCATATTACTCTTCACTATAAAATCACCATAAATGTTCAATTTTATTTAGTGGAACATGGTGAACAATGATAACTTATGGATAGAGGGTGATGGCAATACATGTTTTGGTGTAAGCAATTGGTGATGGAGGATATTTGCTAGAGGCGGTTGGGGGAGTGACAAATGAAAGGGGTGACTCCTTACTTCCATCGTCATTGAATATAAGAAGAGGAGGAAGTAAAGGAGAAAGAAAAAGACATTGTGAGGCACATTGACACATGCTATTGTGGTTTTTATGCTAGTGGCAAAGGGTACATGGGAGTTGTCATGATGGTGGATAGATAGTGGCTAGCATGTCGAGGACTAGTGAAGTTGTAAGATGGGGATTTGATGATATCTAGGGATCCTATATAAGATAAGAATCTGCTCATATGTTTTACAAAAGCTTCTATAAAATGCAATCAAACTAAAGGGAAGATATAAAATAGAAATATGCAAGGAATTAGGAATATCACATGCAACTATTCTTTAGGTGTGCTATTTTGAGTGATAGAATGAAACATATGGAATATGTGGAATCCTTATAAATGGAGACTAGGGAACTATATTGGTAGTGACTAGGTAGTTACTTAAGGTTAGGGTTTAAGTGGATCTTCTATCAAGTTATGGGGCATTGGAGGCACATGCCAAGTTGGCATCCTTGCTTATATAGGCATTTCAGTGTGGTTGACCAAAGTTTAATTGGCTAGACAAATTAAGGAGGGAGGCGCATGACCAATGCACACCTTACCTTCTAAAGGCATTTGGGTGCACATCAATGACATTTCATTGACCACTCAAAGAGGAAACAAGGGGTTGCATGTCCATCCTTCTAGAGGATCTTGGGTGCATTTCACTAGCATTTTGTTGACCAAACAAAGTGAAAAAAGAGGGAATTTTCCTAGTGCACACCCCATATCCCAGATGTCAACTCAGGTTCAATGCGTTAGATCATAAACTAACTCATGTATGGGTTAACCCCCCCAAAGTGGGGCAGACATTTGGTAGGCTCCATGCTCTACCTTACTCCCTACATGGTTTTTCATTAGGCTATGGAGGCATGTGATTATGAGTATGGCCATGTATCACATAAAGGGGCATGTTTGGGGTACATTACACAAGTTTAGAGATGAAGAGATCATTCTTGGTGTCTAACTCATTGAATTCTCTCCATTTGGGGACTCAATGACAATGTCAAGTAAGACAGTCTACAACAGAGTGTCTATTAGTTGGACGTCTGGTCCATTTTGGCAACCTACTAAAGAAGTATAACTCCTAAAGAGGCTAAAGCAAGACCTAACTAAAAATGAATCAAATTATTGATTGTTTCATAAAGACACTTAAGCCCACTAGATTTCCCTCCTTGCTGGATACAATGAATACCATGTGTTTGCCCTCATTCCAGGTGTTGATCAATTGAGAATCGATAGAACAAGACAAATTTGGACAAATCACTGACAACATCATAATCAAATAAGAGATCATCCATTCGTAGGACTTAATGTCTAACTTTGTGCAAAACAACCTTTAATCATGTCAGACTTAGAATTATTTCAGATAATTATTCAATGACTACTAATCATGAGTATCAAAAAATTGAATTTTTATAATTGATTGAGGATCTAGTCAAAATTCTTGTGGTTGGTTGCATTTGTTGAGTATCATGTTGAATCATTTTCTTCTGTAATAACATTCTTCAAGATGTTACTTGTGAACTTAAGATGTTCATATTGCTTCAACTCATTCCTATAACCTTTAGCATCTATGGAGCATATATTTTGGGACTAATAATTATGATCATAGTTTTTTGCCAAATATGTTTAGATTTTAAATTTTATTTACATATCTCAATATGAATGGTTTATTATTTTGAATGTCAGCTTTCATTATTTCATTTGTTTAGAAATTAGATTAACTAGAATAAAAAATGGATTGTCAAGAGTTTTCCCCTTTCAAGATGAGATGAAAAGCATAGTAGGTGAATGCACTCATATGAGTGATGAATCATTAAGAATGGTAGATATTTTTGGTCATGGGTGTCAATTTTATGGCACAAGATATAGGTTGATGTCTGAGTAAAATTATACTCAACAAGGGAATAAATTTAGTCTAGGAAGTTGCTAGTCACTTATGTTGGTTATGCTTTGATGATTATGCTTAATTTTTCCAATGCTTTGTTGTTTAGATGAAAAATGCTTGCCACAACAAGGCTTGAAGTCAACTGCATATGAAATAGGACTTTCAATGAAGTCACCCATTCAAACAAGGCTTATCTATGACGCAATCAAATCCAATTTGCTAAATTTCAGGGATCCAAGGCATATCCTAGCTTTGCGGAGCCAAAAGAATATGAAATGACTTCTGAAAGGCTTAAAATCTAAAAAATAGGTGTTTTTGGGTCTAATGGGTCAATCTGGATGGTTATGTTGTCTGCAGGTCACGTGGCTAGTTTTCTAATCTAGCCAAGGGATCGGACATAGGTCGAGTGTGTACAAAACCCATGCACCCCATGTAGGAAAGTGCTAGGGCTTGGGGACAGGAGTAGGGTGTAGCCACATGGTTTTCCAATCACCACAGTAAAAGGGGGCACAAACAAGTGTGTACCCTCCTTAACCTAATTTATAAGGATTCCTTTGGAGCATGCCTTGCATCAAATATGAATAGGTGTATCCAATTCTCTTACATCAACCATTTCTTGACAAATAGGAAGGCATCTCATTTTGAATCCCTTTCTAGGGTCCTAGGGTGCCATCCACACCTATCCTCTTCAAGTTGTTGAGATTGGCTTTACATCTACATATGGTCTATGTTGACATTGTGAGAGATGTCTAGTACATCATTGAGATCATATATCTCTATGATTTTCCACTTGAGATTAGTGTGTGGAAATAATGGTAAACAAGATCTATCAGAGCAAGAAACGGAGTGCTTTATCAAATTCTACAAGCAGGGTTTATTTGTCATGTCGTACATCCTAGTGGCCACCAAACTACTAAGTGTGGTAGTGTAGTTTTGGGATCTAGAGGTCAATGGATTTAGGTTTGGTTAGACCTACCTGACACTGATGTTATATAAAATGACATATATTGTGAGATTATTGTTTAACTATATATGGTCATTGCAATGTGCTTTGTATCATTTAAGGTGGAGACATCTAGATTTCAATGATAGTGATGAAGGTGAGATACTTGAAGCTACAAATCCATAAATCTAGTCATGAATTTTAGGATTTTTTTGTTTTATCATATTCTTATTATTTTGTTATTTTCATCAAGTTGTATCAATGAAAGATTAATAAAGGGAACACTATAATTTAACTTTGATGTTCTCATTCTTCATGTGTTTTACTTGCAATACATCTTTCTATTCCATTTATAGAGCTCAAAATACTAAGGATAGTAATAGCCTTTTTTGTCGAGCAAGGTAACCCATGAGGGCATGGAATGGAATGGTGTTGTGATTGAGGATGTTGAATCTGGGTAAATTATTTCCTTCTAACTTCCCTTTGGTCCTACCATCACATCCCCTCATACATAGTGTGGCCATAAACAATGGATGTATGTACTTTCTTCCCTAAAATTCCTATGAGATGGCTGTGTACTTTTAAGTGAGAGATAAAGACTCAGCTCCCACTAGATCTATAAAACTACTATCATGTATGTTTGGACCATGTGATAGTATCATTTTTGGCAGAACTCAGTCACAAGTACCTGTTGTAGTATTTATATCAATTTGGGGTTGACTGAGACTTCTCTTGAATCTTTACACCTTAAAGGTATTTGATCATGTTGTCAATGACCAAGACTTCTCTTGAATATTCACACCTCTTAGTGATCATTTAGCACTAACCTTGGAGGTATCCTCAAAACTTCATGATGTAAGTGTGAGTAATTTCAATCATTATGACATTCAACTAACATCCTAGAAAAATTGCACCAGCTTTACTTCTTCTGGCAGTCCATGTACTTCTGGGTTGGCCATACTATGTTTGAGTGCCAACACTGAGACCAGTAAGTATGGGGATTTCCTTTCCAACCTATTGATCCCTTGTAGTTATGCTTCTTCCTAAAAAATATGCATTTCAAATGCATTGGCATAGTTTTCCCACACCTCACCCCAATTATAGGACCATGTGCTTCAACTCTTTAAGAGAATGGTTGTGATCAAGCTGGACAAAGCACACAATTGGAATTGCTCGGGTAACAGTTAATTGTTTCAGTTAGCCATGAATGGAAGAACATATCTAGGTCCACATACCCGACTAGGGGGGGTACTATATCTAGTAGGAGATCTAGAGTGATAGCTGTGGGTGCGTCATTGTACCTAAATTTGAGGCACTGATGTAGAGAGGAGGGCATGACCTTACTCTTGTATATCCATGGGCATCCCAATAAGAGATTGAAGCATGCACTGATCTTCATGATGATGAATGTATACATGGATACCTTTGATCCTACATGTATCTATTAATTAATACTCACCCATGACTTCCTTGAGGGATCCATCAAAATTTGACTCTTTTGTGCTAGTAGAGTGTATTTTGCTTGAATCATTTTTGAGTGTGACAAATGTCTTTAATGAGAATTTGTTAAGACAAACATCATTATCTATATAAAAAAGGGGCACTTTCATGACATCATGCTTTATTGTTTGTAGAGTGGTGGATAGGATCAAGATCTGTTAGAATAAGTTATTTGAAGAATGTAATTGTTACGAACTAGTTTCATCTTAGCAACTAATTAGGATTTACATGGATAATTACATGCTTACATGCAGTGATCATAATTTAACCTCGATAACAATGAGATGTCTAATTATGATGTTTTAAACCTAATAAGAACTCTAATCATACTTTTATTTTGAATAATTAAGGTTTGAGAAGCAAAAACCCTAGTTGGATAAAATTAGGGTTTTGATGGTATATGAATACAAAATTTGATAAATATAATGGTATGGCAAATTAATTTTAGTATTTTATAGGTAACTTGGATTTATTTGAAATTTTTATATGATTTGGATACCACAATAAAGCAAGATGATGAATTTATATAAAATATGTGGATGCTCTTTGAGTCTGTTGGTCGTTCAAATTGGAACTCAACCAACCATGTTGCTGACTATAATATAGTAGTGTATTATTTGATTTTTATTTATTTATTAGTAATTCGGAATGATATAAAATTGTTAATGGAGCTTTGAAACTTCACATCAAAGAATAATCCAAAATTTCATAATTTTTTAGGAGTTTTTACATATTTTGTAAACAGTTTTTGGTAAGGTTCTATGACATATAATTCTACTAAATAAAAGAAAATGTAAAGTAAGGTTAATTTGCAATGGTACCAAGTAGCCTTAATTGATCTTATATGAGTAACCTAAAACACTATAATCCCCCATATTTCCTAATTCATTATAGAGAAACTAAATCCTAGAGAGAGAGGGAGAGTTAGGATTTGGATTGAGAAAGAGTCAAAGATAGCGATCTAGGATTTTCTCTTCCTAGATTTGATGATTTCAAGTATATTTGTCATCTTTAGATAGCTTTTCTTGGCGATTCTTCTCTCACATGTACATATCTCATCCCTCTCTAATTTGATTTAAAACTATATAAAATCACCATTTTTTCTCACTCTTTCTCTATAGTTCTTCATTCCTAGGGTTTTTGAGTGAGAAGGAAGAGGAAAATGATGAACTGCTTGAAGTTAAATATGGATTCAAGAACTTCATATGTTGGGTTATGAAATTTTAGGTGTTTTACACCTTAGGTGAGTGAGTAATTTCATTCATCAGCATATTGCACTAAAATGGATTGAATTCACTAGAATCTTCAGTTCAATCTATATGCAACAATAACCCTCAATTTGCATTTTTAGTTATAGCTTTCACAACATGAATTAGAAATGAATTAATTCTTGATATGATGAATTTTAGATGATGAAATCATAATATAAATTTATACAAATAATCTAGAATAGTATTATTAAGGTTACTGCACAAGTTAGGAGAAAAATATTAGAATCTAGGGTTTCTAGATTATACCTAAATTTGCAGTATGAGTAAGTAAAGAACATTGCCAATATAAATCTTCTTGTATGTTATTCAATTATTTTATTTGAATATTCAATACAAGTACACCAAACATTTGTTAGGATTTTAACTAAAATAATCACTATTTTCTTGATATATTAGTAAAGAGGGTAAACCCTATACGAGCGATAACTTGGGAGTTAGTGAATAAATAGAATGGAAGTCACTGAAGAAGATTATTTTGAAGAAATTTTTAGTTTATCTGATCAATATATTCTTGATCTATGATACATATCAGTGAATGGTGTGAAGCTAGTAGAAGTAAAGCCTTTATACCATTTAAAGTTTATGATGCATTCAATTCTTATGCATGTCATGTTATTTGTGAATGAAGCCAATGAAACCCTAAGAATAGGGCATTCAATAAATCAAATATTTCCATTTCATTATTTCTCAGTATAATAGGTGAAGTAGCTCAGCAACCCAATTTACATTATATATTACAAAAAATCTATGAAAATAATTTAAAACAATGTTAAGTTAAGAAATGTTGATCAAATGATTAAACAATAATATTAAAGAGGAATTAGATATTAGATGCCCCAAACACCATAGATTCCTTATGGAGGTCTGCACCACAATGGAAGAAACATGCATACCGTATGACAGAGTCTAGTATGAGGTAGCTAGAGAATACCATAGGGGTGAGGGGATCTAGGCCCAATGAGGACATACTCCTTAAAATAGTAGGAGTATCCAACAATAAACATAAGTTCTAGTGGTAACCGATTTATTTACTGCTCAGCGAGTGAGTCCTTGTGGAACCATTAGAGTAGACAGTTTTAACTAGAGTGATCTTGAATCTCTTCCTGAGTACCCAGGTTTAGAGGAGGATTCTATTTTTACTGGCAATCTATCTAGCTGTTGAGGCCAGATGTGGCCAGACCCATTGTAGATTGAGATTGGGTAGCTAGTAGAAGACTTATAGTTCTAGGTTTACTCTAAGTCTTGCACGATGAGATCGTTGCTTACTATGATGCTTTCACATGTTGTGGTACACTTCATGTGGGCTCAGAGCATGATAAGATGAATAAGAGATTAATCAAGTATGTTTAGTTATTAATTTACAATCTGTAGATATTTGGAATAACATGCCATTTGTTAATTTCCGAATGACTAGTTCCCTTTGAGATTAATCGAGTATGTTTAGATATTGATATATTCCTTGTAGTTAACTAGAGAAATCATACAATTTATGTGTTTGTGAATGAGTAGCTCACCACTCTACTCAAAAGGTTGGCCCTATCAGTCTAGGTCCTGCATAATTGGGTTCTAATCATACATATTAATAATATGATAAGAGAATCAATAAAATATAAACCCACAGTGTAATGAGAATGTATATACACTAAGATATTGAAATATGAGAGAAGACCAGAGTAACTAAGGGTTTGTCAGAGCTAATTAATGTGTCCAAGGTTTGTACATCAAACTATAAACCCTAATTTGAGAATAAAGGAATTAGGATTATAGGTTCAAGACACAAACTAGTATGAATCATATGAAATGAAAAAAGGAAGATTGGATAAATAGAATTGAATCATGTAATTAATCGAGCCATTTTGTTCAATCTTCGAACAAAGGAAAGTAAAGAAGAAAATATTTAGAATATTGAAAGATACACACGATATGGATCAATTGTAAAAAGAATCATGAGAGTAAAGTATGTCAAATAAAGAGACAGTATACAAAGGAATCAAAAGGAAATTACATAAGGCTGGGATTAAGGCGTAATGATTAGTATTAGATGAAGTCTCTATATATGAAATATGGGCAAGATAATAGAAGAATACATAAAATCCCAAGATATAACTAATCAATCATGAGGAATGAATCATATAATTGGGTAAAATGCATTTATATAATCCCAAATAAAGGGAAAATAGAGGAAAAGAGTTAAGTATATAATAAGTACATAAAAGTGAAGAATTTTCCAAAGGATTGGAGTATGAGGTCTAGATGAAGGTGTAAAATAAAAGTTTAGGATAAGAAACTCATATGAAACAAAGGGTAATGATAGAAATGATGGGCTTGATTAAGGAAAGAGGGTTAAATGAAGCTATATTGAACATTAAGCATGTAATTAGATTATGAACTCTAATGCATTCATCCTTACTACTATTTGAATTTAAATTATTTATAGAGTAACTCTATAGTTTCAAAAAAATATACTCAATAAGTCCCCTCTGAGGAAATGAAACTAACTTTTAGAAAAAACAAAACCCAAATTGATGCAAAAAAAGCCAATGATGCATATAAATATGACGTGTAAGCAGTGCAAAGAAGTTGATAAAAAGAATGTTTGAACCTTGTCTGAGCTATATGATTTGACATGAAGAACATGTAATGTATTAGGCATAAAACAAATCTAGTTGAGGAAATATTGATTCAGAAATTTAACTTGAGAATAGTAAAGGGATAACAAAATAAGTTAATGGCATGGAGTACATAATCATACACATGAAATAACAACATTATTGTAAGCAATAAACAAAGTTAATGATGACAAATGAAAGAGTAAAATACATGAGATGGGTGATAGAAAATAAAGAAAGGTTCAAAACATGAGGAAGTGATATAAAAAATTAAGAGAAAGATATTATGAGACATACGAAAATGCTAAATAATAAAGTCTTACTGATGATGATTAATTACACCTTGATGTGAGAAATGGATTTAGTGAGGACTTGAAAATAGAATTCTTAAATATCAAAATAATAATCTCTTTGTAGTTTTTTCCCTTAATGAGAGCAATGTGGGGATGAAGTGACAAGAAAATGGATTTTACATAATGCAAAACCACATGATAGATACATCTATTGAATGTAATAATGACACATTATGAATTGATGAAACCCCAAATGGGGTACATAATGTAAGTAACCCACCAAAAATGTTAACTAATAGAAAAGAAATTGAAGTGATACATATAAGAGAGACTTCAGTAAAATTCAAGAGAGATAAAGTTTCAATTTTTTATTAAGAAAGGCAAAATCATGTTACTATGTGGTTAGGCTATGAATAGGGAATACATCTTGGATTTTTTAGGGTTTTAGTAGTTTAAGGGATGTCTCTATGAGTACTAACAACATCAAGAAATAAGATCCTAATATTAGCCATATGAGAAGTAAACTAGCAATGATAGTAATCCATGCTTTAAAGGTTGAAAATGAGAAAGATAGATAGACAACATGCAAATGACTAAGAATGGATGCTAAGAAATAGATTTGCAATGTAAGAAGTAGAATATGAACAAAATGAGAAATGTGATCTCAAAAAAAGTGTGAGCTAAAATAAATTCTTGCAATGATAGAAAGGATGACAGATAATCCATTCTGGCCATGTATATTTTAATGTTAGAGCATATATTATATTTTTGATCAAAAGGAGAAGGATAAATAAGAGGAAGTAATAATGAATAAGAAAGAAGTAAGAGAAAACAAGTAGTTTTCAGTGATATATGAGTTTGTTTTTAGAAACATGAATTGTTCAATGCATACCAAGATGTATTTTTCTAACATATGATTCCAGTTGTATATGTACAAGCAATATATTAAACTGATAGGATAGCTAGTTATTACGCTAGTCACTCACACTAGAAATCCATCTTAATATTGTATAGTTATTGTTGATCCTAGTCTTGTAACTTACGAGTGCTTTGATATTGGAGTAGCATAGTAACAACTTTCAAAACAATAAAGTGAACTCTTTTTAGTAATCTCTATTATGATATAGAACAATAGTAAAAGTGAACTATATAAATTGATATGTTTTGATTGGATTACAAGTATTAAGGTAACACCTCAATAGAGTTTGACAAGTTTGAAGATGGTTCATTTTTCATTCTTTCTTAGTAATTGTTTGTGTCAAAGAATTTTTTCCTGTCATCCAAAAGCTTTGTTTTAAATGTGTTGTGATTTGAAGATAAACAAAGGACTTAATATTGAATTCAACATTCACACAAGAAAAATAAGAGTAAGTCAAATAAAATATTTATGAATGTAAGAAGAAACCTTGAATGCATTTCTCTACAAATTTAGTTTTAGAGGATGAAACCTTTTTAAGGGAGGAAGATATTTATGACCTAGTTTCATCTTAGTAACTAATTAGGATTTACATAGATATTTACATTATTACCTACTATGATCATTATTTAACCTTGATTAATGATGATATGGCTAATTATGATGTTTTAAACCTAAGAAGAACTCTAATCATACTTTTATTATGAAAAAATAAGGTTTGATAAGTATAAACCCTAGTGAGTTAGTCATTTTTTATTTGTGGAACGCTTGGAAGGTCCTGGAGTTCACGTTTTATACATGTGTAACGTGCTTCCCAACTCTCACTAGGCAACAAATTATCACATGGCTCACAAGGCCATAACACATCTTGTCACCTCTCACTAGGAAACAACTTATTCTCATGGCTCAAAAAGCCCATAACACATCTTGTCACCTCTCACTAGGCAAAAAATTATCACATGGCTCACAAGCCCATAACACATCTTGTCACCTCTCACTAGGTAACAAATTATCACATGGCTCACAAGGCCATAACATCTTTAGAATAGAGAGTTTGATAATACAATGGTGTAGTAAATTATTTTTACTATTTTATAGATAACTTGGATTATATGAAATTTGTATATGATTTGGATAACTCAATTATTATCGTAGTGAATTTTTTTAGAATATTTGGATGGAATATTCAAATGTTCCTTGAGTCTATTGGTTGGTTGAATTGTAACTCAATCGTGCTTGTTGTAGAATGTAGTATATCAATGTAATGTTTGATTTATATTTATTTATTGGAAACTTGGAATAACCTAAAATTTATTGGATATCTTAAACTTTTTCAAAGAACATCTTAATGTTTCATAATTTTTGAAGGAGTTTTGACCTATTCAGTAAATTTTTTTAGTATAGTTTTGTGAAAGAAAATTCTAGTGAAAAAAAAGAAATGTAAAGTAGTATTAATTTTCAATTGTACCAAGCATGTTAATTTCTCTATATGAGTAAACTAGAACACTTGTAGCAGCCAAATTTCGTGACTAATTCTAGAGAAACAAAATCCTATAGAAAGAGAGATAGTTAGGGTTTGGATGGAGAAGAGGCAAAGATGGAGATCTAGGGTTTTCTCTTCCTAGATTTGATGAAATCAAGAAAGTTTGTCATTGTCTTTACCAGCGTAGCCCGGGCGGTCAAGCCAGCGCGCCCCTCATGAAGGGTCGCTGGTTCGATTCCCCGCTCGGGTCAGCTGTATTTACCAACCTCTTGGGTCATCCGGGCTCTGGCACCTATTTGGAGAGGGGGTGGGCTTCGGCCCATGCAGATCCAAAAAAAAAGAAAGTTTGTCATTTTTGTATATATTTTTTTGGTGATTATTTTGTCACATGTATAGATTTAGTCCCTCCTCTGATTGGATTCAACACTGTGTCAAATCACCATCGTTTCTCACTTTTTATATATAATTCTCCATTCCTAGGGTTTATGAGTTAGGAAGGAAGAAAAAAAACAATGAAGTTCTTGAAGTTTGATATGGATTCAAGAATTTCATATGTTGGGATATGGAATTTTAGGTGTTTAACACATTGGGTGAGTGAGTACTTCCATTGAAAAGTAAATTGCACTAAAATGGATTAAATCCACTAGAATTTTCATTTGAATCTATATGCCACAATAACCCCAAATTTCACTTTCAGTTCTAGCTTTCACAAGATGAATGAGAAATGAATTATTACCCGATGTGATGAATTTCATATGATGAAATCATAATATAAATGGGTTCAAATCATCTAGAATAGAAATCCTAAGGTTACTACACAAGTTAGGAAAATAATATCGATACCTAGGGTTTTCAGACTATACCCAAATTTGTAGTATGACTAAGTAAAGAACATTGCTGATCTGAATTTTTTTGTATATTATTCAATTAATTTATCTAAAGCTTTAACAAATATACACCAAATTATTTTTTGGGGTGTTAATTGAAATCATCAATGTTTTCTTGATATCTCATTAAATAGGGTAAGACCTAGATGAGTGATAATTTGAGAATTAGTGAATAAACAAAATGGAATTCAATCAAGATGATCCTTTTGATGATTTTGGTTTATTCAATCACACTCTTGTTGTATGATATATCAACAAATGGTGCAAAAACCCTAGTTTAGCTTCATGCTAGGGTTTCATATACATATTTAGTTGCATATGAGCTGGTAGAAGTAGTCTTTTTACTAGTTAAAGTTTATGATGCATTAAATTCTTATGTGTATCATGTTATTTGTAAAAGAGGCCAATGAAACCCTAAGAATATGGTATTAAGTAAATCAAGTATTTTTATTTCAATATTTCTCAGTATGATAAGTGAAGTAGCTCAATTTACAGTAAATATTACAAAGAAGCTAAGAAAATACCTTAATACAAGGTTAAGTTAAGAAATGTTGATGACATGATTAAATAATGATATTAAAAAGTGAGTTAGACATTAGATGCCTTGAACCCTAAAGATTCCATGTGAAGTTCTACATCACAATGGAGGATACCGATTGGAAGAGTCCACGATGTGGTAGCTGTTGGGATTTTAGGTAGTAGATAAGTCAATAGAAACAAAAAATTTAAGCATGTATCCGAAACAAGAAGATTGAGTCAACAATTATGTATTTAGGGAAGATGGTTTTTAAGGCATATGTCTAGTCCTGGAGCAAGTCCAGTGATAATCCTTGCATCGACGTGCTTCTTTATCAAGCAATACTTGAACGATTGTCAGCGCTAGCCTCCTGGGTAGCGCCACAAACAATAATTGATGACATCATCCTAGCATTATGGCAACAACCTCCACACCTCTATGGTAGTCCATGCAGACCATTGAGAACTCCTCATTATGCTTTACCAGAGCCAACGGGAAAGAGTTTGCCCTTCGATGGCAATGTGCTAGTTCAGACTTATTCTTCATGGATGTCTCTCCCTTTTACCAATGAAGTTTGCTCGGGCTCTCACATTACCAAAACTATGAGAGGATAATGTTTGTCAGTGTTAGTTGTGTCTTTTGAAAGCCTTGAATACCCCTCTATTTATAGGAGGGTCAGAGTCAGGATTTTCGAATCAACTGAGAGTTGAAGACATAGATTTTCATAATTTTTGGCTGCTGCGAATCACAAGTCAGTCAACTCAATACTTGCATCAGTTGATTTGCACCCTAGTCATCAACTAGAACATCTAGTCATTCGATTGGAATGCTTTCCTATTAACAAACATATTTGCTTTCAATGTGACAATCAATTCACAACATGCCGTTAGCATCAATCCTTGATCCAGTCTTACTGATCATCTAGTGGGTCGACTAGCATATTGAGTTGGTCGACTTGACACTTGAGTCGGTCAACTCAACACTTGATTTGGTCAACTCACATTCCTAGTCATCCAATTTTCAACCAATGTTGTTTAAATTGATTACCTAAACACTTTAGTAAACAAGTCAAAGTGCATCCTATGTGTGTAACCCTATAGGCCCCAAGTTAAGTTGGCAGTGAATGTCCATAACTAATTTATGACATTACAAGAAATGAGCGGTATCTAACAACACATCATTTCTACCCAAGTAATTGGAAAGTTGGAGAACAACTTCAACCTTCAATCCATGATTAGTGTTACAATGATCATATAGTTCCTTTGTTACACCCCGCTCTCACAATTTCCTCAAATCATGAGATTAGGGAATAAGATAGGATTTATATGTAACACAAAGAACACCCTTAACTTTTTCTTTTCTTTAAAACTCTCGTTTCTTCACATTGAACCACATAAAACATCTTAACAAGGGAATCAGAACATTTCTTTTACTAATCAGACTTCAATAGTAAAGATACATGTATAAACATTCATGATGTCTCTCACTCCTTTTTGCACATAAAACTTGCTAATTAGCATACATATCAAAGAGGAACAATATTACACATTGTAATTACAACTCTCTCTCTAAAACTCTTACTGAGGACCTAGAGTGACAAGGACCGACTGACTCGACTAATCTCATACTTGACTCCTGTAGCAGGTCTACACTGAAGCTCTGACTATCTCCAAGTCCACGCGGTTAGCCCTAAAAATGTTTGAGTAGAGGGGTGAGCCTACTCGCTCAGTGAATGAGTACTTCATGGAAACAGACTAATGCACTAATGTGATTACAGATATAATTTGAGTAAACGATATGAAATTTAACAACAATAAATACTACACTGAGCAGTTCTAAAACAATATAATTAAAATAACAAAGAATGTAAATATTGCATCCAAAGAATAGCTACTAGAAGACTATGCTCTAGTCTTCCTTAACTCTTTCATTAATAAAGGACTCTGTGAACCTATATGATCATATTTTAGCTTATGCCCTGATCTTATGCAGTGTAATCTGCATAAGAGACTCGCAGTGCACTACGACCACACCGTACAAGACTTAGCGACACACCCGGGAAATGCTAAGTATGACTGTCCGTCCTGGTCTGCACAGGACTCTCGGGCGCACAAGGGCCCCAGGCGCACAAGGGCCTGTCTGCACTAACTCTGAGTGCTCTGGACTCCTCCTCTAACCTGAGTACACAGGCGGAGAGTCTCACTGGGTTACCACCGTGACACAAGCACAGATTAATGTTGAATAACCCCCATTTTTTCTCCAGTGCCACCGTGACACAAGCACGCGTTGTTGTTGGACACTGTCTGTCTGCCCTCGTGCCACCGTGACACACGCACGGATTATTGTTGAACACGAGCCCGACCATCTAGGCACAAGGCTAGATCGATCGTTTCACCCCAAAGGTACAGACCGCGCAATGGGGTTGTACGGTGTTCAGGGCACCTAAGTCTAATATTATCATTATAGGTACATTTTAAACAGAAATCATAACTCATTTAACATTTCTCACAAAGCTCACACGGCCTGCCATATCATATCATAAGCAACATCATAACTCATATATTCAACATATATCATATCTCAGTAACATCCCTTTCTAGGGCATGTCATATCTCATCACCTGCAATTTACGAGATATGTATTGAAAATAAGAAGCCCTGCAATATGTAGATATCAACTCAGAGTGAACAAGCATATAAAGTTAATTATAATAGAAACATACAATTCAGCAATTAAGCATCACCACATCTCATATCGAGACTTTTCATATTCCCTTATCATGATTCATTGAACACCCTATCCTTAGGGTTTAATTTGCCTTATTCATTCATCACATGCCATCACCCTACTCTTAGGGTTTCATTTGATATAAGCATTCACTAAATAAAGATTGTTCCAACAAATCATATACAATCATTATAGATATGAAACCATGGAAATTTAACTAAATTTAGGGTTTCCATACCATTCACTGAGATATCATGTATCAAGAATAAAATTCAATTAAGATAACCCATGTGGTACATCCTAACCACTTATAGGATTACTAGTCCTTTTCAATAAGGTTGAAACTCTAGCGATATCTCAATTAGGTCAAACCCTAATTACATCATTTGATGTAAATCTAAAAGCATCCTCACTAGGAAGTGTTGTATACGTATCTGATATGAATCTACCATCAAAGAGTCATTCAAACAGAGAAGGAATCCATATCATATCAATTTACAATAACTTAAATCAAACAGACATTTCAGGATTTAGAATTCACATGCTAAGCAGTTAGGGATTTGGATGTTATAATCAAATTCGTGCATTAAAATGTTTGAAGGAAGAACCCACTCACCCTAAGGTGTGAAAACACCTTAAAACTGCAGCTCAACTCAGGGAAATCTCGAATTCATATTAACTCCCTAGCAAAACTCCCAATTCTTCTTCCATTCAACTCGGGAACCTTGAAAATGAGGGATTATGAAGAAAGGGTGAGAAAAGAGGGAAATTCGACATCATCTTGGATCAAATCAGAGCATGGACGGAATCTTGAAATAAGAGAGAAGATTCACCATTAAAGTCTATGCAAAGAATCCAAACTTACTTGATTTCACCCTTCCTGGGATCACAAAACCCTAATTCAGCAATTCCCCCACTTTCTCCACTCAAGCCCTAACTCTCCCTCTCTCTCTAGGAGCTCGTTTCTCTGGAATGAATGACGAAGAATGAGAGCTGTGTGTGTGTGTGGTCGATCATATAAGTCAATTGAGCTGCTTGGGTCAATTGCATATTGACCCAACACTCAACTTTAATTATATTGGCTGAATATTCAGTTATACAAAAGTTACTGTAATTCGTTTATTTCAGAGAACAAACCTTCTCCAAAAATTATGGGAATTTATCAAGTTGTTTATAATTGATCTTTAAAGCTTCAGTTAAAATTTGAGATCATTTGGAGTTACCAATAAATAATTAAAAATAGAACAGTGAACTGCTATATTGCAGTCTGCAGAATATTCGGCCGAGTTTGTCCTGCACAGAACTCGACCGACACCCTTACTGTAGAGATCAAAAATCATCCAAAAATTATGCCAATTTAACAGAGTTTCTAAAACTGTGTTTTTCAAGCACAGTTAAAATTTGAGATCAATTTCATATACCAATAAAAAGATAAAATTCAATTACCACACTGCTATATAATTCTGGAAATGTGATCGGCCGAGTTTGAAACTCGACCGATAAACAGGTCAGAACATTCTTCAAAAATTCTGATATTTACCAATATTGTTCACATTTTATATATACAAATCATATCCAAATTTGAAGTAAATCAGAGTTACACATAAAATACTAAAAATCATTTAGTGAGACATTCTACTTAACAAATTCTGTATTCATGCATCATCAAAACCCTATTTTTTTGGGCCGATTAGGGTTTATGCTTCTCAAACCCTAATTCTCAAGACAAAAGAACATTTAGACTTCTTATCATAGTTAAAACATCCTAATTGTGTTATCGTCATCAATTAGATTTCAAGAATGATTATTCCAATTAATCTTTGCAATTGTCTAGGTAAACCCTAGTTTACCAATTAAGCTCAAATGGGGTCGTAACAACTCTCCCCCCCTTAGAATGTTTTGTCCTCGAAACATAAACCTACAAGAAAGATACATTCAAGGTTATTCTAAGCTTCTAAAGCCTTCCATGTCATTATACTCTGGTATTTCATGCCTGAATGTAGTTTTCAACATTAGATCTTTTAATTCTTTACTAAATCACAACATATTTCAAATAGTTCTCAATGATATCAAGCAAATTCTTTATGCCACAGTCAAACATAGAATGCAAAGATAAACCACCACGCTTTCGCTGCGCAATTCTGATACTCTGATACAACTATCTCAACTTATGAGGCTCAGAAATATCTATTGTTCTGTTTCACCTTTAAGTGACAAAAGCGAGTTCACCATGCTGTTTTAAACTTTAATACAGTGCTATTCAATAGCAAAACAGTCTTGAATTTAAAGACTAGATTCAACAATCAATTGCACAATACTACTCTTGGCATCCCCATTGGGTCATGGATGCATGAGGTGAAGCATTACCACCTCATTCCATACTATCCTGTTTCGATCTTGGGACCTGTGGGTTATAGGCCCACACATAATTCAAAGTGTAACCATCGCATTATATCATTTTAGGGTTTCAACAACAGTAATAAGGTAATCCACAATTGTATCAGTCATTCAAGCATTAATCATACTCAATTACCATCACTCAGTTATATTAGAGCTAGGTATAACAAGCTACACCTCATTAGGGTTACTTGTCCAAACAATCTAATTATCATCCCTTTCTATTAATATGAGTGAATAAGTTTGACTACCTTGTTCAAGGTATCTCTCCATGTGTTCTGACATCATCCAAACCGTATCACCATATCACAAATACACAATAGTAAGATGCATATCAGGTATGAATTACTACGACTATCATACGCCTTTAATTAACACATAGCTTGTACAAATACACTGAAATCATATGTAGAACCAACTTCATACCTTAATATGCCTTCAACAAATCATACATGTAAAAACAAATTCACATATTACACAAAGCTAGTGTTTTCTCATATCTCTCTGCTCATTCATTACTTCTTTACTTTTTGCTACCTATCCTTTTCATATGATTATATACAATAAACATCATTAGCATTGAAGCATTTAAGATAGGAATAGATTATTCATCATTCTTGCTATCACACAAGAATTTATTTCCTATCGCACTTCATCATATTGTATGTCACTATTACATTCACTAGATGACCTCACCAAGGTAGTTATGCATCATATATGATTCATTTTCTCTTATCATTTCATTCCCACCTTGCTCTTATTAAGGAATATATGAAAGGGAAGATGATTTTAAGACTTGGAATACTTGTATTCAAACATTCCCTTAATACATTCTCGTATGTAGATTTACTTAGTTATCAACAGAGATATTTGATTAATTAGCACCTGCCTGAATCTCACAACCTCTTTATATTATAATTTCTCCATCATATTTCAAACCCTTTCTTATGTTCCATAGTCCTCTTACCATATACTACTCTTTAACCCGTCATCTTTAGTTCTAAATTTTTCTTTTATGTCCATGTTGCTTATTCATATGTATGGTCATGTATACCATGTTGCACATATTTCCTCCTTTATCCTTATACTATTGCGAAGTTAACGTTCTAATTTAATAGCCCTTCTATTAGTTTTTCCTCATGTTGAATACATTACATATTCTTTATTTTTAAATCAAGTGGATCATGTATGGGTCAAACATAGTTTCTCTTTCAATCAAGTTTTTCTCTCCTGAATACAGTCTACCTTTGTATGACTTATTCATTCGTTAAACTACACCTATGTTCTTTGCTTAGAAACTAGTTTGTTGTTCTAGTCTTATGAATTGCATGTTCATACGATCCTCTTTCCTTTTATGGACCTATTGAATGCTCAACCCTATTCTCTACTTAGCCTTTGCTTTAGAGTTCATAAAAGAATTATACTCTATTATATGATTCATTCTTCATGATTGATTCTTGCTATCTTGAACCATACATACATTTCACATATCTTTTCTATATTTCATATGTATAGTTCATGTAATATTAACCAATAAACTGATTATGAACTTCTTATCATGTTCTATTATTCCCAATTAAGGGTTTCACATTTGAGACCCCAAAGTTGAACCTCAGATATCAGTTTCGACTAATTCTTAGTTATTCTGATCTTGCCCATTTGTTTCAACATCTTACTGTATATACATTCTTACTCTGATGTGGGTCTAATTATTCCAATTCTATTCTTATTATGCTATTGATAGGAGTCATTAGATCCTAGTAACGCATCCTGCCAACTGGACCAGGCCAAACCTGAAGTCCTGAAGCCAAGGACTACTGAGGATTACATTCTTCCTGAACTGCCACTCACAGCTCAGAAACTCGGCCGATTGGTCAGAAACTCGGCCGATTGCTTCACAACTCGGCCGATCTGCTTGAAATCGACCGATCAACTAGCTTTTTGATTTCCTGAAAAAGGAAACTCGGCCGAATTACATCCAACTCGGCCGATCAGTTTGCTGTTCGATTGCCTATTAAGGAAACTCGGCCGAATCACATACAACTCGGCTGAATCGCGTACAGACTGAAAACCTAAACAGACCTGCTGATGTCAATTTCACTCGAATCAGCGGGCAAAACTATAGAAACAAAAGCTCATTCAAAGGTCAATTCTAGTCTACTTGTTACAAAGAGTGAAATCAATAAATGCTACAATTGCATAGTGTACAACAGATATTAAAGACCCATATTTTAAGGTATTGAATATTTCAATTCAAACATATAAGAGCATTTCTATACATTTCCAACAAAAACAACATTATGAAATGTAAGTTCTATCTCCTTTTACATTTATGCTCTTAATTCTTGTTTCTTTTCTCGTTTTCTAACCCTAACATTTCTAGGGTTCCTCTCTAGCCCATTCTTCCACTGTATACCTGGCCAGGGTATACGTGAGAGAATAGACAGAGTAGCTTGTACTGGCTGATCCAAGTACTCAGATATCGGGCCAGGATATCCAAATACTCAAATCCCCAAAGCTAACATCAAACATCTCCTATCTGCCACACTTAGGACTCTAACTTACTAACTTAATGGTCCTTGACAACTCACCCTAAGCTCTGATACCAAACTGTTACACCCTGCTCTCACAATTTCCTCAAATCATGAGATTAGGGCATAAGATAGGATTTATATGTAACACAAAGAACACCCTTAACTTTTTCTTTTCTTTAAAACTCTCGTTTCTTCGCATTGAACCACATAAAACATCTTAACAAGGGAATCAAAACATTTCTTTTACTAATCAGACTTCAATAGTAAAGATACATGTATAAACATTCATGATGTCTCTCACTCCTTTTTGCACATAAAACTTGCTAATTAGCATACATATCAAAGAGGAACAATATTACACATTGTAATTACAACTCTCTCTCTAAAACTCTTACTGAGGACCTAGAGTGACAAGGACCGACTGACTCGACTAATCTCATACTTGACTCCTGTGGCAGGTCTACACTGAAGCTCTGACTATCTCCAAGTCCACGCGGTTAGCCCTAAAAATGTTTGAGTAGAGGGGTGAGCCTACTCGCTCAGTGAATGAGTACTTCATGGAAACAGACTAATGCACTAATGTGATTACAGATATAATTTGAGTAAACGATATGAAATTTAACAACAATAAATACTACACTGAGCAGTTCTAAAACAATATAATTAAAATAACAAAGAATGTAAATATTGCATCCAAAGAATAGCTACTAGAAGACTATGCTCTAGTCTTCCTTAACTCTTTCATTAATAAAGGACTCTGTGAACCTATATGATCATATTTTAGCTTATGCCCTGATCTTATGCAGTGTACTCTGCATAAGAGACTCGCAGTGCACTACGACCACACCGTACAAGACTTAGCGACACACCCGGGAAATGCTAAGTATGAATGTCCGTCCTGGTCTGCACAGGACTCTCGGGCGCACAAGGGCCCCAGGCGCACAAGGGCCTGTCTGCACTAACTCTGAGTGCTCTGGACTCCTCCTCTAACGTGAGTACACAGGCGGAGAGTCTCACTGGGTTACCACCGTGACACAAGCATGGATTAATGTTGAATAACCCCCATTTTTTCTCCAGTGCCACCGTGACACAAGCACGCGTTGTTGTTGGACACTGTCTGTCTGCCCTCGTGCCACCGTGACACACGCACGGATTATTGTTGAACACGAGCCCGACCATCTAGGCACAAGGCTAGATCGATCATTTCACCCCAAAGGTACAGACCGCGCAATGGGGTTCTACGGTGTTCAGGGCACCTAAGTCTAATATTATCATTATAGGTACATTTTAAACAGAAATCATAACTCATTTAACATTTCTCACAAAGCTCACACGGCCTGCCATATCATATCATAAGCAACATCATAACTCATATATTCAACATATATCATATCTCAGTAACATCCCTTTCTAGGGCATGTCATATCTCATCACCTGCAATTTACGAGATATGTATTGAAAATAAGAAGCCCTGCAATATGTAGATATCAACTCAGAGTGAACAAGCATATAAAGTTAATTACAATAGAAACATACAATTCAGCAATTAAGCATCACCACATCTCATATCGAGACTTTTCATATCGCCTTATCATGATTCGTTGAACACCCTATCCTTAGGGTTTAATTTGCCTTATTCATTCATCACATGCCATCACCCTAGTCTTAGGGTTTCATTTGATATAAGCATTCACTAAATAAAGATTGTTCCAACAAATCATATACAATCATTATAGATATGAAACCATGGAAATTTAACTAAATTTAGGGTTTCCATACCATTCACTGAGATATCATGTATCAAGAATAAAATTCAATTAAGATAACCCATGTGGTACATCCTAACCACTTATAGGATTACTAGTCCTTTTCAATAAGGTTGAAACTCTAGCGATATCTCAATTAGGTCAAACCCTAATTACATCATTTGATGTAAATCTAAAAGCATCCTCACTAGGAAGTGTTGTATACGTATCTGATATGAATCTACCATCAAAGAGTCATTCAAACAGAGAAGGAATCCATATCATATCAATTTACAATAACTTAAATCAAACAGACATTTCAGGATTTAGAATTCACATGCTAAGCATTTAGGGATTTGGATGTTATAATCAAATTCGTGCATTAGAATGTTTGAAGAAAGAACCCACTCACCCTAAGGTGTGAAAACACCTTAAAACTGCAGCTCAACTCAGGGAAATCTCGAATTCATATCAACTCCCTAGCAAAACTCCCAATTCTTCTTCCATTCAACTCGGGAACCTTGAAAATGAGGGATTATGAAGAAAGGGTGAGAAAAGAGGGAAATTCGACATCATCTTGGATCAAATCAGAGCATGGATGGAATCTTGACATAATAGAGAAGATTCACCATAAAAGTCTATGCAAAGAATCCAAACTTACTTGATTTCACCCTTCCTGGGATCGCAAAACCCTAATTCAGCAATTCCCCCACTTTCTCCACTCAAGCCCTAACTCTCCCTCTCTCTCTAGGAGCTCGTTTCTCTAGAATGAATGACGACGAATGAGAGCTGTGTGTGTGTGTGGTCGATCATATAAGTCAATTGAGCTGCTTGGGTCAATTGTATATTGACCCAACACTCAACTTTAATTATATTGGCTGAATATTCAGTTATACAAAAGTTACTGTAATTCATTTATTTCAGAGAACAAACCTTCTCCAAAAACTATGGGAATTTATAAAGTTGTTTATAATTGATCTATAAAGCTTCAGTTAAAATTTGAGATCATTTGGAGTTACCAATAAATAATTAAAAATAGAACAGTGCACTGCTATATTGCAGTCTGCAGAATATTCGGCCGAGTTTGTCCTGCACAGAACTCGACCGACACCCTTACTGTAGAGATCAAAAATCATCCAAAAATTATGCCAATTTAACAGAGTGTCTAAAACTGTGTTTTTCAAGCACAGTTAAAATTTGAGATCAATTGGATATACCAATAAAAAGATAAAATTCAATTACCACACTTCTATATAAATTTGGAAATGTGATCGGCCGAGTTTGAAACTCGACCAATAAACAGGTCAGAACATTCTTCAAAAAATTCTGATATTTACTAATATTGTTCACATTTTATATATACAAATCATATCCAAATTTGAAGTAAATCAGAGTTACACATAAAATACTAAAAATCATTTAGTGAGACATTCTACTTAACAAATTCTGTATTCATGCATCATCAAAACCCTATTTTTTTGGGCCGATTAGGGTTTATGCTTCTCAAACCCTAATTCTCAAGACAAAAGAACATTTAAACTTCTTATCATAGTTAAAACATCCTAATTGTGTTATCGTCATCAATTAGATTTCAAGAATGATTATTTCAATTAATCTTTGCAATTGTCTAGGTAAACCCTAGTTTACCAATTAAGCTCAAATGGGGTCGTAACATCCTTTGTCTCTGAATCATCATCCTCTTATTGCTCAAGCCATGTTAATTGAAATATAGTAGTTTTACTGAGATGCATGTGAGCTCACATATCACATATTGATTCACATGAGTATGGCCATATGTTTCTCAATCTCTCTTATCAAGTGGCCATGATCTCAACTTTGACAGGAGGGACAAATCCCATCTACATCACTCACTGTCAATCCCCATGTGTCACAACATACCCAAACATCACCTATAGGGTAACATTTATTCAAGGTCACGTTGGATGGTGTAAAAGTACATGGAACAACACGTGATGAGTGTAGTGACTTCATGTCTAAGAACCACAATCGCCACTATCACTATGAGAGTTGATTCTGACTACCACTCAATGGTTTCCATGTATCACTCTCAAGGTAGGTCTGTCACATACATTGTTCTCTAACAAGCACATATATGTTTAGTTTGATATCACATATCATGACTAATGAGATTCTATCATCAACCAACACACACTCTAGTCTTATGTATTGTTGTTGTCTATATATGTTTCCACAATACTATCTGACTAGGGACAAACTAAGAATACATATATACTCTTATCATTCATATGATCTCATTGTACAGGTCCTCAACCTGAACACATATGCCATTGAGAAATATCATTCTCTAGACACCTATCATGTTATATCATCATCTCATAATTGAACGAACATATAGAAGGAATTACCTTTATTATTAATCAAATCATTTACAAGATATTCCATTACAATCATCGTTTGACTAGATCTCTGGGAATACATATTAATAGACTCCCACCTGCACTTAGACCCATGAACTTAATCCCAAGTGACCTTACATGTCCATCATGATTCTGCTGTGAAAGTGTTTTTGTTAGTGGGTCACCAACATTGCTTTTAGTTGGTACTCGACAAATCTTCACATCTCCTCACTGTATGATCTCTCGTATGAAATGGAACCACACTAGTATGTGCTTGGAACACTGATGTGATCTAGTATCCTTAGCTTGAGCAATAGCTCCATTATTGTCACTATACAACTCTACTGCATCACGAATTCTTGGAACCACCCCAAGTTTAGAGATGAACTTCTTGATCCAGACAACTTCCTTTGCTACATTAGATGCACAATGTACTCAACCTCTTTGGTTGAATCAACAACCACCTCTTGCTTGGAACTCTTTTAGCTTACAACTCCATTGTTAAGGAAAAACAAAAATCCATATTGCAATCTAAAGTCATCTTTGTCAGTTTAGAAGCTTGTATCAGTGTAACCTTTGACTACTAGCTTTTCCTCACCACCATAAAATACGAACTGATCATAATTTCTTCTCATGTACTTAAGGATGTTCTTCATGGTAGTCCAATGACTTCCACTAAAATCTAAATGATACTTGCTAGCCATACTCAAGGCATATGAGAAATCGGGATGAGTACATAATGTTGCACACATGATAGGTCCAATTGCATATGCATATGGAATCTTACTCATGCACTCCCATTCTTTACAAGAATTATGACATTGAACTCTAGAGATACTAAGATGATGGGACATGGGAAAGTTTCCCCTCTTTGAGTTATTCATGCTAAACCTCTGCAGAACCTTGTCAATGTATGTGCTCTGGCTTAGGCCTAGAAGCCTTCTATAGCTTTCTCTATAGATCTTGATTCCTAAATATATGATGCTTCACCTACATCCTTCATAGAGAAGGTAGTTCCTAGCCAGATCTTTAGCATATGTAAAGTAGGGATGTCATTCCCCATAAATAGTATGTCATCTACATACAATATTAGGATTATAACTATGTTCCCACTAACCTTCTTGTAAACACATGGTTCATCTTCATTTTGAATAAATCCAAATACTTTCACTAGTTTGACAAATTGAAGATTCCAACTCCGAGATGCTTGCTTCAATACATAGATTGACCTTTGTATCTTAAAGAATTTATTTGCATCCTTTGCATTTATAAAACCCTCGGGTTGTGTCATGTACACATCCTCAAACAGATTCTCATTAAGAAATGTGGTTTTAACATCCATCTACCAAATCTTATAGTCATAATCAAATGTAATGGCAAGCATGATCCTAATGGATTTAATCATGACAATTAGATAAAAATGTCATCATAGTCAACACATTGAACTTGTCTAAAACCCTTTACAACCATCTGCCTTTATAGGTTTGTAAAATTACCATACATGTTGGTCTTCTTCTTGAAGACCCATTTGCACTCTATGGGTTTTACCCCTTTAGGTGGATCCACCAAGGTCCATACCTTGTTGGCTTACATAGATTCCATCTCATACCTCATGGCCTCCAACCATTTCTTAGACTTTGGTTCCTTAATAGCTTCTAGGTAGGTTGTGGCTCATCATCAAAGACAAACTCATTGCCTTCTTGAGTTACAAGATAACCAAACATTTTAGACTCAAGGCGAGTCCAACTAGATCTGTGAGGTTCATGTGTCACAAGAGAAACTTGAGATTCCACAAAAATTTTGAATCTTCTTGTTCTTTATGTACCTCTAGAGATTCAATATTTTCCTATTGGTCTCGAACTTCTTCGAGTTCTAGTTTTCTCCCACTGATTTCTTTCGAAATAAATATTTTTTCTAGGAACACAACATTCCTGACAGCAAACACTATTTTGTCAGATGGAGTGTAAAATTAATATCCCTTGGTTTCTTTTGGGATATCCAATAAAATAAAATTTATCTAATTTGAGTCCAAGCTTTTAGGGAAACTACTTTCTCACATAACATTTACATCCCCAAATCTTCATAAAAGACACATCGGGACATTTTCCATGGCATATCTCATATGATGTCTTTTAAACCAATTTATACGGTACATGATTAAGTCTAAACATAGCGGTTTCTAAAGCATATCTCCATAATGAAATCAGAATATTAGTAAAACTCATCATTGCTCTCACCATATCTAGTAATGACTGGTTCCTTCTTTCAGATACACCATTATATTCACTAGTACAGAAATGACATATAACGTCACGTTTGATGGCATCGGTTATAGAAAAAACCAACGCCAAAGAACAATGACGCCAATTATTTAATACAATTGTCACCATATGTGAAGTCTTTCTGATTTAGAAAGGATACGGGTACCACTTTTACTTTAACATCAGTTTATTTTCAAAGAAATCGATGTCTAAAATTACCCGTGAAATACAATTTTCTAGGGGAAAATTTTTTTCTCCAAAATTTTCAATCCGGCGTGGGTTTTTTCTAAAATCGACGACACATGTTTTGCACCATGTCCCCATGGAAAAAGTTATCCCCTTATTAGTCTTTGGCTCTATCAACTAACCAACGACTAATCACCCTTCGCGAGACAATTTTTTTTCAAGGGGATGGGTCTATAGCGTCGATTGTTTAGTATAAACTGACGACTAGGTGTTTTCATGCCTTGTCCCCATGAAAATATTTTCCCCAAATTTTCTCCTTTGTTTATTGGACAACTGACAACTATGGTCCTAACACTAGATCATTTTTTTTGTTTTGATATGTATATAAACGTCGGTTTTTTCGTTGGTAACTGACGACTATGTCAAACTATTTTTTATTTAGGAGTTAGTTGTCGATTTTTCTCTAGCAACCGATGACTAAAATCCTAACTGAGGCCAAACATTTTGTTTTGATTTGGATTTAGTCATCTATTTGTTCACAAGAAACTGACTAATATACCCCTAACCCGAGGACAAACTTTAGGAGTTAGTCAAAAATTTTCCAAAACAACCGAAGACTATGGGTAACTTAATACCACCCATGTGAAACGTTCTCCACATTCTCTATTTCATCACGATACCTAAACTAGCTCCAGTGATTTTACTGCTCCAGTCACCGCTCCCGTGCTCCAGCTATTGTGCTCGCACCACCACTACCACCTGAGAAGTTGTTGTGCTCGCCATCACTAGAGGTGACGCCAGTGAGCTGCTATTGCTCCAGTTTAGCTGTAGCCACCAAATGCCACTCCAGCCTACTCCAGTCCCCGCCACCAACCGCCTCTTAGCTCTAGCCACCACCTGTTGCTCCATCCTGCTCCAGTCGCCGCCATAATAATCTGCTTCACCTCTAGCCATCAGCACAGTCCCACCTTCCTTCTTCTCTAGCCGCGACCACCTCCACCTCCACCTCTGGCTACCTCTGGCGTAGCCTGCTCCACCATTGTGGTGAGTGGTTAATTAGAAGTAAATTTTGATTAAGCAAGGGCTAATGATGCATGAGTGAACTTAATTAATTAATATGTATTTCTTCCTCTCTTGTTAGTGATATATTTAGCTTAGTTCAATAATTGCTTGTCAAGATTGTGTAGTTGATTAATATTGATTGATTAGGATTAATGATGCATGAATGAATTTAATTAATTAATATTTCTATCTTTCTCTCTTGTTAGTGATTGATTTAACTTAGTTCAATAATTGCTTTTTAAGATTGTGTAGTTGATTAATATTGATTAATTAGGGTTAATTATGCATGAATGAACTAACCCAAATAAAAGAATGAATTCAATTAAATGATGTTACATAAAACCTAAGATATGAATGACGAAACTATGATCATAGGTATAAAAATGACAACATATATACATGTATTTTTTTGGCGTAGAAACCCATCCAAAATTTATACACTAGGAGTAACTTAGATAGTCCCCAATTTGGGACTATTCTTGAACACTTAATCTCACTTAAGATGTAAGAGTATAATATATATTTCGTTTTAAATATGTTTCTCCGTCACTTCCCCATTTGTTCTCTAAGTACATATTTTGGTGGGCATTTGCCCATCTACATCGGTGTACTTGGAAAACAGCGGGGAAATGCTGCCAAAATTTACTTAAAAACTAAATACACATTATACACTTACTGGTGAGATTAGGTGTTCAAGAATGGGATAGGTGGCACACACATTCATTACTGAACCCTAAACCCTAATCTTTTAACCCTAAACCCTAAGCCTTAAACCCTTATCCCTAAATCTAAAACAATAAACCTTAATCTATCTATAAATCCTTAGCTTAATATGAAAACCTCAAACCCTAATACTTGTTTTCTATTTGATCATAGAATGGATAGATCATGGATGCCCATTCCAAATCACTGCACCCCAAAGTTTATTGCTGGTTTTGATCAATTTATTAGATTTGCAGACGAACATAGGAAACAACCTAGAGATAGGTTCTATTATTGTAAATACTCGATCTTTACGGTCAAATATTTACAAAATAATATCAAAACGTATATAATCTTTGTTACATTCATGCTTGTACATCAGAGTCGTGGAAGCTTATAAATATGATTACAAGTTTAAGAATAAAATGCATTACTAACTAGTCTTCAACGGAGGACTGCCCAATGCACGTCTCTTCAAGCTCTTCCATCTATTACCTGCCCATGAGTTCCCAGAGGGAACGAAACCACACATGGACCCCATTGAAGAGAAAATAAGGGTCAACAAAGCTGGTACTAAATCCAATCATTGAACTTTGTATGAAATAGGTTTAGATGTATAATAAAAGTTAAGAAAGGACTATTTGGTGAACTAAAGGCTAACAAAAAGAAATTCCAATATCAAATTCAAGATATCAAATCTTTCACAAGAATATCATTAAGCAAGATTCAATAATTCAAGTAGGCAAAATTTATCCAAGCTATTCACAAAGTATATCAATTTCTAGATATTCAATTTAACAAGCTTTGGCACCTTCCTATCATATATTTTCTAGTGATAAGTGCCTTGTGTTCTCACACTCTAGAAGAGAATGACACTAGTGCCTTATTAGCTATTTCAGTTAATTGGGGGACAACTAATCCCTATCCACAACGTAGGGTTGTGGGGTACTTGGCCCACTCAAGTGAGCCAAAGCTCTACAGGGCCAAAGCCCAAGGGACCAAAGTCCACAGGGAGTCAAAACTCCAATAGATCAAGTCCAGTGCCAAAATTATTATCAACAATATTTCATCAATTGCAAAATGAGAAAATTGAACTTTCTAGAATACATAAAGGTTTCAATACTATATGGAATTCACCACAAATCAAGATATATGTGTGTCCATCAAGAGGGAAAATAGTTCAACAATGAGATAGAATATCTAGTACATGAATTATTTAGGGCTCCAAGGATTGCATAATCTAAATGTGGCTCCAAGAATTTATGAAGAAGTGGCTACAAAGAACACACCATTTGAATTAGAATCAATGTTTCTCAATTTGTCTTATTTATGATTAGATTTTTCCATCTAGGTTTCTATGACATATTTTCCCCTCAATGTCATTTCTAGGTTTCCACCTTGTTATATATATTCATTGTTACATACTCATTTATTTGATCATATTATCTCTAGATTAGATCCTAAATGATGTTCTCTTTTATTTATAATATACTTCTATGTAGTCACTAGGGATCAGAGGTGTCCATTTACTAGTATGGTCCTAATAGGAATATCTAGGGTTTAGAGTCAACATACCACCATATACATTAGTCATGAACTAATACCTATAATTAAGTTATGTATGTGATCACCAATATCTTTATGAAAATAAGGTATTTTCATGTTTAGTCCAAACTACCATATAATCAAATGTGAATGTCAAAATGTTTATAGAAATACTTTTGATATATATATATATTCCTTCTCTTTTATGTCCTATAATCCAAGGTATATAGATGATTGCACTTCCTAATATTACTAAATTTATGTGAATGAATTAGTTATAATTCCTAGAGATAATGAGATTACAACACTAAGATTTTATTACTAATTCTATATGGTAAATTATTATTTATTCACAAACTCATGTACATGTTAATACTAATAGGATTTGCATCAAGTTAAATTATCAACTAGGATTGGTTGTCATTATCACCATGTTCATAAGTATACCATGTATAAATGACTATTAACTTCTAATCTAAATCATGTGTACTAACTGATTTGCATAATAGAGTTTATCTTTATAGATGATGGTTATCATATCAATATAAATTTGTATCTCTTATTAGTGCTTAAAACTAGGCTTTAAATATGAAATGAAATGGAGGAAATAGGGACTGACCTATAGTCAAGAGGGACAATGCAGATAAATCTACATGTTAGAACTCATCATGACCCTCAACTTGTTGAGGACTTCCTGAGATTCTGGAGTCAACTGAAGGTGACTCCCTTCTCTTCATACATATAACAAGGTCATGTGGGTTGGCTCCATTAGTTTCTCACCTAGCCAGCCAGGTCTGAAAATTCTAATCTTGTTTCACGTCAAGGTGGTTTCCAAGAAGTTTGTAGATGCTCGTAGTAGCCACAAACTATAGATGGAAGGTGATCTAACCTTTCTTTGATCTCTATGATTCCAATAGGTTGCCTTTGAGAGCATGATATTAGAAAGTTAGGGTGGCGGCAGACGATAGGACTTGGTAACAAGAAAGTTGAATCCTGGATAGAGGAGGTTCAGGAGTCAAATATTGGTAGGAGGCTGGTGAGGTTTGAATCTTGCTTGAGTTGCAGAGGCTAAAACCCCTGTGGAGGTGGTAGCAGTGGCACCGATGGTCTGAAGATGATGGTGGTTGAGGTCTGTTTGCATGTCTTATGGATGGGTGCGGAAGGCATCACCAATCTTCAAAGGTCACCAGATATGATGAGCTTGAGGCTATCGGCGCTATCTTTCCTGCAAGTTGTAAGAGCATCTTGGCACCCATCAGACTCGAGGTAGCCCATGGGTGACATCATGGTGAGGCAGGGTGGCATCTTCCGTGGTGTTGCAGATCGTCATCTGCTGTCCAGATCTAATAGGATTGCAGCCACTGTCGGCAGATCTAGATCCCATGTTGGATGAGTTGTAAAGCTAAGTGGCGGCTGGGTCAAGGTGGTGGTGAAGATGAGGAGCAAGTAGGGGTCGACATAAGTGTGTCCTTTCCTCTTCAGTAGTGGATGATGATGTTGAAGAAAGCAAGACGGTGGTGTTGAATCTACAACATTAGGTTCCTCACGTGGTAGTAGTTTAGGGGAATGTTGCTAATGGTTGTCCGGATGGTAGACGGTAGGCTGAAGAACTCGCCAGCAACTAAGGATGCACCACACAACCATGATCTGAAAACTCGATATGTAGATTTCCAGCGAGGATGTTGGGAAGTGTTGAGGAGACGACGATAGGTTGTTTGTAGATTCCACACCGAGATATACATCATGTCAGTGGTCTGGACATGTAGATCTGATTGATGGGGTGTGTGATGGGTAGCGAGTCAGTGTTGTAGATTGTCTGATGTAGGCCTTGTATGTGGCGGCTAGGTGAGGCAAGTAAGGATGTGTGTGGAAGTCTGAACAAGAATGATGGTCGTGGATTGGTTATGAGGAATCTGAGGTTTGGGAGTAGCTTTTGTGTTGTGGGTGTGTGCCTTGCCCTCATGGCTAGGGCTTATGTTGTTGAGGGCACTACTATGGTTTCGGGGTGTCTAAGAGATGAAAAGAGGAGACAAGGTAGAGCAGGTGAACGGACGACACCTTTGGAGTGGACGTTTCTCTGAGCAAGGAGAAAGCATCAAAAGTTACACATAGGGTAACTCGAGGGTTTGCGGGAAACGGGTGAAGATGGGGTGTTACCTCATTTACTAAGAAGAAAACTAATAAAACTAGTCAATATCTTAATCACAGTTCCTTGTATAACTCCTAAACTACAAGGCCAATTGCAATGAGATTATAACTATGGCTTTATTTTATTGACTAAACAATTGAACCATCAAATTATGAATATTTCCCATTCATTCCAAATCAAGAGTGGTAAAATTGAGAGTAATTGATGGGTTCAAGATTTAATCTAGGGATTTAGGAACAATAATAACAAATGGGTCTGCATGATACCAAAGTATGATAATTGATATTTAACTTAGGGACTTCATGGAGATATTTTCTCAAAGAGGACAATAGATACATTTTGACAAAAGGACTTGAATTGGATACTAGGATTTATCAAAGACCATGATATTGAATCAAAATAATTGATTGGGGTTTGAAATGAAAGACAACATTGCAAATAAGTTCAAGTTTGGGTAAAATAGCTCAATATATATTTAGTAGCCAAAATTGGGTATGTTACAATTATCCATATAGGCATTGGGGTAACAACTTGAAAGTCAACACTGGTGATGAAATCAAAAGTCATGTCATGTGCAAAAGGATTGTACAAGGCTATACAGAATGGTACCGGCATGGAGAGATTTCAAACCTGATATCAGTAGATGTCAATAGCAATGCTTGTGTTGAATAAGAAATTGCCGCCGATGACGTAGATGTGGACGAACCGATTCCGATAGACATTGTTGTTGTGATGTTGGATAGTTGTGGGATAGAGAACAATGATCCATCTTTCTTGTTTAGGAACATTTTGCATGGTGCTGAGAGACCGTTATACAAAGGTTGTACTAAGTTTATGAAGTTGAGCGTTGTGTTTAGATTTTATAATCTGAAGGCTAACAATAGATGGAGCAACAAAACCTTCACGTTATTGTTGTCTTTATTGAAAGAAATTCTTCCTGAAAGGAAACGAGTTTCCAATCTCAACAGATAAGTTAAAGAAAATATTATGCCCAATGGGAATCAAGGCTAAGAAGATACATGCATGCCCGAATGATTGCATATTATTTCAAAATGACTATGTGGATTTGAAAGATTGTCCAAAATGTGGGGCATCAAGGTATAAAATGATGACTTCGAGGAAGTCCAAAACTAGATCTCCTGCCAAGGTGATTTGGTATATACCTATAATACCATAGTTTCAATGCTTGTTTTCCAATCCAAAAGATACGGAGAATTTAAGGTGGCATGCAGAGGTTAATAAAAATAATGATGGGATCTTACAACATGCGTCTGATTTCCCATAGTGGAAGAAGACTGATTTATTGTACCCTGAATTTGGTGAAGAAGTCAAGAATCTAAGACTTGGGATTTATACCAATGGGATGAATCCATACGATACATTGAATAGCCAACATAGCACTCGGCCTGTTATGCTTATTATATAAAATCTTACTTCCTAGTTGTGTGTCAAAAATAAGTACACTATGCTGTCGTTGTTGATATAGGGCCCTAAACAACCTGGAAATGATATGGACTATTATCTTGAACCTCTGATTGATGACTTAAAGAAACTCTGGGGTGAAGGTGTGATGACCTATGATGCTTCATGTAGAGAGACATTTCGTTTTCATGCTATGTTGTTTTGCACTATCAATGACTTTCCAGCATATGGGAATTTGTCTGGATACAGTGTAAAAGGATCCAAAGCATGAACTATATGTGAAGAGAACATTGATTCAATACAACTAAAATATGGCGACAAGACTGTATATCTTGGTCATCAAAGGTTTCTTCCAAAATTTCATCAGTGTCGAAGGTTGAGCAAAGAATTCAATGGATGAATGAGGAACGAAGTGCCCCTAAATCTATACTAGGGAAGGTTGTTTATGAAAGAGTAAAAGACTTTGTCAATGATTTTAGTAAGAGATCACAATGCACCATTCCCACACAAAGTGACAAATGTTTATTTAAGAAGAAATCAATATTTTGGGATCTTCCTTATTGGAGTTCTTTGGTAGTTAGGCATTATATCGATGTCATGCATGTTGAGAAAAATTTATGTGCTAGCGTCATTGGTACTCTATTGAATATACCAAGTAAGACTAAAGATGGCATCAAATCTAGAATGGACCTACATGAAATGGGTATAAGGAAAAAATTAACAGAAGTAGTTAGTAGTGATCAAAGAACATATTTACCTCTTGCTTGTTACACGTTGTCTATAAAGGAGAAGAAAGCTTTTTGTGAGTGATTAGTTAATGTTAAGATACCATATGGTTACTCTTCCAACATCATAGATTGGTATCAATCAAAGATCTGAAGTTGATAGGTATTAAATATCATGATTGTCACACTCTAATGCAACACATGTTTCCCATGGCAATTCGATCTATACTGTCGAAGCATGTAAGGTTTGCGATCACCAGATTTTGTTTCTTCTTCAACAGTCTATGCAACAAAGTTATTGATCCTAAAAATCTCAATAAGTTACAAAAAGAAGTGGTTGTTAGCCTATGTCAGCTTCAGATGTATTTTCCTCCTTCATTCTTTGATATCATGGTACATCTTGTTGTCCACTTGACTAGGGAAGTGAAAATGTTGGGACCAGTTTTCTTGCATTGGATGTATCCTTTTGAACGATACATGACCATTTTTAAAGGTGATGCTCGAAACTGTTATTGGCCTGAAGGGAGTATTATTAAGGGTTATGTGGTGAGTAAGGTTATGGATTTTTGTAATGACTTTCTGAGTGATAATGAAGCTCATGTAAATGAAAAGAATATTGAGGACTATTCTGGCAAAGGGGCTTTAGAAGCACAAATGAAAGTAATCATTCGTGAGCTGTGGGAACAAGATCACTTGTATATTTTAGACAACATCGACGAAGTGAGTGTTTATATCATGGAACATACCAATTTCATCAAGAAACAATATCCTCAAGCCAATTCAATGTGGCTTGCTAGAGAGCATAACAAGACATTTATTAAGTGGTTTGAAGATAAAGTCTTACATCAACTATCTCAAACACCAAATAATATTTCTAAAAATATCAAATGCCTTGCCTTTAAACCAAAAATGAATGTTCTGTATTATGAAGGGTTTGACATGAATGGGTTCTCATATTACACAAAGCGTCAAGATGATAAGAGCATCATCCAAAATAGTGGGGTCACCCTTCAAGCTTCTTCATTGTTTTTTTCAAGTGTGAAAGATAAGAGTCTACGTGAAGCTAAAATGTCATATTACAGTGTCATTGAAGTCATATGGGAGTTTGACTATGTAGATTTCAGAATTCTACTCTTTAAGTGTAATTGGGTTGATAACAGCAAAGGAGTTATAGTGGAAGAATTGGATTTCACATTAGTGAATTTTGAAATATTGACGAGAAGGGTGAACCATTCATATTGGTAGCACAGGAAAAACAAGTATTTTATATCGATGATCCTACAAATGAAAAATGGTCGGTTGTTCTTCATGGTAAAAGATATTTCATCGACGATCCTATAGATGAAGAAGAGTACTATGATAAGTATGATAACTCCAGTCCATTCTCAGTTGGCTTGCCAACACCAATATTGAAGTTAACAGTGACTTATATGTGTGTAGAGATCACACCGAAGGAATGTTAGTTGATAAAACATCTCAATATTCGAGGCATGTAATTAATTTTTTAAATGTTTAATTTTTTTGAACGTTAGATCGATGTGAACTTTACAATGTTATATTAATTTCATTAAATGTTAAATGTTAAATGTTTGATTGTTTTTATATGACATCTTTTTAGATGGTTGACCATGAGTATGATGATCGTGATGATGATCACCACAGGGGTGGGGCGCCGCGTCACAATGTAAGTTTTACAATATATCTAGCTATATGTCCATTTATAAGTTATATCCTATATTTATTTTTTTGTCAATATTTAGGTTGAGGATGTACCCCCTTAAAACCTTGTGCCACTTGATGAGAAACATAAACATTTGAAAAAATTTGGGGCATCACTATGATGAACAAGTTACTACAACAATGGGGCAATCGAACAAAATTGGTTGTGGATTTTGATCATGCAGGAAATCCAATTTGAAAGAACCACATCTTGTTTGTTTCATAATTTGGGGTTCTTACTGATGGCCATTGTAGTGTAAATGTAGAATCTTGTCATACAATTCCTAAAAGCAAATAAGACTTCATATGGAAAGAACTATGTGTGAGATATTATCATTTTTAATTATATTTTTAAAGTTATTTACAATTCTATTTTTTAGAATATTCTATGAAACATATGAAATTTTGTAGAGTATATTTGAACTGGATGATAGGCTACATCGTAAAAAGGTGATGCAACACTGTGGGAGGGTCCTAAGGAACTATAGTAAAACTCTCAATTGACAATATATATGAGAGGTTGATAATAGAAAGAAGTCATCCCTTGAGCAATGGAACTACCTGGACCCGACTCAGTGGGAGATGTTTGTAGCTAAGAGAAATATCGATGAATTCAAGGTATTAAGTGTCACTCCCACTTTAATTAGTATACATTCTTATGAATTCACCTATTTCTCATTGATCTTGATTGTTATAACCAATTCAATGTGCTTACTAACAAGGCTATCAACGATGCTCAAAGAGCAAGGCGTGCACTAAATGTGCATCAACACATGATGGGTCCAGGTGGCTATGCAGCCCTTTGCCAAAAACTACAGGCATCTTCCATTAAATATCCTACTTTTCCTACTGCTAAGACTACTGAGTCTCTACTACTCCTGCACATATGCATCACCATGATGTGTGGATAGATTTGAGGCAAAATAAAAAAGGAGATATAACCAACCACGCAACTGTTGAGGTGCCTACAAAAATGGTAAAATTCAACTCTCAGAGCAAATAGTATTGATGATTTTTATGTTTACTTACCAATTTCTATTGATGATGATTAGCGGGAGCTTCACGAGCCGAGGAAGCAAGGCTCGTTCATACCTGAGGGCACAAGGGATGAATTGATAGTTGCTCTTAGTAACCCATACCATCCTAGACATGTTAGGGCTGCATGCGCTGGTATGGACCTAAGAGCGTTCCTTGGGCCATCACAGTGCAAATATATCCAAAAAGAGGGATTTTCAAAAGCTGAGGTAACCTATTGTTTATTATGAATATTATTGCAAAGGGAATTCAAGAATCAAGAAGCGTTTCTTTTGGCCATGTATAGGTAGAGATGAGTTAATTGATAAGAGACTCCAAGAAGCAATGAGCAAGTGGCAGGCATCGTAGGCTGCCACTCATACAGTACTTGTGTCATGCCACTCTTCCTCTACGATAGAGGTGGTTGGGAGTAATACTATAGAGGTGTTTGGGAGTAATCATGTAGAACCACCACCTAGCATGTCCGTTGTTAGTATTTTTATGACATAGTAGCTAGGTTTTTCAAGATGATATGTTTGGGTATATATATAACATACTCTATGTAAATTTTTAGGAGTTGAGGCCATGCCATCTAAAATTGAAAGAATACATCGTTGCAGAGGGTGAGGCTTACTCACGCCTTTCAGGGCACATGATTCATGACACCCCAATACCCAATGGTGCAGTTCGTGTGAGCCTGCTGCTTGTCTTTACCACTCAGAGGCAACATCCATTGCCATATATCCACCTAGATGCTGACATGCTTGGTGAAGTAGAAGACGGAGCGGTCTTGTGGCCCAAAGCAGGAGTCATCTATATTGATCATGTATGGTAAATTTACATTACGTCAATTGGTATATGTATATACATGACAATTGATATGAAATTATATATGCAGGATAAAGGGAAGAAACCCGTTACAGCTCATCCTCCTCCACCTCACCCTCTTCCTCAAGTACCTAGTTGGCTTGCAAAGGACCTATTCGACTCGAAAGGTCCTCAATGCAGGGGTATGACAATATGGATATGCAAACATTATGAAAATTCACCTATTATTGTTTATATGGAGAAGGATGATATAGGCCAATCATACAATAATCATATATTTCTACAAGATATTTTGGAGTTGTTTCATTATGCTTGGCTGAATTCATCTATTGTAGAACTATGGATATGGTGAGATATTATTTATATATCTATATACCTCATTTTATATATGGTGATCTATTTTCTTATATATTAATGCATACATAATATTTTTGCAGCCACTTACATAGGCTCTGTAAAGATTTTTCAATGACTCATGTGGGATTTCTAGTTGCATCCTTGATCAGTCTTATAAATGAAGACTTTGCATCAGTTACCTTATACTGCTCTACCGCTTTTAAATATTTTGGTGAAGCAAAAAAGAGCATGATAATGGCTCCATATAATGTTGGGTAAGTTTACTTTGCTTATATTTTTGACTTAAGAAAATTACATTTTACTGTGAATTTTGAGTTATATATATATATATATATATATATAACTTTCTTATCACTAGAGGTAAGCATTGGGAGTTACTAGTTGTTGTCCCCGAGACATTGACTATTTATTATCTAGATCCTAAGGAGAAAAAATTAGATCGTTCGTGTAACACCCCTGACCTGGGTTATGACCTAACCCTGGAAGTTTTGCCTAAATATGTAATTAATATACTTGTGAACACTCCCTGGCATGTAATTAAGTTCCTCAGGAACATTTACTTTCAATTTTGCTCCTTTTTGTATAAAGTTGTAGCATTGTGTTGTATGCAGGGACCTATGTGCAAATTACCCAGTTTAAGGGTTGAGCTTGCAAAATTCACAAGATAAGATGTTCCTTTGATGTTGAAACATCATGAGAATGGTTATGGTAAAGTTTGAGGGATTTCCCAAGCTTGAGCACCAAGGTGCAGCTGTGGAAGCAATTCCCATGCTTAGAAACCCTAATTTGGGGTAAAGTGCAATTTACCCAAATTGAGGGGTCCAACTTGTAATTTTCACCATCTAGAACATCTTTTATGACTCTTGTCATCATTTAGAGTAGAAATGATGAAAGGGATACATCATTTAATAATCAGAGGGGAAAAATGATCTTTGTGATAGAAATCACCTAAAATGGGCCTAAAACCCTTTCATGAGTGTACCCTAGTTGAAGGTTGGATTCCTTTACCCTTAGATCTTGAGATTTCATGAGATTTGCATAAGGATAGGTAGGTTTGGTCGTGCCCTTGAGCAAGGAGGGACCTAGATGTGATTTCCAATCTTGAGAGGTCCTTAGGGTGTAAAAGAGGCTAAAATATATAAGCCCTTTTCCCTTGTAATTAAGTGAACGAATTTTCTTTCCTTCACTTCTCTTCCTTTCTTTCTCAAACGACCAAGGACAGCTCTGGAGCTCAGGGGGGACGACCAACCTGTTCTAGGTAAGAGAACCCCACCTTCTAAGCTCGAATTCATGGAGGAATTCACTTTCTAAGGTTGGTTTTATGGTTAGCTTACTTAGTCTTCTTGTTCTAGCCGACCAAAGCAACGTTTCCTTGGAGAATTCACCTCTGACCAAGTTGTGGAAGCTCAAGGACGCCATTAAAGCTTGGAGCTTGAAGGCTTGGAGCTCTAAGATCAACCTTTAGGCGGGTTTTATAACTCTAAACTTCATGCTTGATTATACATCCTTTTCTATGTATATAGTTGCTAGTTCTTCTTCTTCCCTATCTTTCCTTGCATCCTTGCAAGCAAAATCGTGAAGAACTGCTACTGTTCTCAAGGTAGAAGATAAGGGCGTTAATTTCTATGCTTATCCACGGTTTTTCACTTTATCAAACGACCTCCACCTATTGCTCAAAACGGTTTCAAACCGTTTGGTGGGCAAACGGTTTCAGGGTCGTTTGAGGGCAAACGGTCTTCAAGACCGTTTGGTCCCGTTGACCAAGCAAAGACCGTTTGGGAATCTTGTTCATAATTATGTAGGTTAATCACCCACAAAATTTGAGAGGTTAACTCCAAAAGAATCGTGAGTTATGAGCAAGTCAATTAGCAAAACCAATTGAATTATGTGCTGATTTTCAACCTGATTAACTTGACCTGGTTGAGCAAACGGTTTCAAGACCGTTTGAGATGGTTGACCAAGCGTTGACCGTTTGGTATTACTGTTCATAATTATGTTTATTAATAACCCTCCGAATTTGAGGGATTAACTCCAAAGGAATCATGAGTTGAAGCCTAATCAATTAGGGAAACCTAATTGGATTAAGTGCTGATTTTCAATCTGATTTAATTGAACTTTTTGGGCAAACGGTCTCAAGACCGTTTGAGTGCGTTGACCAAGCGTTGACCGTTTGGGATTACTGTTCCTAATGATGTGATATAATGACTCACCGAATTTGAGGGATTAACTCCCAAGGAATCATGAGTTGAAGGCTATTCAATTAGGCAAACCCTAATTGAAAACAGTGCTGAAATTCCAATGAGTTAAGTTGAGATTTTGGGTTGATTAGCCCAAACGGTTTCAAGACCGTTTGGGAATCACCCAAACGGTCTCAAGACCGTTTGGGGGTCACCCCAAGACCGTTTGGAGGTCTGGGGTCAAGTATAGTTGATCAATTGAAGGTCCAAAGGCACCAAACCATATTGCAATTAAGTATTGATGTGATGATCAACTCTATAGATCAAACCTTGATGAATTTTCACTAGAGTCCAAAGGATGGATGGGCAAACGGTCTCAAGACCGTTTGGAACTCATCCAAACGGTCTCAAGACCGTTTGGGCACAACCCAAGACCGTTTGGAGGTCTAGGGTTGAGATAATCTAATGGTTTGAAGGTCCAATCGCAATAAGTTGATGAATTGATACAAATACTGATTTTAGACCTAATTGGAGTTCAACCCTAGTCCAAACGACTTGGTTTTTGGTCAAACTTTGGGCAAACGGTCTCAAGACCGTTTGGAGGATATCCAAACGACCTCAAGACCGTTTGGTCCAAGTTTGAGCCCAATTGGAGGTCAATTGATAGGTTCAACCTTGAATTGATTCACATTGTTGAATATTGATGACCATCCGATTTGAAACCCTAATTGAGAAGGATTCAACCCTAATTGGCTTTCAATTGAGGGTCAACTTGGTGTCCAAGTGATTAAGGTTCATCCTAATTAACTCAATTTATAAGTGGTTATCATGGATTTGGTTAATTGAGGGGTTCAACATACATATCCATGACCAATTGTAACTTTTGAACCACTTTGGAGGTCCAAACGGTTTGAGCCCATTTGGACCAAACGGTCTCAAGACCGTTTGGATCCAAACGGTCTCAAGACCGTTTGAGGCCAAACGGTCTCAAGACCGTTTGAGGCCAAACGGTCTCAAGACCGTTTGAGGCCAAACGGTCTCAAGACCGTTTGAGGCCAAACGGTCTCAAGACCGTTTGGGCTCAAACGATCTCAGGGTCGTTTGGTCCAATCGATCTCAAGTTGATTTGATCAAACGGTTTCAAACCGATTGAGCTCCAAACGGTTTGGAAGGTCAACTCTTCCAAACGGTCAACACATCCAAACGGTCTCAAGACCGTTTGGAGCAAACGGTCTCAAGACCGTTTGAGACCAAACGGTCTCAAGACCGTTTGGTGGTTGAAACCGTTTGAAGGTTGAAACCGTTTGAAGGTGTACATGGTGGTTTGTACTTAATCAATTGATGGTGTAATTAGTTCAATGGTGATCTAATCTAAACCCTAATGGTAACCTAGGTCATTAAGGGACTAAGTGATTAGCGAGTTGACCCATGATGGTGATCATGAGGCAAATTACCAAAATACCCTTGAGGGGTCTAAAGAGGTAAAACCTTGTTCTAATCAAACCCTAATCACATGATGATGATGTTTTGGCTTATGTAAGTCAATGAGGACTTAACCCAACCTAATCTAGAGTGGTGTCATCACCATCTACTAGTGAGAGGAGAGAGAAAGTATTCCAAGAGAGAGAAAGTATCCTAGAGAGAGAAAGTACCCTTTTTAAGGTGGAAACTCAAGTGAGATACTTCAAATACACATGAGTGTGCATGATTAGGGAATGACCCACCTATGTGAGGTCATGGAAACCCTAATTATGATATCTAATGGATCTTAATCTTAATTAAGAGTCTTAATGATGATGTTTCTCTTACATGATGATGTAATGAGTACCATTCACCATGGTGTGAATAGTAAACCCTAATTTTAGGGTGATGACTTGAAAGATGAATAGTAAACCCTAAATTGTTGAATTGTTTACTATTATCTGTTGAACTAACTATGCAGGTTATTATGAGATAATGGTCATACCCAGGTATGAAATACCATGTTATGTTCATTGAAAGCATGTTTTAAGCTTTATGAATAGTGAATCATCTTGATGCACTGCTAAGTGACATCTTTTGTGATTTATGGGCTGTAAGAGCCATAAACACCATCAAAGTCATGCTTGACAGATGACTTGTGATGAGATAATTGAGAACTGGTAATTGAAATGAGTTAGGCCTGCTACATTTTAGTATTCTCATATATAGCTGTGATGCTAATGTTTTTGTATGATGATATGAATACTGAATGTACCTAACTAATCAAGTGAAATGTAGAGCCCTGATCATAAATCCATCATTGTCAGACTCTAAATGATGGTGAAACAGGTTTTCCTCAGGGAACTCCTGGATCACATACTTTTGAGTATGTGGGGTACATGGATGTGTAGAACCTTACATCCTAGTGTAGGTATTTGATGTAGATTCTTGTAGTCCGTCATACCTTCACTATAAAAGAAAAGGTGAGAGGATGATGTAGATTCTAGTAGTCCATCAGACCCCACCATAAAGTCCTAAAGGTGAGATGTATATCTACACTCCCTTAAAGACACAAATACCGTATCGGTGAAAGATAAACAAGAAATCTTCCGATAGTGAAGAGAGTACAGAATGCCACTGTAACTCTAAAAATAGCGAAGGACCAGAGTACCCTGGTGAGCTATTATAAAGACATCCCGCCAGATGTCAAACAATCAATCCTCTAACTGACTGAGGAAGATGAGGTCATAAGAATCCGGCTCTCTTAATGACCTATGTATGATACTGATGTGACTTCTTAGCGATCAGTTGGAGTATGAGTGGTATGCCTCATCTCCACAGGGCATAATAATGTTTGAAAAACATAAACAACAGCGTAGTATATCTGTTAGAGTTAATTGCGAGTTATTTGATTGATGTTACCTTGAATAGCATAGATGTTCTCATATTTTAATATTGATTGAACTCTTGCTTATCATCAGAACTGCCAGTGAATATCTTGAAGGCTCTTATTGCTTTAGTTATTCCTTGCTTTGCTTATAAAGCCTAGTGGAGAGTTATAACTCTCGCTGGGGCAATTATGTATAATTGTCTCACCCCGTAGACTTCTACTTTTTAGGTGGTCGTCGAAGACGAAGGAACAAGAACTCAGGTGAACAATCCCAGCAACAGCAGCATCAGGAGCAGTAAATATCTCAGGTGGAGATCTAGCCTGCTTCATGGTGTAGTTAGAGTCAAGTCCTATGTGTCCTCTGTACTCTCAGGTCCTGGAGTGTTTTGGAGTATGAATTCTTGAGAGTTTTGGTATCATGTTGTATATAATTACTCAAGAAGTAATTGTCAGTGATGTAAACAGTTAAATCCTTTTTCTATGGAAAAGGTTTGTGGTTTCAAGCTCTTGTCTCGAAAAGTTTTAATTTCCCGTGATTTTTGTCTTCCGCTGTTTACCGATTGCTTCCGCACATGATTAAATCGGGATTAATTCGTGGTTTGGAGATCGGAGCCCACAATTCGGGACACGATTTGAAAAGGCCATTATACACATGAGAAAATTTTTATATTTATGTTCTTTAACATCTATTATTACATGACTATTTACTAATGCAATTCAACATGTTACATTAACGTATATGGCTTTAAAATATTTCAAAAATACTAGAGGAAACAGGGACAAGAAAAATAAAGTGATAGTTTGGAAGAATGTGGATGTAGTTTCCCGACTCCAATGCATATTTATTTATGTCAAGTATGCTTGTTTTCATTTATTAACATTTTGTATATTGAAATTTATAGTGTGTTGTACAAAACAACGACTGGGCATGTGGACACTACGTGATGCAGTATATGGATATGATTGTCAGATATGTTGCACAAGACATCAAAACATACAACATATTATATATAGTCTTCATCATCATAAGTATAGTCTCATTAGATAATAGGAAAATATCAAACTTTTTAATTATATATATACATCATTCTCTTTGTAGGTGTTTAAAACTAGTGACTTCAATACAGGGGAAAAGCTATTAAATGTACATATACCCTATATGATAGAACAATTAGATGACAATAGAGAACATTAGGAAAAAGCCTTTGAAAGGGAGGCAATTTTTTTATTACAATTGGGGTATTAATGATACATAATGACATTTCTAAACTTTGATGTCATTACTTCTATATATATGTGGGGCTTATATACATGTGTGAATGATTTTTTTTAATTGTTTTATTAAAATTTGATCTATATACATGTGTGTGAATGCAAAAATGAATGAATGATTGTGCTTCTACATGTGTGTGGATGTGAGAATAGATGAATGAATGGAACTATAGGTTTTTACGCGCGTGTGAATGTGAAAATGGATGAATGAATGAAACTATAGGTTTATGTATGTGTGTGAATCATGTGAATGAATTAATTATGTTTCTACATGTGTGTGAATCGCATGATGTATATATAGTCTTCATCATCTTGTTATTGCAGGTTTGTGGTATGTTATTAGGCTGAAATCACATGATGTTGTAAACCTACAGTTTAGAACTGAACTGTAGGTTCTGCATCCTACTGACCAACCAGACAACAGGCCTACAAGTTGGTATTAAAAAAAAGGACACTTAGTCGTCGATTATTTAAAAGAACCATCAATGAAGGTCTATGTCGTCAGTTATTTATAACAAACCAATGACTATGTCCTAACTCGGGCCACATTTTTTTGTTCAGGTATAGAGATAGGCATCGATTTTTGAAATCATAACTGACGACAATTTGTAGCTATATTGTCAGTTTTACTTTGAACCAACGACTATGAACCAAACACTTTTCATTTGGAAATGGAGTTAGTCATTGATTTTTACTGAAAAAACCAGTGACTACAGTCGTAATCCAGGCCAATTTTTTGTTCGATTATGAAGATAGTCGTCAGTTTTCTATAGATAATCAACGACTATGGATCCTACGATTCTTTTTTGGTTGCAATTGGGGCCGGTTATGTGTCGTCGGTTTTGAAACCGACGTTGTAGGCTTCTACCTTTAGTTTCGCCAACTTGGGTGTTGCTTAGAAACTAACGTAAAAAGTCCATTTTAACTGATGTTAAAGGTAGTATCTATACTAGTGGTTGTAGTGTTCTAGGTGGAATATATTGTGATACGATAGCACTGGATCATAGAAGGTCCTCAAACTCGTATCTTAAGTATTATCCAGAATCATTAGAAACAAGTGATTTAATACTTTTACCAAGTTGGTTTTGTCCTTCCTTCATGAAATCCTTGAACTTTTTGACTTGTGTTTCATCAAGTACATAACCAAACCTACTGAGAATATTACTGAAGATAAAGAATTATTGGTAAACACCTCTGGGTTTAGTTCTAAAAGGTTTTCATACATCAATATGTACAAGTCCTAATAGATCACTTTCTCTCTCATTATGTCTAAGGAAAGGAGTCTTTGTCATCTTGCCCAATAAACAAGATTTGCATGTCTCTATTGATTTGAAATTGAAAGAGTCTAGATAACCACCTTTATGGAGTCTAGAGATGTGTCTCTCATTAATATGCCCTAGAAGACACTGCCAAAGGCATGTTTTGTTTGAGTTGTCGAGTTTTAGGCTTTTGGCATTTACATTATAAGTGCTTGTCTCTAGATCTAGAAAATAAAGACCATAAGACATTGGGGCACTGCCATAAAAGATCTCATATTTAGAAATAGAACATCAAATATTCTTAATTTGAAATTTGAATCCATTATTGTCCGTACAAGATACATAAATGATGTTTCTATTAATGGTAGGTACATAATAGAAGTTGTCTAACTCTATTACAAGCCCACTGGGTAAATATAAATGATAGGTTCCAACTACAATGGAAAAAACTCTTGCTTCATTTGCAATGCACAGTTTGACCTCACCCTTTCTTAAAGTCTTACTTCTGTTGAAATCTTGCATATTTGAAAATATGTGAGATCCATATCCAGTATATAGTACCCAAGATGAAGAAGTAGACATATTTATCTCAATAATGTATATACCTGAAGTGGAGATCTCTATCCCCTGCTTCTTCTTCCACAATTCCTCTAGATAAAGAGGTTATTTTCTTTTCAGTGTCCAACCTAGTGACAGTGGTGACAATTGTCTTCCTTGTTCACCCGTCCCTTAGCTTTCAGTGCAGAAGACTTGGGTTTCTAGCTAGCTTTAGATCTTTACTTAGATTTGTCTTTTCCCTTCAACTTCCCTTTGCCTCTGTAGATCGTCATCACAGATTCACGTTTGTCCTTCATCTATTCTTTAACTACTCTTAACATGCCAAGTAATTCTGACAACAACTTGTCAAAATTATTCATTTTGTAATTCATGACAAACTAGTTGTATGATTCTGGCAGTGACTGTAGAATCAAATATGTGGCAAACTCTTGGCCTAAGGGAAATCCCAGTCTAGCAACATTCTCCACAGACCCAATTAACTTGAGTACATGAGGACCTACTAGATCTTCTTCAGCCATATTGTACTTGAACAACGCCTTCGAGACATCATATCTCTCTTGTCTTTCCTGATGTTGGTACATTCACTTAAGATGTATTATCATCTCAATAACATCCATATTCTCATGTTTTCATTGAGCATATCATTAGATACTTGACATCCATGACATCTTCATAGTGATTCTTACAAGTATCCATATTAGCCTTAGGCACGATAGGAGCAGGTTCATCCGACTCTAGTGTCTCCAAGACATAGAGATTGCACTCTTGAGTGATAACGATTCTCAACATTCTGAACTAGTTGTGAAAGTTGTTCCCATTAACGTGTACTTATCAAGGACTGGTCAAAATGAAAATATGATGTTGTTTGTCATTACTTTCTATAAAAGAAATTTGCATTTTGTTACAATACTTTTGATTTAATTAAAAAAAAGAAAAATTGATGACATTAATTAGGCCTTTAATTAATTATTGACATAGTCATAAGATGTGAATTGATGTACAAATGGTGCCCTCTATCTAACATACTTTGTGTATTAATTCTGTGAAGAAAGAAAAAAAAATCCAAATCCTTCTTTGTTGAGTATACAATAATTTTTTCCATAATATACATGAGCCCTTCCTGGAAAAGAAGGAAAAACAACCAATTTTTAGACACCTTTGCGAAAACATGTTTGGATAATCAACTTCATAGATATTATATTTAGAACCATTCTTTCATTATTTTTTATATATTGTTTTAATATGTCTCTTTTTTATACATGAATATTAATGTACTTATGTGTTAATCTACTACTATTTATATATTACCCTTTTATGCTCACATAATTAAGTAAATATGAAAAAGATGTTGTCAAGTTATTATATTCTGAAGAAAGGAAACATTTGAGATGCATTATATTTGTTTTTATCTCCACTTCCACAACAAATTTGTAACCTCAAGATAAATTGGTGTACATATGTATTTGTAGGATGACATACCACCTTGTTACAAAAATTGACGTTATTTGCATTTGCTCATGTCAAAAGCATTGATGTCTTACCACAACATTAGGTCTCACATTGTACTCAAGTAGAAGACCAGGTCAACCTTGTTTACATGAGAAATGAGTTGAATTCTTTTATTTGTTGTCATACATTTCTCAAACCTAATAGTGTTGGGGATGGGCACATGAATCCTTATGCACATGTAGCTTTGTTCTTGGTAATCACATTGTAATAAATATCTTTGTGTACGCATTACACAAGATAATTTAGGTGTGCCTCTTATTATTTTTACTAAGAAAGAGTAAATAGAATTGCTTAAAAATGTGGTAATTGTCAGTCAATATTGCACATATTCATATATCTAATGCAATCATGTAGTTTGTCTTCTAACATTGCAAACATCACTTTGTTCCTTATGTTTTTATTTCTCAAGGACTTTTTTATTTCTCTTCAAAATATCTTAACATTCAAATTGTGACATGTACATATTGTTGACACATTGTTTCTTTACCACCTAAAATTCACTTTCATACAAAGTGATTGGACGGTAATATATTTATTATTTTTTAAAGAGACTAATGTTGTAGTTTTAAATGTTGTTGCTTCATTCTATTATGTTTTACAACATACATCATCTTGAACATATCCATCTTGAAAAACACTAGAAGGGGGGGTGAATAGAATTTTTAGATAATTTTAACAATTATTTAACTCAAACAACCAACCACAAAATATTGGACAAGGGGACAAGGATTTAGAGTGGTTCCAACTTTAGCAAATACTAAAGTTGTCAGTCCACTACCCGGTTGCTTACCCAACCGGGATTTGGAAAGAATTTAATTTTATTACCTCGCAAGGACTTTACAAAAATTACAATTATCTCCCTAAACCCTTCAAGCAGCCTTCACCTAGAAGTAATTGCACCAACCTTGAAGCAGCCTTCACCTAGAAGTAATTGCACCAACCTTGAAGCAGCCTTCCTCCTGAAGTAGCTTCCCGTTGCAATAGCCTTCTTGAAGTAGCTTCCCGTTGCGATAGCCTTCTTGAAGTAGCTTGAAGTCCACCTTCTCCTCCGAGAAGAACCTTCTCCAATCCACAACCTCCAACCCTAGGAGTAGCAAGGAGAATACAAAGAATAAAAGGAACAAGAAGGAAAAACAGAAATTACAACTTATCCTTTTAAGCACAAGGCTTGATTTGCCTATATCAACTGTATTGATCTCCTAACCAATGAGTGTAGAAGTGTAAGTGTTGTGGAAAGGAGATGCTAGTCTATAGGACACGAAATTAGAGCAATGGGAATGAATAGCCAATGTTGGAGTTGCTCTATTGCTCAAAACAGATTGCCAATGAGTATTCAATCTCAAGTATAGCACAAGTGTAGCTTAGGTATTTTTAGGTGTCCTAAGGCATGTCCTATTTATAGGAATGACCTACAAGTGCTTAAGGACGTTCTAGACACTTTCTAGGGGGTTCTAAGTGCTTAACTAGCCATTAGGTACAAGTTAGTTGTTTTAGCAACGGCTAGTTAATTAATTCTGCAGTTGCTGTCAGAGTCCATCTCGGTCGAGGAATTGTCGACCGAGACACCTACTCGGTCGAAGTTTTGTCGACCGACAGGCTCTCTGGATCAACGTTCATTTGCAACTGCCAACTACCTTGTCAGCTGTGTCTAACGGCTACTTGGGTCTTTCTCGGTCAAGAAGTTTGTCGACCGAGAGTGTCTCGGTCGAGGAGTTTGTCGACCGAGATTGATCCTGTTTCAATGTTTCAATTTAGGCACTAATTATATGTATGAGTGTGCATAGGTGACACTATTGGAGGGGATGACCTATCTAAGTGTAGTGATTGGCTAGGGAAGATCTAACGCTTGATTTACATGATGTCTAAGTACTTGTGCATTATATACTTGTACAGGTTTACAATTGATTTCATGAAAGTTACAAGCATTCAAGCATATAGATTCCCTAGAACTTTGTCATCCACCTTATTCCTGCAACACTCAAGTAGCTCATTAGATCGACAAGAATGAAATGTTTGTCATCATCGAAACAAAGGGATTTATCATATTGTCAATTTATCCAACAATCTCCCCCTTTTTGAAGATGACAAACATTTCCTAAATATGAAATAAGGAAATATAAAGCATGTGAGTTTCATACCTGAGGATTACCTTTTGTAGCCATTCTTGTTTTGCAAGTGAGTGCTGGCTAAGATGTTATGAAACTTATTTACTCATTTATATTTTTGATTTTATATTCTTTCTCCCCCTTTGTCATTTCAAAAAGATATCCAAGTTAATTATTTTATATTTCTTCTCCCCCTTAATTTTATACTATGCTCCCCCTTAGATAGATATTCTATTAGGAACATGGATTTAATATCATTTTTGTCTAATTTAGCCACAATTTATTTCTCAATCATTTGCAAAGGATGTTAAGCCTTGAAATGATATGAGATCCTGTTAGGTTCATGGCATATGTATTGATTTCTCATCCATTTTACAAGGGATGTTAAGCCCATAAAATGATATGAGAATCCTTTAATCTCAGAGTACATAAAAATGTCTCCATCCAAATTCAAGGGATGTTAATCCCCGATTTGTTTAGAGAGTTCCTTTAAGTACAAGATATATCATTTTTCTGAAATTCATAGATTTCTTCATAACTAAAAAGAAAAATACTAAGGTCGTAACAGGCTCCAAATGATGTTTACAATGTTTTTGTAAGCTTCTTAATCAAATAATCAAATTTGTTTTTATGAGCTCCCCCTTAATCTTACAATTAAAGCAATTTAAGGCTTCTAAGGTCACAAATGATTTTAAATTTTGATTTTGACCTTTATCAAAAGTATACTAAGATTAAGTACATTAAAATGATGTCCATATAAGCATTTTGTCAAAGCTTATTTTAGGTCGCCCTTGACCACGACCATAGCGCCCCTTGGTCAAATTATATTTCAACCAAGAGGCATGAATTGCAGATTTCCAATTAAGCATTCATAACAATTTTTGATGCATGTTTAAGTGATAAAAAACATGAAAGCACGATGAATATTTCAAATCTTTTAAAGATACCAATTGAAATTTTTTATAACATTGTGCTCTTTGCAAGCATTCCTAAGATATATATCACCAATGAATCGTTTTTCTTGCCTATGTAATGATAGAACAATAAAAGCATATAATGATAAAACAAAAATTTCCTTTAAACTAAGCATAATTTTAGTTTTTTGACTTAAATCAACCAAATTAATCTCATATAAACTTTCAAGGATGATGTCCATGATTTTTACTTTATTGTACAGTCAAATAGATAGAAATTTTGATCAGTTTCAAAACAATTCAGCAATTTTTACAGCAGTCTGAAAATCAGTGACATGCTCGGTCGACAATTTCTCGACCGGATGTTCACTCGGTCAATAGATTCTCGACCGACCAAGTTTCTGGAATATGTTCAGAATTCTTAATCAATTTCAAGCAAAAGAGATTATGCACACTAGAGCTCGATTGTGTTGAGATAAGACATTATGATATCAAGAATCAGTTTAGGTCAAATCTCAACTAGTTAATTTTAAGATACTAAGTTTTAGGAATCCAAGCAAACTCATCATTCTTTTTCTTATATGGGCATGAAAATGAATAATGTCCAAGACGCATGCAATAATGACAACTAATAGCGTCAACTTCATTTCTCTTTCTAGGAATTGTGTTCCTAGGTACAAATATAATCTTAGTCTTGGATGTTTTAACTCTTTTGGGTTTATTTCTCCTTGGATCATATCCTAATCCTCTTCTTCCATTATAACTAGAGGAAATTTTCAGAATATTTTCAAGCATGTCATTTCCTCTTAGCTCATTTACATTTCTTTGTAACTGAGCAATATCTTTCTTTGCTTTATCTAAATCAGATACTAGAGAATTTCTTTCTTTGACAACCTCATCATAATCTATATGTGAGCATAGAATGGGTTGTTTCTGAAGATCATTCACTTGAGTTTGCAACTTTAACTTTTCAAAAGAAAGAAGTTTGCAATTTGCTTCTACCGATTTTAATTTAAGATCATAATCTTCATTTGCCTTTTTGAGATCTTCATTTTCAGAGGCAAAAGCAAGAAGTTTAGCATTTAAATCATCATTCACTTTATTTGATTTCTTAAGTTTCTTCTTGCACTCAATATATTTCTCGTGAGTTTCTTGAAGACTAGCAATTAAATCTTCTTTTGGTAGATCAAAAAGACTTACCTCTTCTTCTTCTTCATTTGTTGTAGCAATGAGGCACTCTACTTATTCTTTTCCATCATCACTATCATCACTTGAATCATCCCATGCAGCTCGATATGCTCTTTCTTTCTTTTTGTGAGATGATCTCTTCCCTTTCTTGAGTTTTGGACAATCACCTTTCATGTGTCCCTTTTTACCACATTCAAAGTACCTGGAAGAAGAAACACTAGAAGTTTTATTAGTTTTAAAACTTTTATATTTCTTACCATTTACAATGAGGGTTTCTTCTTCACTATCATCTTCACTTGTGTCATGATTGTCTTTGATTGATGCTTTGAATGCAACGTCCTTCTTTTTCCCATGTTGACGTTCACGTTCTCTCCTTTCTTCCTCTTCTAAAGTTGCCTCATGAGCTTCCAGATTGCCAATGAGTTGCTCCATTTTCAGTTTAGTGAGATCATTAGCTTCCTCAATGGCTGTCACCTTGGGCTTGTACTTTGGAGGAAGTGATCGAAGTACTTTTGACACCTGATCTTCTTCAAGAACAGTTTTTCCTAAGGCATTTAAACCATTAACAATAGAGGATAATTTTGCAAACATTTCACTAATGGATTCATTCGGATCCATACGAAAGTGTTCAAATTTCTATTTAAGCATACTAATCTTAGAGTTCTTAACTTGAACCGTACCTTCATAGGTTATGGACAATTTATGCCATATTTCATAGGCTGTTTCACAATTTGATATTCTATTGAATTCTCCTACTGAAATTGAACAATAAAGAATACTTACAGCCTTTGCATTTATTTGAGCCGATTTTACCGTATTCGCATCCCATTCTGCATATTGCATTTGAGGAAGCTCGTATGGAGTTGAGACCATCCTCCATAAGTCCCAATTGATGCCTTGGAAGTAAAACTGCATCCTTCTCTTCCAATATTGGTAGTTTGTTCCATCAAACACTGGAGGCCTAGCAACGAATGTCCCTTTAATGTTAAGGTTGTTGAGCACCCCGTCACCCATTCTTCAAGACCTTGTTAGGGTTCCTTGAATCCTGCTCTGATACCAATTGAAAAACACTAGAAGGGGGGGTGAATAGAATTTTTAGATAATTTTAACAATTGTTTAACTCAAACAACCAACCACAAAATATTGGACAAGGGGACAAGGATTTAGAGTGGTTCCAACTTTAGCAAATACTAAAGTTGTCAGTCCACTACCCGGTTGCTTACCCAACCGGGATTTGGAAAGAATTTAATTTTATTACCTCACAAGGACTTTACATAAAATTACAATTCTCTCCCTAAACCCTTCAAGCAGCCTTCACCTAGAAGTAATCACACCAACCTTGAAGCAGCCTTCACCTAGAAGTAATTGCACCAACCTTGAAGCAGCCTTCCTCCTGAAGTAGCTTCCCGTTGCAATAGCCTTCTTGAAGTAGATTCCCGTTGCGATAGCCTTCTTGAAGTAGCTTGAAGTCCACCTTCTCCTCCGAGAAGAACCTTCTCCAATCCGCAGCCTCCAACCCTAGGAGTAGCAAGGAGAATACAAAGAATAAAAGGAACAAGAAGGAAAAATAGAAATTACAACTTATCCTTTTAAGCACAAGGCTTGATTTGCCTATATCAACCGTATTGATCTCCTAACCAATGAGTGTAGAAGTGTAAGTGCTGTGGAAAGGAGATGCTAGTCTATAGGACACGAAATTAGAGCAATGGGAATGAATAGACAATGTTGGAGTTGCTCTATTGCTCAAAACAGATTGCCAATGAGTATTCAATCTCAAGTATAGCACAAGTGTAGCTTAGGTATTTTTAGGTGTCCTAAGGCATGTCCTATTTATAGGAATGACCTACAAGTGCTTAAGGACGTTCTAGACACTTTCTAGGGGGTTCTAAGTGCTTAACTAGCCGTTAGGTACAAGTTAGTTGTTTTAGCAACGGCTAGTTAATTAATTCTGCAGTTGTTGTCAGAGTCCATCTCGGTCGAGGAATTGTCGACCGAGACACCTACTCGGTCGAAGTTTTGTCGACTGACAGGCTCTCTGGATCAACGTTCATTTGCAACTGCCAACTACCTTGTCAGTTGTGTCTAACGGCTACTTGGGTCTTTCTCGGTCGAGAAGTTTGTCGACCGAGAGTGTCTCAGTCGAGGAGTTTGTCGACCGAGATTGATCCTGTTTCAATGTTTCAATTTAGGCACTAATTATATGTATGAGTGTGCATAGGTGACACTATTGGAGGGGATGACCTGTCTAAGTGTAGTGATTGGCTAGGGAAGATCTAATGCTTGATTTACATGATGTCTAAGTACTTGTACATTATATACTTGTACAAGTTTACAATTGATTTCATGAAAGTTACAAGCATTCAAGCATATAGATTCCCTAGAACTTTGTCATCCACCTTATTCCTGCAACACTCAAGTAGCTCGTTAGGTCGACAAGAATGAAATGTTTGTCATCATCGAAACAAAGGGATTTATCATATTGTCAATTTAGCCAACACATCTATCTTCATAATGAAACCCAAATTAGAAACCATATCAAACACTAATACGCACACTCCAACATCTTGGAATTTTTTTCATTGACTCATGACTGGCTGAAATTGTAGTGTGTATATTTTTTTTTCTTGAATTCATTTTCAGTCTTTTAAATTTTGACTATGTATCTATAAATGAAACTCTATATATTAACCTCCTTTTGGTTTTACAACAGTAGAAAAATTGTTATAAAAAATATATAGATTGCCATCATCTAAAAAGTACATTTTCATTGCATTGATAATAAAAAAATTAGATATCAGCTCCCAGTTGATGTTTAGCATACCCAAATTATAAAAAGGAAAATTGGTGTCTTTTCCTCATAACTCGACACAACCATAGTTGATCTTTTAGAAGCCATATCCGCGTTGCTAATATTCATTATATTTGATTGTTCCACTCTTCTTTATCAAAAAAGGATAATTTGTATAATTCATTCTATTACACAAAATAAATTCCTACTATTTTTTTTACTCATGAATAATCATGTGATACCAGATTTAATAATGGATACATGATTTAAACATTGGATGCATCCTATATTGCTCATGCATTCTATCCATCTTAGGATATGAAATATATAACCAAAATGCATTTCATATGACCACGAAGAAATCATTCTACATCCCTACCAGACATGTAATCCACAAATTATATCAAATCCAATAATAAAAAATACATATATTTCATCCAACAGTGGACACCCAGTTGGTTAGATACTTAGTTTGTTTCCAAGAGGTCTTAGGTTTGACCTAGTTTGTTTCCAAGAGGTCTCAGGTTTGACCCCTGGCCTCAAGATGAATACAAGGACCTCTATTAAAAAAATGCATACTTTAAAAAGAATCTCTTAACTACTTTGTCTTACACATAAAGATTAAGATTGTAGTTCTTATTGTTCCCAATCCGTAATGTATACCATCCCAATGTTATCATTTATTAAACATCATATAGAAACACATATTAGACATGCTAGACCAGATAATCTAGCATAACAAAACTTATTGTCACTGATTTGATATATTATACCAGTGAAAGGTTGTAGTTTAGTTTTCAAGTTATTTTACTCATGATTTAGCATTTTTGAAAATTTCAGGGAAATGAAACATGATCATACAATTTATCACTGCCGTGAAAGCATATTCAATTCTTTCAGTAACATACAATAGAAATGAAATCATCTTTTTTTTGTTGAGAAAAGTTAGGGGGTAATCTTATTCAACCCGCCCTCTTCATTTAGGGATTGAGAGATGAAAATGAAACAATCATCAAAGAAAAATTGACATAAAAAAATCAATCTTCATAAATGATTTGTAATGAACTATTGTATTTCCTATATAGTTGTGTTGGCTACATATAATAAAGGAAGTCAAATATTTGGTTCAATGTTAACATCAATATTTTGTAAATTTTATAGCCATTTTCTTATTCTCAGACATATCTACTGTAAATATGAAAGAAATTAGCAAAAAAACTATGAATAAGTACTCTTAAACTATATTGATCCTCCATAAACATAAAGTAACCAATTTTTGATAAAAACCTAACACAATAATCATAGAGAAAAATCATGTCTTATAATATTTATTTTTGAATAACCATCAACAAAATGATTTACCTCCATATTTATATATTATTTATAGAATTAACATTATTGACAATACAAAACAAAAGTAAATGTTGACCATTATCATTCTTTCCCCTATAAACCCCCCCACAAGACTATGAATGTTATGAGACAATGAAGAGTACCAAGATCAAATTTAAACATGTGGAAAGGATGTTGAATAAAAATATAATTATTTGGATATAACATGGTGTGTAGTTCAATTTTCATTTATTTATTTAGTTACAATATACAAGATTCATGTGCATAGTACGTGCATTTACTAGTCAACTTATACACGTGACTATGTATGTGAATAATGAAATGAAAATATGTGTAATGTATCATATCTAAGCCTTTGCCCCCCTTTAGGATTCAAACCTGTGACACTTCATGAGGCGTCACCAGACTTGACCCAGTGGGGCTATGGACCGCATGGTAAAATCTGTGTAACCACTAGTATAGACACAACCTATAGAATCAATTAAATTAGACTTCTAACGTCGATTTTGTACCGAGAACCTAAGTGGGAGACAATACAACTAGGAACCTTCTATAGGGTTGAGTAAATCATAGTCCAGATTGCAAAATTGGACCAGACCAGTCAATTTGGTCCAGTCCGGTCCTAGATCAGTTTGAGTTCAGGCCAGTTTGCGGTCTAAAAATTCTAAAAATTTGGTCCACGATTCGGTCTGGTCCAAAATTGGTTAGACTGTGGTCTGATCGTGTACCATTTTATACGTAAGAATTCCTTTAAATATGATGTTTTCTTACGTCAAAAGCTCAAACAAATCACATATTAATACAATACTAGTGTATATGTTTGATATCAATGTTAAACAATTGTTAGAAATAATTAAAATTAACAAAGTTTTAATAAAAAGTTATGAAATGTTAAAAAGTTCCGATTGTGGTCCAAACGGTTTGGTTCAACTTTTAAATGATCCAGTCCCGGTCTGGTCCTACTTCAAAAGGTCTGGTCTACAGTCCATACTTTTTCTTAAATACGATCTTCAGTCTGATCCGGTCCTGTTCTATACCAATATTTACCCCTATTATGTGTGGTTTCTAAAGAATGGAAAAACCAACGACATAGAGTCAGTGTCGGTTTCTATAGAAATAGAAAATAACAACTCAACTGAAGACTCAGAGTGATATCAGTGTCATGGTATCACTTTGTGTTGTCGGTTCCTAAGAAAGGAACTAACACTATAGTCCCACTGTGTCGTCAGTTGTAGTCCGAAGAACTAACAACGTAGAGAGATACGACAACTTGGAAGCAAGGTCATTTCGAGCATCACAATCATGTTGCAATCTGGGTATCAAGGCTGTGTTGGGTGGCACAACAGTTTTAGAATAGTTTTATCATCGATTTTTATAGAAAATTGACCTTATTCTTCCTTATCAGGTCAAATTTTGACTGATAATGGTAGATGTGTGGTAGATTTTGGTGATAAAAATGACGATATAGATTTACAACGTCAGTTTTTTATAATAACCAACACCACAAGTACATATTTTTATAACCAGTCTATGACCTATTGTTTGGCTATTCACTAGGATGTAGAACCTACAGTTCATTCGAAACTTCATATTCCATCCTGTGTTCAGCTTAATTACATGTTTTCCCTCATGTAAAACCTACAATAACAAATACATACACACAATTAATCCATTCACATACATTTCCATTCTCCAATTTTATTCTCTTAAACACTTAATTCCATTCGCATGAACATATACAATTTAGAAATCACACATATAATTTCATTCTTAAATTCCATTATCATGACATGTACAAATACAATTCTCACTGTATTAATTCCTATTCATATTCATTCATACAAATGCATATATATACATCATTCATATGTACCAACAACTCACATCAATTTTGAAGTCGCTGCAAGTCATAAGCATCACATATATATAGACATAATGACACCAAGGTTTATAAAACTCATATTTTATCCCAACAAAATTCAAAGTTGACTTCTTTAATGAAGAGTGTGCTACTCTTCTTGTATCTCATCTAGCTCTTCATTTTTACAGGGATTTGTTGTGTCAAACAACTACAAAGAGAATGACATAATTCAAGAGTTTTTATTTTTTTATAGTATCAAATGAGACTATTTAGTTATGATGATCAAGACTATATATATTACCTTTGTATACACTGGATGTCTAGTGCCACCTATCTGAAAATCATATTTATATACCATTTACATAGTATTTGCATTTTCAATTCTTATTTTGTATAAGATGCTATAAATTTATAGTTATGAGAAATGTTAATAAATAAATATAAGCATTATTGACATATATATGCATTGGAGACAGAAAACTACCTCAACTTCTTCCAACTTAATAATTTCTTTATTTTCTACCTTTCCTACGACATTTTTGAATTCTTTTATGCCCCTATAAGATAAATTAATACATTTAATTGAATTAGTAAATAGTCATATAAAGATGTAGAAATTAATATATGTTTATGGATATAAAAAGTTTACTTACACAAATAATGTGATTTTCATTGTGTGTCCCCAATTGTCTAATTTGTCTCCCGAAGGATTTAGATAATACATAGTTAGCGTCTCAGTGACAATTATCAATATATTATTAAGTGAAAAGAAGGCAAACAAAATAAAACTCAAAATCATAATGAAATATATTTCATAAGTGAAAATTATAAGTAAAGTGTCAGAAACTTACCCAACATTGTAAGGAGTTATAATCATGTTCTTTCTCGCGTTACCAAAATATTTAAATGTGATAGAGAGTAATCACTATCAGATTTTGGGTCTTTATCTACACGGCTAATCAATAATGAAACTAGAAATGTGATATTGGTTAGTGCAAACTGTCCACACACCCTATATAAGTAGCTGCAAAACATATGTCTACACATTAACATATAAGAAAATAGATCAACATATATTGTCACATATATCGAATGAGGTATTTATCCATAAGATCTCACCATATCCAAAATTCTATCACAGTCAACCAACTACAATTAAATAGATCCAAAATATTTGTCAAGAATACACTAGTGTTGGGAGCTTGACCTATAGTGACCTCCTTAATATGGACCATCATAGCCAAACGTTCTTCTATATATATTAGCCATATTGTCAATCCTATGCACTTAGGACCTAGAGAGTTGAATAGGTCCTTTGTAATTCAAGAAAGTAACTAAATATCTAGAGCTAGAAGTAGAGCACAAACTATAGGGGTTTCTTAGGTGTTATGATATGCATATATTCTCATATCAATTGCCAATTATATGCACAAGTAGAAAAGAGTCACAAATACAAACATAATGAAAATTTATCATACATTTGTATAGATAACTCCTATTTTGGGTCATGCAACCACACCACCTTCTGCATCACCTATCTTCTCATGCTCGGGCTGGCCATGTGGTAGTGGTTTCGATTTGCAAGCATCATAAACAATCCTATTAGACACACAAACTGCATCGGAGGACATTAGAATACCATGAATGATGTCACCTGGAAGAGGTGAGTAAGCATCATCCAGTGTAACAACATAGAAGCCTCTATCTCGACGAGAGGAAACCAAGGCATTTATTTTTTATGGAGTAATGGCTCAAGTAAGTGTTGAGTGAGCTCCTTAAAGGCTTGATGTAAATAAATGATTTTTGTTTGATGTCTCTAGACTATATATATGTGTTTAACTCCAGTAATATCAGAAAGATTGACCTCAACCCCTACAAATTTGCATATAGTTTTATATATACCTAAACAAAAATATATTATAAATTCACCTGAAAGACTATTACATCACAAAAAACTTATATCAAACATGCCAGTTGGTGGGTCCATTAGATAACTCCCATACACCTCTATCGTAGGGGGTCCACCTTGTATGAATAGTGGGGCAATACATGTACTACCTAAGGAGGTTGAGAATGTATCATTGCATCTTCTATTCCCATTGCAGTCACGTCTTGCAGCTGTTGTGAAGATCATTCTTTTTTGACAGATTCACACTTCTTTGATGACCCAAGAAAGGATCTTATACCGACATCAACTCCAATGGCCCAAACACGGCCAGGATGCTATGGAGTTCCCAGAGCAACAATCACTTCCCCTTTGGCTCTCAAGGATAAACTTGCCTTCTTTTCTTTACTCATATATCTCTTTCTAATCATCATTAATAGTAATTGATTAGTAAAATATAACAATCAAGGTAAAAAGTGAGCATGCACTCTAAGGGTTGAATTTTACCACTTTTGCAGCCACCTCAAATAGTTGTGGGGCTGGATATTTCTCCATATTGGTTTTTCCTCACACATATCCACTCCTCATGGTGAAGTAAGGGTGCAGGAGTAGTAAGAGACTCAACATAATAAGGAGTAGGATGCTCAGAAGAAGACGCTTCCAGTCTCTGTTGGCAAAGTCTTTCATAGCCACCTAGACCCAAGTTATGGATATGCATATTCTTTGCATGCCTTTATTTTTTAGCATCATGTAAAGCCTTTTAATCCAAATCATATGTTTAATACATTGAATTCATAATAATGTACAATAAATGAGGAGGCTTAATATCTTCAATTCGTTTATTTGTCTTGAAGCAACAAATGCTTCTCACACCTTCGAATCAACATATGACCATAACTCAGTGGAAGACTTCTTATTCTTATCTCTTATTATGTAGTATCTTGTTAGATTTGTCCTATAATTTCTTAATATCTTCCCACAATGTTGCATCACCTTTTTACTATGCAATTTTTCATCAAGGTCAAAGATTCTCTTTAAGATTTTGTTTACTTAATGACATACTTTTAAAAATAGAATTTTGAATATCTTTAAAATTAAATTATTTCATATCTATATCCTTCCATATGTAGTATTTCATAGAAGGATCAACTTTATGTCAAGAATCTATTATTATATTTGCTTTGTTGCGAGCAATGACCCCTAGATATTACATGAAGGTACTGTGATTATTCCCAATAGTATTTCCTAAATCATCAAAGTTAACAAGTTTCTTTGGTCATTTACCCCTTTGCGCTACTAACTTATTCATCAAGGTGATGCCTCTTTTACGTGCACGATCACATTGCTCCCCTACAATGCTAACAAGATCCTCAGGATGATCATCCTAAAATTTTCAAGAAACACATCTCAGTGATAAAAAGTGTAGCTTATATAATTGTGATAGAGAATGTAAAATGCACATCTATGTAATAAAGTAATAAAACTTACACCAGACTCATTCTCACAGTGCACGTTGTCATGGTTCTCATCCTCACGGTCAGACATGTTCTAAAAATGTCATATACAAATAGTCAAAGAATGCAATATAAGTTATAAAGTATGTAAAATGTATATGTAGTATATAAAATATATATAGGTGTAATAAAGAATATAAAATACACATCTAGCATTTGAAAAATAAAATACATGCCTCTAGTATTGGTTCAATCATTGATCAATTAATATTCCTTCTATGTGATCTCCACACATATATAAGTCAGTGTTAGCTTCAACATTTAGTGTTGGCAAGCCAACTGAGAATGGACTACAGTCATCATACTTGTCAAAGTATTGTTCTTCATCTATATGATCTGCAATGAATTTCCTTTTCCCATGAAGAATGAAAAACAATTTTTCATTTGCATGACCGAATGTAGAATTCTTGCTTCACCTGTGATGCCATTATGAATGGTTCACCCTTCTCACCAATATTTTCAAAATTTACTAATGTGAAACCCAATTCATCCATTACAGCTCCTTTGGTGTTATCAACCCAATTACACCTAAAGATAGGAAATTTAAAATCTATGTAGTCAAACTCTCATATGTCTTCATTGACACTGTAATAAGACATTTTAGCTTCAAGTGGACTCTTATGATTCACACTAGAAAAATTCAACAAAGACGCTTGATGAGACGACCCGACACTAGATCAGACCGTCATAGTGTAATTAATTGTGGAATTAAACATAAGCAGCGAAATTACTAAAAAATCACTAAAAATTAAAACCATTTATAAAGAGATCCAAACATAGGAAAACTCTTTTGTCAAGAACCAAAGTATTATATTTACGTCCTGGTTCATAAGTACATATCATGTACCATCTCTTCTCGAGGATTACAAGCATCAACTGCCTTGTTAAAACTATACATAGACAGCATAAGAACCTCGAGGCATCAAGCCAAAAATCCTAGATCGATCATAAAATCACTAACTAATAACTCCTAGGACCTGAGAGTACATAGACGACTCAAAGGACTCATATCTACATGACACGACAGTCAATATCTCCACCTGAGATGTTACTGCTGTCCCTGTTGCTGCTGCTGCTCTTCCCCTGATGTATGGTTTCTGCCTCCTCGTCCTCGTCCACCTAAAAAGGTTGGATCCCACGGGGGTGAGAAAATTGAAAATTTTACCAGCGAGAGATATAACTCTCCGCCAGAAACATTATTATTGCAAATTAATAGAATAAAACTGAGCAGAGGAATCTTCATTAAATAATAGGATTTAATCATTATTAAATATAATAGAGAAATGTCACCTCTCATACTATAAAGTGATAAGCAATAGATCATCTACTCTTTTAATAAGGAATATGAAGAACATGTATAATATTTATCCACCTTAGGATACAATAAGCAATGTAATATCAACCAATGATTTCTGTATTTCATTCTTGAGCAAATACGCTACACGGTTGATTACATTTTATAGTCATAATTATGCCCTAAGGAGATGAGGTATACCGCCCATACTCCATCCGACCACGATTAAGTAAAGCATCGATACCATACATAGGTCAATGGAAGAGCTGGACTCCATCACCTCATCTGTCTCAGTCAGTATGAGATCATATGCAGGACATCTTGTGTCTCTACTAAATAGCTTTCCAGGGTATACTGACATCTTCGTTATAGAGTTATAGCACATAGCATATACTCTTTTCAGGACATGGCTCGTAGCCAATGCTTGGTATTGTGGAGTTATGACCCATAGCCATACTCTTATTGGGATATGGTCCATAACCATTCATGTACATAGGATATGGCCCTCAGTCATTCCTATGGGGCGTAAGGATATTTTTTCCCATTACCCCCACATATTCAAAATATGCATTCCAGGGATTTCCATAGGAAAAACCTATTTCACCATAACCAATTACTGACAATGATGGATCTATGGTTAAGGCTCTACATGATAAGATTTCACTTAATTAATTAAGTGTGTTACCATATTCTTAGCATCAGTCAAGTTTTCAAACATAAATTATTATAACAAATGCTACAAAGAATGTGTAATACTTTTATCAAATGCTTCTCGAAGCTTTATAAAACATTGGGATCTCAATCCCTTATCACATCACGGGCATTCTCATCCCTTAACATCTCATCATCATGATTATGGTATATGGGTATTCAAACCCTCAGTTCATCAAAGAACACCTGTTACCACTTATCAGGTAACTAATACCTTCGGGTCATCTGACCAAGGTAAACATGATACTTGTTAAACAAGCATATCACATGGCTATTCAAGGCCCATTTAATCTCTTATTACTACTTGCTAGGAAACAAAACATATTATGGCTTAAAATGCCCATAAATTTTTTTTATTAATAAACCATTATAGCTCATACCTAGCTATGCTCAACATCTCATGATACCTGCATGGTTAGTACAGATGATAACAGTTATATCAATTACATATCAGCACTATGCAATGTAATGGTAGCTTCACTATTCCCTCATTAGAATTAGGGTTTCTCATGACTTTCACCCTGTATTAGGGTTACACATAACATTACATTATATTGGGGTTTCACATATCATCACCCTGTGGTAGGGTTTATCGTAACATCACCCTATGTTAGGGCTTCACATAACATTGCCCTAAATTAGGGTTTCATATAACATCACCTTGTGTTAGGGTTTCACACATCTTTATCTTGAATTAAGGTTCCTTATAACTTTTCCCCAATTTAATGTTTCATGAAGCATCCTTCTTAAATTAGGGTTTTTCATTATATTCCCTGAAATGGGATTTCTCATATCATCACCCTAGATTAGGGTTACACCATTACCCTAAATTAGGGTTTCACCTATCATTGCCCTAAATTAGGGTTAGGGCACATCAACCTTCTCGATTAGGGTTTCATGATCTCTTTAACAAGGATCATACCCTAAGTACATATTCTATTCATGTTGAGAGTGTTGAGGTTTAATTACTACATGATTATCATTCATGTATGAATTCCTCTCTCTCTCTCATCCTCTCTAGGATTTTGATTACTTCAATCTAGATTAGATTAGTTCATCCTTTCATTCAAGTACACACATTTAGGGTTAGCATAGTGTGTTGAGGTATTGCCACCTTAAGCATCAAAGATTGACCCCTCAAAGGGTACTAATCACCCTAGTACCTTAAAGGTACAACCATTATAATTATCTTTGTTAAACATCATTAACAATCATAAAGTTAATTGATCTTTCATAGCTTTGAGACTATCAAATCTCCAAACGGTTTTGATACTTTTGAACCTTCAAAGGGTTTTGACCTCCTTAAACTTCAAACGGTTTTGAGACTTTTGAACATTCAAACAGTTTTGACCTCCTTAAACTTTAAACGGTTTTGAGACTTTTGAACCTCCAAATGGTCTAAAGACCGTTTGATCCCAAACGGTCTCAAGACCATTTGGTCCAAACCATCTTGAAACCGAAAGGATCAATTAGGGTTTTCTTCAACCAATTAATTTAGGGTTTGCACTCATTGAACCATACAACATTGAGACCATTGAGAGGGGATCAAAATGTAACCCTTAGATCTCCATCCATACATGACTCTACTTGACCTCAAACGGTCTTGAGGTACTTTACCTCCACACGGTCAACTATTTCAAATGGTCAAAGTACCCAAACGGTTTTGAAGTTTAATTTACCCATTCGATCTTGAGATCCATTACCCAATCGGTTTTGAACTCAATTACCCATTCGATCTTGAACTCAATTACCCATTCGGTCTTGAAGTAAATTACCCATTTGGTCTTGGATTCAATTATCCATTCGGTCTTGAAGTAAATTACCCATTCGGTTTTGAAACTGAATCAACTCAATCGGTTTTGAAACCAAATTAACTCAATTGGTTTTGAAACCGAATTAGCCCAATCGGTTTTAAAAACAGTTTGTCCATTCCTTTGTTGAGGTGTGTGCTTAAGATGACATCATAATCTTTAAGCTTCAAACCTTCGAAATCAATTGTGATTCTTATGGTGATTTCAACAACTAATCAAAAGGAAATTGAGAAAGAAGAAAGGTTCTACACATGATGAATGAATTGCAAGCAATAATGACATTTAAGGGTTCAAGTTATATAACCCACCTTCAAAATTGAATCCAAGATTCAAGATTCACGTTCTCAATGGTGAATGAAGCTTCCTCAAATTCCAAAGGCTCGTCCTCAAGTCTTTGAGTGAAATGAATGCCTAAGGTTGAAGATTGAATGAAGAAAAGAAGAAATTAAGCATTGAATTTTGATTTCCGCCATGAAATCAAGGTTGAAGATGACTATGGAGTTTACCTACAGGTTGGGGCACGTCCTCCTGTTGCTCCTAAGCTTCATTGTGTTCAAGCAAAGCAAGGAAAGAAAAAAGAATCGAAAAAGCCTTTCATGTGGGTTGAAAATGGGATGTATATAAGGGAATTTCAATGAGAGAGAAAGTGATAAATAATTCCTTCAACTCCCAAAATTGGTGCCACATACTCCCCTCCATCCCTTTAATACGAATACATCTACCCCAACTTGTAATTCCTCTTCATTATCCATGAATTAAAAGAAAACAAATTAAGCACCTTAATCAATATAATAATAATATCCAAAATTGAGTGGATATTACTTTTTTTAACTAATGTGAGTGGGCTCTCCACTCACTTTAGATATTTTGTTGCCTTTCCAAGGAACAAGGAATTCCATACTTATGTAATTTCAACCATCAAATTTTTGTTTGAAGGGCACTTCCATTAATATATTTATTTTTGCATTAAATTAAATTAGGGTTTCAATTATGCTTAAATCTTGATTATTTTAATATCAAGATTCTCTCTCCTCCAAAGAGATTCAAATGAGATGCCCCTCTGATTTTCTTGTCTCTAATTGATACCAAGAAACATTAGGGACTCTCTAGAAGTGGTATTTTGCATATTGAACCCTAGGTTTTGGGTAAATTGCACATTACACCAAAACTAGGTTTTAATGCACAACATTGCTTAACAAGCTCTTTCTTGGTACTCAGGCTTCCACAAGCCATACCTCTACATCATTCTCATTCTTATGATGCTTCAACAATTGAGGAACATTTTATCATGTAATATTTGTAAGTCAACCCCTCAACTTGGGTAATTTGCACTTTAGTCGAAAATAGGCAAAACCTTATTTCAACATTATTCAAAAAGGACTAAAATTGAAACATAAGCTCCTCTTGAGCCTTAATTACTTTTCAAAATATAAGAGCAATCATATAATTATATTTCTTAAACAAAACATCTAGGGTTAGAGCATAACCCAGGTAAGGGATGTTACACTTTAGGGGGGACCCCACCATTTTAGATGATAGTCTTATCATCTAGATGTTTTGTGTAATATGAAAACTTATTTATGCCAAACCCTTCGTCTGACATAACAATACTTTATTTAAAGGAGAGCTACTTGATATTTTCAGCAACATTATTTAGTGTTTGAGATAGTGGACATATGAGATAACACATCACACTAAATGATATTACTCAGAACTCAAAACATGATTGATCACTAATTAACCACATAGTAGAAAAGGGGATAATTAAAGCTGATTAAACATTCCAAACATGTCTAAGGACTTTTACATATAAGCCCCATGTCTAGCTTGTATTCTTATATCATGCCAAGTACATTTTACAATTATTTTGTGGCCTCAACCACAACATATATATAGATATATATGTATACACACACACACACACACACATATATATATATATATAGAGAGAGAGAGAGAGAAGAACATTATCCATAAATACCACATGTACAAGCATCAAAATTCTACTAAAAGCTCGAGTCAATTGAAACATCGTATACAACTTTCCCACCCATACCTGAGAGTATAGGAATGACTCTAAAACACACTAGATGTGACGTCTGTTGCCAAACATCGATTAAGATTAATGCGGCAGCGGTCGTTAACAACAGAATTACTAAAAATCACTAAAAATTAAAACTTTTTACAAAGAGATCCATAAACGGAAAGACTCTTTCATAAAGAACCAAAGTAATTTATTTACATTCTGATTCTTTAGTACGTCTCTGGTACCATGCCTTTCTGAGAGTTACAAGCATTAACTGCCCTGTTAAATTGTACATAAGTAGTATAGAAATCTCGAGGCATCAAGCCAAAATCTCAGATCAATATTAAGCTAATTACTGACTCCTAGGACCTAAGAGTACAGAGATGGCACATAAGACTCTCTATATATAGGACATAACAGCCAATGTCTCCACCTGAGAACTCACTGCTGTCCTTGTTGTTGCTGTTGCTGTTCTTCACCCGTTGAAGGGTTTCTGCCTCTTATTCGACATCTACCTAAAAAGTTGGATCCCACGGGGGTGAGACAATTGAAAATTGTCCCAGTGAGAGATATAACTCTCCGCCAGAAACATTATTATTGCAATTAAGGAAATAAAATTAAGTAGAAGAATCATAAGTATTCAACATCAGCTAAATCATTAACTAAACAATTTAGAGCATTATCCTTTATTCAAGTCATTTCAGCTATAACTTAATAGAGTAGCCTATTACTTATTCAATAAGGAATTGAAGAGCATAAATAACATTTGTCCATTTAGAACATGTTATGCAAAGTAACATCAGCTAATGATTCTCGTATTTCAACCCTAAGCAAATACGCTATACGGCTGATTACATTTTACAAACATACTTAAGCCCTGAGGAGATGAGGTATACCGCTCATACTCCAACCGACCATTGCAAAATCGAAATCGGTACCATACATAGGTCAATATAAGAGTCGGATTCCCATGACCTCATCTTCCTCAGTTAGAGTGAGGACCAAATGCAGGACATTCAGTGTCTCTGCTAAATAGCTTCCCAGGGTATACTGGCAACTTCACTGTTAGAGTTACAGTGGCATATTGTACTCTCTTCGCAATCGAGAGACATTATATTTATCTCACATCGATCCAGCATTAAGATCATCGGGGGATTAGTTATACATCCATCCCGGCATATATAATGATGGATTGAGAGATTAAATGTTTATCTCACATCAATTCCTCCATTAGGGCGTAAGGATATTCACGACCATAACCCCCACATACTCAAAAGTATGCCCTCTAGGAGTTCCCGTAGGAAAAACTTGTTTCACCATCACCAAACTACTGACGATGATGGATCTATGGTCAGGGCTCTACATGATGTCATTTCACTTGATTAATTAAGTACATTACAATATTCTTTTAGCATCAAACATGTTTTCAAACATAAAACATTATAACAAATGCTACAAAGAATGAGTACTATTTCTATCAAGTTCTTTTCAAAGCTTTATTAAACATTGGGATCTCAATCCCTTATCACGTCAGGGGTATTCTCATCCCTTAACATTTCATCATCATGATTATTAAGTATGGGTATTCAAACCTTAGTTCATCAAAACACTTGTTACCACTTTTTCAGATAACTATCACCTTCAGGTCATTTGACCAAGGTAAATAGGATACTTGTTACACAAGCATCTCTCATGGCACTTAAGGCCCATTAATTCTCTTATTACCTCTTACTAGGCAACAAGGCATATTATGGCACATAAGGCCCAATAACAATTTTAATAAATAAAGCATCATAGCTCATACCTGGCTATGTTCATCATCTCATAACACCTGCATGGTTAGTACAGATGATAACAATTACATAAATTTCACATCAACACCATGCAAAACAAATATAGCATCACTATTCAAGGGTAACACCACTATTCCCTCACTAGGGTTAGGGTTTCCCTTTTCATTTCAATCAGGGTTACTCATCCCCTTTGTTCAATTAGGACCAATGATTCATCATCTCATTGTCCAAGATTAGCGTTTCATGCTATATAGTATAACCCAGAATTAGGGTTTACTATTCACATCACATTACCCTGGATTAGGTTTTATATTCAATAACCCACAATTGTGGTTTACTATTCACCCCAAATAGGGTTTATCATCAAAATACCCTGAATTAGGGTTACTCATGTCATTACCCTAAATTCATATCACATTATCCCCCTCGATTAGGGTTTTACTCAGAATTGCCCTAAATTAGGGTTTGAGTTCATTAATCATCTCAATTAGGGTTTTATGATCTCTTTATCAAGGATCATGCCCTAATTGTATGTCACATCATTTTGAATGTTCTCAACTTAATTGCTACATGATTATCATTCATGTAAGAATCTTTCTCTCTCATCCTACTCAGGATATCCACTACTCAATTCTTGATTAGATTGAGCCTACTCTCTCTATTCAAATACATGCATTGATGGTTAGCATGATGTATTGAATTATTACATCATTATGCATCAATGATTAATCCCACTAAGGGTATCAATCATCTAAGTACATTAGGTCTCCAAATGGTTTAATCAATTGAACCTTTAATTATATGAGGGTTCTGAATGAATTGACCAATTGAACCTTCAATTACATTAGATGATCAATTGGATTAACCATATTGGATCTTCAATTACATGAGGTATCCAAATGGATTAACCATATTGGATATTCAATTACGTGAGGTATCCAAATGGATTATCCATGTTGAACCTCAAAAATATTTGAGTACTTAGACCCTAAACGATCGTAGTTCTCAGAATTCAATTGGTAGAAAACCATTTGGGCAAATTGCCCTTGAAATCGATTGGACAAGAAAGGTGTTGAAACCGATTGAACTTTGGGTCTCCAAACGGTTTGAGACCATTTGGACCCAACCGGTCTTGAGACTGTTTGGTCCATACCCTCTCAAAACCGAATGGACCAAAAAGTTCTTTCAACACTTAAACAATTCAAGGTTTTAAAAGATGAGCCGATTACCAATTGAATCCTTGATTTCTTCATCAATTGAACTATTGAATCATCCTTCAATTGGACCATTAATTAGGGTTTTAAACCCAATTGATCTAGGATTTCTACTCCAGAAACTTCAATTAGGGCTTTGAAATCGAGGAACCATCAATGATCAACATTGTGGAATTGATTCAATTGAAATTAATAAATCATCATCAAAATTTTGATATGACCTGACCTCAAATGGTCTTGAGGTAGTTTGGATGACCTCCAAATGGTCTTGAGACTGTTTGCCCCATCCTATCCTTGGAATTTGTGAAATTCCATTAGGGTTTAGATCATTGGATTGATCATCAAATCAGCTATTAATTGCATTTCAATTTGGTATCTCTAGACCTTCAATTACTCAACCATACTTAACCCTAGACCTCCAAACGGTCTAGGTTGACCTCCAAACGCTCTTGAGACCATTTGGGTTAATCAATCCAAAAATCTAAATCAACCAATTGGAATTTTAGCACTTAACCCGATTAGGGTTTGGTAATTGATGAACCTTCAACTAATGAACCCTTTAGAATTAGACAATAAACTTTAATGGATCATCAACCATCATCATTAGCATCAAATCTCCAAATGGTCAACTATGGTCAACTCTTCCAAACAGTTTGAAATTGTTTAGTTTCTAACGGTTTGATGAAACTGTTTAATTCCAAACGGTTTTGTTGAAACCGAATGGACAACTTGTTGAAAACAATTGGAATAAGGGTTCCTTGGGAAAAGTGTCCAAGATGATGTAATCATCATCTACCTTAGTCCCTGTAACATGTAGTACTTATGATTTCATGAATTTACCGATTACAACAAATAATTAATCAAAAAGATGGAGGAATCAACGAAATTGTAAGATTGATAGTTGAATAACAATGTAGAGGGGTTCAAGTTATAAAACCAGCCTCCAAATGAGCTTCAAAGCTCCAAGATCACGTCAACAATGGTGTATGCAACTCTTTTAACTATCCCAAGGCTCGTCCTCAAGCTTTGAGTGAAAAGGAATGGTTAGAATTGAAGATGGGATCGAGTTATGAAGAAATCATGCATTGTTTTGTGATTTGCACCATGAATTCAAGGTGAAAGGAAGTCAAGAAGCTTACCAAAAGGTTGGGGGTCATCCTCCTGGTCCTTCAAAGCTTCCTTGGTCGTTTTTCAAGAAGTGGATTCGAAATTACCCTTTCATTCTATGGATAAAGGAGCATATATGTGAATTTTATTGAAAATTCATTTAAGAGAGAGAAAGTAGGAATTATCTCTTCCTTTTTCTTGCCACTTGCCCCCTTCTCTTCCTTAGAGAAGAGGATATCCTCTTTGCCTCTTATTACTCTCAATTATCCACAATTTAAAGAAAGCAAATTAAGCACATTAACCCTTATAATATTAATATCCATAAGTTAGTGGATATTTCTTTTTCTTATAATAATGTGAGTGGAGTCTTCACCTCTTTAGGATATTTCGTTGCCTTTGCAAGGAATAAGGGTGTTAACACTTGAGAAAATTCAACCATCTCGTTTTTGGTTGAAGGCCCTTCAATTATTTTATTTATTTTTGCATTAAATTGAATTAAGGTTTCAATTATGCTTAAATCTTGATTATTTTAATATCAAGATTCTCTCTCCTTCAAAGTAGCTCAAATGAGATGCCCCTCTCAATTTCTTGCCTCTACAAGATTCCAAGAATATTAGGGACCTCATTGAAGTGGTAAATTTCATATTGAACCCTAGGTTTTGGGTAAATTGCACATTACACCAAAACTTGGTCTTAATGCACAAACATTGCTTTATCAGCTCTTTCTTGGTACTCAAGCTTGGGGTAGCCATACCTCTACATCATCTTCATTCTCATGATGCTTCAACACATGAGGAACATATTATCATGCACAATTTGCAATTTAACCTCTCAACTTGGGTAATTTTCACTTTAGTCCAAAATAAGCAAAACATTACTTTCAACATTATTCAAAATGGACTAAAATTGAAATACAAGTTCCTATTGAGCCTTAATTACTTTTCAAAAGATAATATCAAGCATATAATTATCTTTTTTAAACAAAACACCTAGGGTTAAAGCATAACCCAGGTCAGGGATGTTACAAATTATCCACCCCTTACAAGGATTTCGTCCTCGAAATCATCAACGAAAACATTAAAGGAAAAGAGTAGGGTATTTCCTCCTCATCTCTTCCTCTAGCTCCCACGTAGCTTCTTCAATGCCACGGTGATGCCAAAGAACTTTTACAAGACAAATGTCTTTCTTTTTCAGCTTTTTAATTCTTTTGTCAAGGATCATCACAGGTCCTCAACATATGATATATCATCATTTAGTTATACCTCCGCAGGTTGCAGAACTAACTCTATGTCAGGATGACACTTTCGCAACATGGAGATATGGAACACTGGATGCAATCTATGAAGATCAGGTGGTAACTCCAGCTTATAGGCTACCTTTCCCATTCTCTCAATGATTGGATAAGGCCCCATAAATCTAGGAGCTAACTTCCCCTTCTTTCCAAATCTAAGAACTCCCTTCCAAGGTGAGACCTTAAGATATACTCTGTCTCCAACCTGGAATTCTAAAGGTCTTTGCCATTTGTCGGTGTATGATTTCTGTCTATCCTGTGCAGTCTTTAATTGTTGTTGTATTACTTTAATCTTCTCAGTTGCATGTTGCACAAGCTCAGGACCCAAAAGTTGATTTTCTCCTATTTCATACCAACATAATGGAGATCTACAATGTCTACCATATAAAAATTCATATGGTGCCATATAAATACTGTGTTGATTGCTATTATTGTAAGCAAATTCTATCTAGCTCAGGTGTAGATCCCAACTTCCTACAAACTGAAGGACACATGCTCTAAGAAAATCCTCCAGGGTTTGTATGGTCCTTTCAGATTTTCCATCTGTCTGTGGGTGAAAGGTTGTACTAAACCTTAACTGCGTACCCAAAGCTTTATGGAGCTGCTCCCAAAAATGACTCATAAACTGGGGACCTCTATCAGAAACAATGGTAGTTGGAACCCCGTGCAACCGCACTATCTCATCAACATATAACTGTGCCAGCTTCTCAGTAGTGTAGGTTGTTTTGACAGGAATGAAATGTGCTATCTTAGTCAACCTATCAACTATCACCCAAATGGAATCATGACTTTTGGTTGTTCTAGGAAAACCAACCACAAAGTCCATGGTCACATGATCCCATTTACACTGCGGTATAGGAAAAGATTGCATTGTTCCTGCGGGCTTCTGATGTTCAGCTTTAACCTACTAACACATCAGACACCGCATAACAAACTCAGCTACATCTTTCTTCAATCCAGGCCACCAATACATCTCCTTCAAGTTATGATACATTTTGGTGCTTCCTAGATGCATAGCATACATCAAAGAATGAGCTTCTTCCAGGACTAACTTTCTTAAGTCATCGGCATCGGGTACTACCATCCTACCATGGTAACAGACTACATGATCCTCTGACTCATGATAGCCATCCCGTTTCTCACTACCAAACTCTGATCTAATCTGTTGAACTACAACATCAGCTTGTTGTGCTTCTTTAATTTGCTGTCTCAGAGTTGGTTTTATGTGCATCTCAGCTAACAACCCGGCTAACAATGATACTTTTAGCTGTACATTGTTTTGCCTTAAGGAGATAAACATATCCCTCTTAGATCACACTAAGGAATTCAACTGTGCTTTATCTAGGGCTGGTGTTGCTGATTTCCTACTTAGTGCATCAGCCACAACATTAACCTTCCCTGGACGATAATCAATTGTACAATCATAGTCCTTGATTAACTCCATCCAGCGGCGCTGTCTCATGTTCAGCTCATGCTGAGAGAAGATATATTTTAGGTCCTTATGGTATGTGAAAATCTGGAATATTTCTCCATAGAGATAATGTCTCCAGATCTTCAAAGCATGGACTGTAACAGCTAGCTCTAGATCATGTGTTGGATAATTCTCCTCATGTTTCTTAAGCTGTCGAGAAGCAAAATAAATCACTTGATTATCCTGCATCAACACACATCCTAGTCCGTTCTTAGATGCATCACAGAAAACTATATACCCCTTCCCTTGTTCAGGTAACACCAGCACATGTGCACTTGTCAATCTTTCTTTCAATATTTGGAAAGAATGTTGACACTTGTCATTCCAGACAAAAGGAACCTCCTTTCTGGTCAACTTGGTTAGGGGTAAAGCTATAGAACAGAAGTTCTTAATGAACCTCCTGTAATAGCCTGCCAATCGTAGGAAACTACGTATCTTCATTGGTGTTTTCGGCTATTCCCATCATAGGACAGATTCTACCTTCTTAGGATCAACATGAATACCTAAAGCAGATATTACGTGTCCTAGAAAAGAGACTTCTGGTAACCAGAATTCACATTCGCTAAATTAGCATACAACTTATGCTCTCTTAGAAAAGTTAGAGCCTGACAGAGATGCTGGTCATGATGTTGGGCATCTGTATTGTAGATCAAGATGTCATCTATGAAGACTACTACATATTGATCAAGAAAAGGTCGAAAAGTTCTATTCATGAGTTCCATGAATGCAGCTGGTGCATTAGTTAGTTCAAACGACATAACTATGAACTCATAGTGACCATACCTTGTCCTAAAGATAGACTTAGGTATGTCACCCTCCTTAATAAGCAACTGATGGTATCCCGACCTCAGATCTATCTTAGAAAAGACAGTTGCACCACACAACTGATCAAACAAGTCATCTATCCTTGGCAAAGTATACTTATTCTTTATAGTTACTTTATTTAACTATATGTAATCAATGCATAACCGCATCGATCCATCCTTCTTCTTAACAAAAAGAACCGAAGCACCCCATGGTGAAGTACTCGGTCGAATAAAACCTTTCTCAAGCAACTCTTGAAGTTGTTTCTTGAGTTCTGCCATCTCAACATGTGCCATCCTATATGGTGTGTGCGCTATTGGTTGCGTGACCAAGATTAGATTAATCTCAAAATCAATCTCTCGGGGAGGAGGTACACCAGGAAGTTCCTCAGGAAACACATCTTCAAATTCCCTGACTTTCGGAACTTCATAAGGATGAGGGCTCTCCATGGTGATATCTACCACATGTGCCAAGAATCTAAAACATCCTTGCCTCATCAGCTTCTCGGCTACCAAAGCTGACACAAGACAGGTTGGAAGAATCTTTCTATCTCCCTGAAAGATCCATGTGTCACTATCATCTGTGAACACAACTTGCTTGGATTCACAATCCAAGACAACCTTATACTTTTCTAGAGTGTCCATCCCAAGAATTATATCAAATCCGTGCAACTCAAGTGGTATAAGATCCACTTGAATGTGATGTTCATAAAAGATAAGAGTGCAGGGAGAACACACCTCCCGCAACACTGCAGATCCATCAAAGGGGTCTCTAACTTCAAACTTTCTACCCAATGACCAACTGTCATATTGTAGTCAAGAATTACTCTTTTAGTAATGAAAGAATGCGTAGCACCCGAATCAATTAAAATAGATACAATGCAGGATGCAGACATATCAGAATAAAATAGTTCCATCTGACATGTCACAACCCGAGGGTTGACTACTGCATCAGGTTGATTCATCACATAGAATCTCACCGTCGCTTGCGGTTGACTCAGTGCTCGATTATTGGGTGTCGACGATCCAGCTTGGGACGCTTGTCCACATCCTCTAGTGCCACTTGGAAACTATTGCCTCTGAGAGCCTTGCTGACTCTACCTCTGAGGTTGAGTCACACTTGCTTCTCTGGCTCGACAATCCTTCATCAGATCCCCCATCTTTCCACATATAAAACAACCTTTGTTCCCTGACTGTGGTCTGGATGGTCCTGTTATCGACACTGATGCTGAGTTGTGGGCTCCTTCCGATGGTAAACTATGGCCTCTACCCCTAATTGACGTCCATTGTGTCTGGGTATTAAACCTTGGTGGTGTTATTGGTGCAGAAAACCTCAATTTCTTAAAACTTTTGGACCCTTATCCTTGGAATTGAGTATACACCTTCTTACTATTAGTTTGTCGCTTCTCAGTCACAGACCTCTCTATCCGTCTAACAGACTCCACAAAAGTAGCAAACCTCTCCATGTTCTCTAATGCAGACACGTGAGTGGTCAAATCGGCGTTCAACCCCTTCTCAAAACGCTGAATCCTTTCTTCATCAGTAGTTGCCATATGCGGACAGAACCGCAAAATCTCCATGAACTTAGCCTCATACTCGCTAATGTTCATTGGTCCTTGCCTTAACCTCTCAAACTAAGAGATCTTCTCATCTAGGAACGTCTTAGGAATGTATCTATTGATGAATTATTGTCAGAATACTTCCCATCCTATCTCCACACCTGGCCTCTTGCCCTCCTCTATGGTCCACCAATGGCCAACACTCCCCTTAAGAAGGTACACTATGTGTCTAACCTTCTCAGCTTCTAGGATGTTAAGGTTTCTAAAGGCCTTTTCCAGCTCAGTCAGCCACATGTCCGCATCTGCTGGGTCAGCCGTTCCAGCATACTCTGTGGCTCCAACCCGGCAAAGTCGTTCAAATGTCTTGCCGGTTCCCTATCCTTCATGGTGGGTAGGTGCCCTAGGTGCAGGTAGTGGCATCCTATATGTCATATGAGTCATGGCTTCCATAAACTATCCAAACATGGCTTGGAAGACTGGGTTCCCCATATCTGCTTGATTGAACTGGGGTTGTTCAGGTATGGGTTCTTCTCTATCTTGATCTCTTGCACCTCCTCCTAGTGCAGCAACGCTGCTCTCAGCAACATGTTCATCGTGTGATCCAGACATCTTTAGTTCTTCCTCTCCTACTATATGAGCAGAAGACACTATCAGATAAATTGGAAGACACTAGAACAGACTCAACAACCTTAATCATATGTCTCTATAGACTCAGCGAACCTAGAGCTCTGATACCACTAAATTGTGACGTCTCTTGCCAAACATTGATTAAGATTAATGCGGAAGCGGTCGTTAACAGCGAAATTACTAAAAATCACTAAAAATTAAAACTTTTTACAAAGATATCCATAAATGTAAAGACTCTTTCATAAAGAACCAAAGTAATTTATTTACATTTTGATTCTTCAGTACATCTCTGGTACCATGCCTTCCCAAGAGTTACAAGCATTAACTGCCCTGTTAAACTGTACATAAGTAGTATAGAAATCTTGAGGCATCAAGCCAAAATCTCAGATCAATATTAAGCTAATTACTGACTCCTAGGACCTGAGAGTACAAAGATGACACATAGGGCTCTCTATATACAGGACATAATAGTCAGTGTCTCCACCTGAGAACTCACTGTTGTCCTTGTTGTTGTTGCTACTGTTCTTCACCCGTTGAAGGGTTTCTGCCTCTTATTCGACGTTTACCTAAAAAGTTGGATCCCACGGGGGTGAGACAATTGGAAATTGTCCCAGCGAGAGATGTAACTCTCCGCCAGAAACATTATTATTGCAATTAAGGAAATAAAATTAAGCAGAAGAATCATAAGTATTCAAAAGCAGCTAAATCATTAACTAAACAATTTAGAGCATTATCCTTTATTCAAGTCATTTCAACTATAACTTAATAGAGCAAAATGTTACTTATTCAATAAGGAATTGAAGAGCATAAATAACATTTGTCCATTTAGAACATGCTATGCAAAGTAACATCAGCCAATGATTCTCATATTTCAACCCTAAGCAAATACACTATATGGTTGATTACATTTTACAAACATACTTAAGCCCTGAGGAGATGAGGTATACCGCTCATACTCCAACCGACCATTGCGAAATCGAAATTGATACCATACATAGGTCAATAGAAGAGCCGAATTCCCATGACCTCATCTTCCTCAATCAGTGTGAGGACCAAATGCAGGGCATTCAGTGTCTCTACTAAATAGCTTTCCAGGGTATACTGGAAACTTCGCTATTAGAGTTACAGTGGCATACTGTACTCTCTTCGCAATCGAGAGACATTATATTTATCTCACATCGATCTGACATTAAGATCATCAGGAGATTAGTTATACATCCATCCCAACATATATAATGAAGGATTGAGAGATTAAATGTTTATCTCACATCAATTCCTCCATTAGGGTGTAAGGATATTCACGCCCATAACCCCCACATACTCAAACGTATGCCCTCCAGGAGTTCCCGTAGGAAAAACCTATTTCACCATCACCAAACTACTGACGATGATGGATCTATGGTCAGGGCTCTACATGATATCATTTCACTTGATTAATTAAGTACATTACAATATTCTTTTAGCATCAAACATGTTTTCAAACATAAAACATTATAAAAAATGCTACAAAGAATGAGTACTATTTCTATCAAGGTCTTTTCAAAGCTTTATTAAACATTGGGATCTCAATCCCTTATCACATCAGGGGTATTCTCATCCCTTAACATTTCATCATCATGATTATGAAGTATGGGTATTCAAACCTTAGTTCATCAAAACACTTGTTACCACTTTTTCAGATAACTATCACCTTCAGGTTATTTGACCAAGGTAAATAGGATACTTGTTACACAAGCATCTCTCATGGCACTTAAGGCCCATTAATTCTCTTATTACCTCTTACTAGGCAACAAGGCATATTATGGCACATAAGGCCCAATAACAATTTTAATAAATAAAGCATCATAGCTCATACCTGGATATGTTCAACATCTCATAATACATGCATGGTTAGTACAGATGATAACAGTTACATCAATTTCACATCAACACCATGCAAAACAAATATAGCATCACTATTCAAGGGTAACACCACTATTCCCTCACTAGGGTTAGGGTTTCCCTTTTCATTTCAATCAGGGTTACTCATCCCCTTTGTTCAATTAGGACCAATGATTCATCATCTCATTATCCAAGATTAGCGTTTCATGCTATATAGTATAACCCAGAATTAGGGTTTACTATCCACATCACCTCACCCTGGATTAGGGTTTATATTCAATAACCCACAATTAGGGTTTACTATTCACTCCAAATAGGGTTTATCATCAAAATACCCTGAATTAGGGTTACTCATGTCATTACCCTAAATTCATATCACATTATCCCCCTCGATTAGGGTTTTATTCAGAATTGCCCTAAATTAGGGTTTGAGTTCATTAATCATCTCAATTAGGGTTTTATGATCTTTTTATCAAGGATCATGCCCTAATTGTATGTCACATCATTTTGAATGTTCTCGAATTAATTGCTACATGATTATCATTCATGTAAGAATCTTTCTCTCTCATCCTATTCAGGATATCCACTACTCAATTCTTGATTAGATTGAGCCTAATCTCTCTATTCAAATACATGCATTGATGGTTAGCATGATGTATTGAATTATTACATCATTATGCATCAATGATTAATCCCACTAAGGGTATCAATCATCTAAGTACATTAGGTCTCCAAATGGTTTAATCAATTGAACCTTTAATTATATGAGGTTTCTGAATGAATTGACCAATTGAACCTTCAATTACATTAGATGATCAATTGGATTAATCATATTGGATCTTCAATTACATGAGGTATCCAAATGGATTAACCATATTGGATATTCAATTACATGAGGTATCCAAATGGATTATCCATGTTGAACCTCAAAAATATTTGATTGCTTAGACCCTAAACAATCTTAGTTCTCAGAATTCAATTGGTAGAAAACCATTTGGGCAAATTGCCCTTGAAACCGATTGGACAAGAAAGGTGTTGAAACCGATTGAACTTTGGGTCTCCAAACGGTTTGAGACTATTTGGACCCAAACGGTCTTGAGACCATTTGGACCCAAATGGTATTGATACCGTTTGGACTCAAACGGTCTTAAGACCGTAAGGTCCAAACCCTCTCAAAACCAAATGGACCAAAAAGTTCTTTCAACACTTAAACAATTCAAGGTTTCAATAGATGAACTGATTACCAATTGAATCCTTAATTTCTTCATCAATTGAACTATTGAATAATCCTTCAATTGGACCATTAATTAGGGTTTAAACCCAATTGATCTAGGATTTCTACTCAAGAACCTTCAATTAGGGCTTTGAAATCGAGGAACCATCAATGATCAACATTGTGGAATTGATTCAATTGAAATTAATAAATCATCATCAAAATTTTGGTATGACCTGACCTCCAACGGTCTTGAGGTCGTTTTTATGACCTCCAAACGGTCTTGAGACCATTTTCCCCATCCTATCCTTGAAATTTGTGAAATTCCATTAGGGTTTAGATCATTGGATTGATCATCAAATCAGCTATTAATTGCATTTCAATTTGGTATCTCTGGACCTTCAATTACTCAACCATACTTAATCCTTGACCTCCAAACGGTCTTGGTTGACCTCCAAACGGTCTTGAGACCATTTGGGTGACCCCCAAATGGTCTTGAGACCGTTGGGGTTAATCAACCCAAAAATCTAAATCAACAAACTGGAATTTCAGCACTTAACCCGATTAAGGTTTGGTAATTGATGAACGTTCAACTAATGAACCCTTTGGAATTAGTCAATCAAATTTAGTGGATCATCAACCATCATCATTAGCATCAAATCTCCAAATGGTCAACTGTGGTCAACTCTTCCAAATGGTTTGAAACCTTTTAGTTCCTAACGGTTTGATGAAATCATTTAATTCCAAACAGTTTTGTTGAAACTGAATGGACAACTTGTTGAAACCGATTGGAATAAGGGTTCCCTGGGAAAAGTGTCCAAGATGATGTCATCATCATCTACCTTCGTCCCTGTAACATGTAGTACTTCTGATTTCATGAATTTACCAATTACAACAAACAATTAATCAAAAAGATGAAGGAATCAACGAAATTGCAAGATTGATAGTTGAATAACAATGTAGAGGGGTTCAAGTTATAAAACCCACCTCCAAATGAGCTTCAAAGCTCCAAGATCACGTCAACAACGGTCGATGCAACTCTTTTCACTATCCCAAGGCTCGTCCTCAATTTTTGAGTGAAAAGGAATGGTTACAATTGAAGATGGGATCGAGATAAGAAGAAATCATGCATTGTTTTGTGATTTCCACCATGAATTCAAGGTGAAAGGAAGTCAAGAAGCTTACCAACAGGTTGGGGATCATCCTCCTAGTCCTTCAAATCTTCCTTGATCGTTTTTCAAGCAAAGAGAAGAAGTGGATTCGAAATTACCCTTTCATTCTATGGATAAAGGAGCATATATGTGAATTTTATTGAAAAATTCATTTAAGAGAGAGAAAGTAGGAATTATCTCTTCCTTTTTCTTGCCACTTTCCCTTTTCTCTTACTTATCTACTACCCTATAAATAAGCGTAAACGACATGTATGCTTGCCTTTTTCTCTTTTCCACCTGCTTATTCATTTCCAGTATTGCGTCGCGTCTGCAGTAGTTACGTGTCATATACTGAGGTCTTAATCTTTTTTGAGCATTTGATTATTAATTTCCAGTCCATTTCGCGTGTCAAAAAGTTAGAGCGGCTTACATTCGTATATTTTATATATTTTATATATTAGCAGAGATATGTATATCAAGTAACACGAACAGTTTTCGCCCGACACCATGTCAATCCTTCATCACCGCCATCACTGTGATACAACAGTTTAAAACTTTTTCTCTGAGCCTCGCACAGCTGAAGCTATTACCATTCAGCAAACTTTTCTTCTCGCCTTTATGTCCACTACTCTTGCCAGAGGCGGTCTTCTACTAACTTCGAAATACATCAAGGTATAATAACTTGATACAATTTTTTGTTGCCACCGCTGCTTGACTGTTCATTAGAACACAACAAATTATACTACACGCACACATCAAGCCTGTTGCGGATGGTCTGCAGTGGCAGTAGGATTGGCGCTTGTGGTGGTGGCTAAGAATATAAGAAGAGGAACCAGGGAATGGGTGTTGCTGCAGCCGGTTCTTCAACGTAGATATGGCACATGCCTACTGGCAGTCACAGACATGCGTGGCTGGTGAGGAGACTTTTCATACGGGTGTTGTGGTACCACTTGAACATATGAATTTGAAAACTGACTGTCCGGCAGTGGGACCACTGCAAACTATACTTCAACATAGATCAAAGGATTTGACTAATCAAACAATGAGGTCGTTAGAGATATATGCTATTTAGAGAGGGAGATCGTAAAGCCTTTGGGTTCCATAAAAATATCTTTTATCTTTTACATATATCTACAGAAGTCGACACACGTTAGTGTTCATGCTTTGTGGTCACAGCCTCATATGCTTTTTTAGTGTCATCTTCTTCTAAATTGTCTTATTTTGCAGCCTATATTAGAAATCATTATTCTTCATATGCACATGACTTATGCATCTTTGTAAAATTGAGTTTATACTAACATGTCTATAGTTTCTCTATTATATCTCCTCCTAAGTGTCGTGTACTAGAAATCCTTATTCTTTGTTTTGCTTTTGTATATTGTAAACATTTTGTCCCTTGTAGCTGCTAACCGCCCCGACCATGAAATGGAGTCAGGGGCGATTCATTCCTCTAGTAGAGGGCAACAAAGAACCTGAAAACCAGCGAGTTCACGAGCGGTTTTATTCCTTTTTGAAGTATTGCACCCCGTATGGAGCCATCTTCTTCACATGACATGCGTTGACTAGTACGTACTGGTACTAGGTTGGCCACCGGTGAAATATATATATATATATATAGAAGAGGATATCCTATTTGCCTCTTATTCCTCTCAATTATCCACAATTTAAAGAAAAGCAAATTAAGCACCTTAACCCTTATAATATTAATATCCATAAGTTAGTGGATATTTCTTTTTCTTATAATAATGTGAGTGGAGTCTTCACCTCCTTAGGATATTTCATTGCCTTTGCAAGGCATACGGGTTTTCACACTTGAGAAAATTCAACTATCTCGTTTTTGGTCGAAGGCCCTTCAATTATTTTATTTATTTTTGCATTAAATTGAATTAAGGTTTGAATTATGCTTAAATCTTGATTATTTTAATATCAAGATTCTCTCTCCTTCAAAGTAGCTCAAATGAGATGCCCCTCTCATTTTATTGCCTCTACAAGATTCCAATAATATTAGGGACCTCATTGAATTGGTAAATTGCATATTGAACCCTAGGTTTTGGGTAAATTGCACATTACAACAAAACTAGGTCTTAATGCACAAACATTGCTTTATCAGCTCTTTCTTGGTACTCAGGCTTGGGGTAGCCATACCTCTATATCATCTTCATTCTCATGATGCTTCAACACATGAGGAACATATTATCATGCACAATTTGTAATTTAACCCCTCAACTTGGGTAATTTGCACTTTAGTCCAAAACAAACAAAACATTACTTTCAACATTATTCAAAATGGACTAAAATTGAAATATAAGTTCCTCTTGAGCCTTGATTACTTTTCAAAAGATAATATCAATTATATAATTATCTTTCTTAAACAAAACACCTAGGGTTAAAGCATAACCCAGGTCAGGGATGTTCCACTAGACATCTAAAAAGCTTCTCCAAGGTCCATCATCACAACTCCTCCTCCCTACCATGGGTCTACTACCGCTGCTACCGGTCACCTAAAAAGATGTGGTGACTCATGAGGTGAGATCCATGTTTTAGTGAGAGATATAACTCTCAACAACGCTTATTGATTACAAAAAGTTATTTGATTAAATAGTTAAGTAGGTCAAACAAATTAAACATATAAGCATAAAAACATGCATGATTGACAAGGTATATAAAGGAACAAATAAAACTATCGTCATTATCCTGACTATCATCATATACATTTCTAACAACATAAGTATGAGCTTTTAACATAAGTAGTCTAGCAGCATAAACATAGCTAACATCATAAGAAAGTCTAGTAGCATAAACATATCTATCAATATGAGTATCTAATAGTATAAGCATGGCTACCTTCTGTATTGCATTATACAAAATCTATGTATAAAAGGATCAAATGTGGGTCATCATCCAATGTGAAGCGTTCTGTATAACCCTAAAAAATATACTACACAGATAAATTACGTCTTTTATTAAGCCATGGAGAGTTTGAGTCATACCACTCAAACTCCAATTGACCACCACTTGGTCACAATAAGTTTTGTACAAGATTTAGAAGAGCCAGAATACTAAGATCTCATCCTCCCTCAGTCAGTATGCATCTTCCGCAGCAACACATAAGGTCAAGCTGCAAAATTGCTAGTCCACCCTTGGTATATGTCACAACACTAGTAACCAGGGTATACAGAACCCAAATATCTAAGGTACAACCACAGTTGTCCTCAATAACATCACATATAAAAATATCTAAGATATGACCGCAGGTGTTCTCCTATCAAGGTATGTCTGTTGCCATCCTCAAAACCTTGGGATCAGGATGTCAAGGACACACATTCACTTGTACCCGCACATACTCAACAATATGCTGCTTTGGACTTCCCTTCTGGAATATCTGTTTCCCCATCCATCAAGTCCTGACACTAGAATGGTTCTACGATATAGGATACTACATGATTAGGGTTTACTTGAATAGTTATTTCCAATTGGGTGAATTAGTGTTGCATCAAACAAGTGGACATACAAATCCTAATTCATTCCTAAAAAGCATTGGTATATAACAATTCCAGAAGATATACAACGTATGATACATGATTCCTCATTTCAAAATCACATGGCACTATTTCATTGCCATTCATGAGACTATAATTGTCATCATACCATCACATGATATAAATCCTTATCACATTATTCTAGGGTACCAACCCTTGTCACCATAAAGAGGATTATACCTCCATAAGGGATTAAGATTTGCCCAAATATCATTAAGACCATCACATTATTCCCTATATAATCATCATTATATTTGAACACCTTGAAGAAGGTTCAAATTACACCATCATTATATGTGATACACAAGTATAGCATGAGAAAGTATCCATCATAAGGGCTATGATAACCACTAGTTAACATATTAGGGTTACAATAAACATTAGAGAGAATATTCATTCATCATATCATACAAGGAAGATAAGTATGATTAATCATCATTCCTTAATTGCATTAGGTTAAAGTTCAACAAGATAGGTGGAAAGGATGTTACAAAGAAGCACCTCAAACTAAACCATAGGTTGATATACTTACTCAGGTCAAAGCCCATTTTTCACCTACAACATCCCCATCGGATCATGAATGTACACAAGATTAAGTTTCACCACAAAATCCCATACTATACTCAAGTATGAAATCATACATAACACAAGTTAAAACCATTGTATTGCAACATTAAACCCAAACCATCAAAACTTAGGGTTCACCAACCATCGATTCACATAGATGAAAAACCATTGGATGTTAGATAGAAAAGACCATCACATCGTATTAATGTGAGGCCAAAGGTAAGACTACAAACTCATGGACATAAAACCATCAAATCTAAATCATCAATTCCAAACCATTGGATTAAGTGCAACCAACACAAACCATCGAGTCATAAACCACACATAAAATTATCGGGTTCAAGGCAAACAAAGCATTGAATCATATACATCAATCATCACCATTGGATCATTAGAAGTGATAGGATTATACGTCTAGAAGGACCATCATTTTCCAACTTCCAAAGCACCATCGGTTGTGGACTCCATGTCCACCATCAGTTGTGGACACCATCAAATCCATCAGAAGTTGATATAGGGAGACCATCATTTATGGACTAACTAGTGGGACCATCGACCAAAGAACCAGGGTCACCATTGTATGTTGCAGCAAGTGAGACTATTGGTTGAGAACCATTAACCAAAGGGTCAATGAAACCGTCAAGTCTTGACCCACTATGAACATCGAGTGTCATCACTAGGTGAGAAAACATATCAGCAAAATAATCATTTGAGAGACCAAATAAACCATCATTTGGTGCGACTTAAGACCATTGATTTAGACACTTGAAAGAGCATCAAAGCCATCAGATGTAAGAGGAAACATAGCCATCAATTTTAAGCATAAAAGAAAGTCTAAAAAACAACTAAGGTACCCACCATCAGTTGGCATAAGGATTCCAACCATTAGATCATGGACAAAGTAGATACCAGTTCAAAGCCCAAAGGCAAACCGTTGTTTGTCACCCATAGGAAACCCTAGAGTCAAAGAGAAAAACCATCAACTTGCACCATATGAGGGATCAATAAACCCATAATTTCTTAAGAATAAGAAGGTCAAATAAGAATCCAAGTATAAAACATCAGTTGGCACATGAAGGTTGACCAAAACAACACCAGAAACCAAACCATCAGGTTGCATTACAAGGAAAAATAGCTCAAAACCCTAAGTATGAACCATCTCTTGAGAGAGAGAAAATCACTATTTTCCACAAGGATGCAAGTACTAAAGATTCATCTACCAAGGAAGATTCATGCCCAAGGTTTAGGGTTCATCGAAGAAGATAAACTAATCATCATTACATAAGCTCAAACCCTAGGCGAAGATAACATCTTTGTACTTAACATTACGTTTTAAAGCAAGATCTAGTACATGCAAGCTAGGAGTCAGCAATAAACATGGAGAAATTTATATAACTCACCTTAAAGATGAAAAAGAATCTCCAAATAGCAAGGTAGCTTGATGAAATAAGGAAGAAACCCTAACTTGAGCACTCCTCTCGACCAAACTAGATCTTTCTCCAAAACCAAGCTAACTCCAGGTCAAGGAAGCAAGAAAGAAGGCATATTCAACCTCTATCTCAAGATCCACCATGGATTCAACTAAGAAGAAGAGAGATAGAGAGGTAGGAAAACAAGGGAAATGAAGGAAGGAAGGGAGATATTACTTAGGTCAAAAACAAGCTAAGGAAGATCCAAAAGCTTGAAGAGATGGTAGATCCGAACACTAGGTGCACATGCAAGAAGATCAGACAAGCTTCTTCTACCTTGGGCTCCTTCTCCATCATGGAACAAGAGGAATGAGCTCCAAGAAGTAAGGAAGATGAAGAGGGTGGTGTAGGTGTGTAAAGAACTCATTTGAATGTAAGGAGGAAGGCATAAAAGGCTTAGGGTGAGAGAGAAAAGAAGGGAAAGGTGTCTAGCCAAGCTTGTCAAGTGTCCATGGTCAAACACACCATGTCTTTGCAAATCGGCATGTCCATTGGTTGTGTGAGTCAGGAGGACCATCCAATATTGACTCCCATGTGAGCCATCAACCTCCAACAGTAGGGGAACCATCATATCTTGACCCCTTGGTCACAAGGGTAAAACCCTAGTATCACCATTAGTTTAGCACCTCTCTTGGTGAACCATCGGTCCAAGGAGCTTTAAGAGGGAAAATCATCGACCCTCACACCTCTAGGGACCACCATCGGATCCCAACACACTAGGAAAGACATCGGTTCTGTAACATCCTAGGATTTGAGGCCTAAGATAAAATGATCTTAAAAGGATTGATTGGACTACCCATATCACTAAGGTGCATCTCCTTTTTTGGGAGCCCATCTCTAAGAAACTCCATAGTTAAGCATGCTCAGATTGGAGTAGTACTAGGATGGGTGACTATTCGGGAAGTTTATCTTGGCTTGTGTGTGAGTGAGGACAAAGTATGCAGTTAAGGCTAGTGGTGGTCTGTGGGGCCAGTCATCATTCTTGAAACTCTGCTAAAGCCTTGGGCAGTGGGCCCGGGCATTGCAAATGGTATCAGAGCCAAAACCCCTCCAGTAGGCGGGCCCAATGGGCATGTGACATGCTAGTCTTGAGCCATGCGGTCCAGGGTGTTGGAAAGAACTCCATAGTTAAGCGTGCTCAACTTGGAGTAGTACTAGGATGGGTGACCAGTCGAGAAGTTTATCCTGGCTTTCATGTGAGTGAGGACAAAGCACGTAGTTAAGGCTAGTGGTGGTCTGTGGGGCCAGTCATCATTCCTAAAACTCTGCTAGAGCCTTGGGCAATGGGCCCAGGAATTACAAATGGTATCAGAGCCAAAACCCCTCCAATAGGTGGGGCCCACATGGGCATGTGGCGTGCCAGTCTTGAGTCGTGTGGTCCAGGCATGTTGGAAAAGGTTGTCCATGGTGACGTAGCCACCCTTGTGCTGGTTATCCATGATTGGGAGCTGGGTGTCCATGGGACATTCTAAATCTGCACTGAAATGGGGAAATATTATGAGGCCATATAGTTAAACCATTCTAGTGGTGGTCTATGGGGCCAGTTGTCATTCCTGAAACTCTGCTAGAGCCTTAGGTAGTGGGCCCGGGCATTACAAATGGTATCAGAGCCAAAACCCCTCCATTATGTGGAGCCCACATGGGCATGTGGCATGCCATTCTTGAGTAGTGTGGTCTAGCCATTTTGGAAAGGATTTTCCATGGTGACGTAGCCACCCTTGTGCTGGTATTTCGTGATTGGGAGCTGGGTGTCCATGGGCCATTTTGGTTCTGCACTAAAATAGGAAAGTATTATGAGGCCATATAGTTAATTCTTGACGAGGACGTCATGATTCTAAGTGGGGGATATTGTAACATCCTAGGATTTAAGACCTCAGATCAAATGATCTTAAAAGAATGATTGGACTACCCATATCACCAAGGTGCACCTCCTATCTTGGAGTAGTACTAGGATGGGTGACCAGTCGGGAAGTTTATCCTAGCTTACACGTAAGTGAGGACAAAGCGTGTAGTTAAGGCTAGTGGTAGGCTATGGGGCTAGTCGTCATTAATAAAACTCTTCTTGTTCCTTGGGTAGTGGGCCCAGGCATTATAGGTTCCCAACTCACAAGAAGAAACATCAAGTTCTGGCACTCAAGGTAGCCCATCCATGAGAGGAAACCCTAAGATCAACTATAGGTAGATGCCACCACAAAACCAAGGTGTAACAAGGTACCCCATGATACAAATATATGAAGCATGATGTGAAAACATGTGAGGAAAAACAAGCATGTTACAATTACAAGAAAAACCCTAAATATGGGTAAATTGCATAAAAGTCCAAAAAAGCATATCAATGCATAACTTGCTCAAATAGTGTCCTACTGGATCAAACTTGAAACTTAACTTTGTCACATGAAATTAAAGCACATATTTGTTTGAATTAAGGTTTGATGCATCCAATTAAGGTAAGGAAGCATGTTCAACCAAAAATCAAGGTCAAGGGTTTTACAACCATAAACCCCTAACATGGATTTCGCCCTCAAAATCCAAGGCAACAAAGATGGGTACCTCCTATGAACCACATCCACTAACCACCACATAGTTACATCCATCACATGGTGATGTCACAACACTCTCATAGGAATCATGTTCTTCTCCCTCAACTCCTTTATGTGTCATATTGAGTCAGCATAGAAACCCCCACATAAGAAACATCCTTATCCAACTCTGTCTCCATTGTCTTTATCTCTTGTCCTATACTTAGGGTGACACTTCATAGTCATGGAAAAAAGAAACTATTTTGCAATCTGTGAAACTCTAGAAGTAGCTCTTACTTAGAACTATAGTTGTTGTCTTAAACTATTTCCATCTATTATTGAATCACTATGTCCCACTGTAGTTTGTCATATCAACACATCTCCAGAAGCTATTACTTTACATGTTCCTTACCAAACAAGAAGTTTCATGTATCTCCTCCCATAAGTAGATTCACAAGTAGTCATGTCTTTGCTCCTCTAGTGGTTTTTCTTGTAAGCAATTTGATCAATCAGGTGGACATCATTTATTTGCCAAGAGTTGTAGGACATATGTTCTTATAAGATTTTCCAATCGTTTGAATGGTGGACTAACCACCTATCTACAATGTAAGGCTATGTTGAACTTCCACTGTGTACTTGCAGGCTTCTAAGGTTTCTCGTTAGCTTGTTGATATTGTACACTTGACTATGGTCGTGTCGTATCATGTTTCACACTTGGCTGCCATAATGCTTCTGATGTGCAACTCTAATATGATGTCCTACATTATGGTATCATCTAGTTGTACTTCTTTGTCCTGTTGTAGTAGTGTTGGCTTGAATTGTAGCTATCTCCATGATTTTTCCAACTGAGATACTTCCAACTGTACATTCTCTTATTGAAGCAATGTTGACATGTCCTATTTAGTGATACGTAGAATAGCATAATTATGCCTTGTCTACAAACGTTGACAAAGATAACATCAAGTTCGATGCATCAACTTTCACATCTTGTATCGACACATATCCAAAACTATTCTTCAAAGTATTATAGAATACGACGAATCCTTCCCTTTGGTTATGGACACACTATCACTGGGACACTTGTTAGCTTCTCCTTTAGCATCTAGAAAGAATGTTGACACCAATGCTGACACCTATTATTCTACACAAAAAGGAACACCTTTCTTGGTCAACCTTGTTAGGAGTAAAGCAACATCATTGACGTTCTGAATGGACTTCCTATAGTGTCCTGCTAGGCTTAAGAAACTTCAGATCTCATTCGGTGTATGGGGCTGCTCCCACTCTAGAACTATCTTCACCTTATTTGGATTCACACAACATACTTAGCAGATATACCATAACCCTGAGAAGACACTTTAGTCAACCTTGAACTCACTCTTGTTGAACCTAGCACATAGTTGTTGTTGTCACAACAATCCTAGGGCTTAGCAAAAATGTTGTCCATGTTGTTGACCATCTCTGAAGTACATTGAGAGGTTACCAGCAAAACCTACCACAACTCGTAAGGACACAAACTGAGCACTCTATTCATTAAGTCCATAAATGGCATTGATGAATTGATTAGTCTAAATGACACAACCATGAACTCATAGTGACCATAAAACTTATATAATCCACTTTTCTCTTTATCTAATGATATCCCAACCACAGACATACCTTAAGGGACACCATAGTACCTTTCAACTGATCAATCAAAGTATCTATCCCTAGAAATGGTTACTCATTCCTTGTTGTGTCCTTGTCCACTGTTAGCAGTCTATGGAAAGCATCACAGAATCACTATTTTTCTTTCCAAACAACACTTGAAGGATCTCATCATCAAACTCTCTCTTTCTAAGGGAAAAATGAACACTGAGACGTTCATCTAGTAACCATCTTCAACTCACATTGTCAGTAACCCTGGATACTAGGACGCGTCACTTTGCTATCCACTTCATCTGTTATAAGGAACTCACATCCTTGTCTCACTTCTTTACCATCATAACCAACTCAAAACATATAGGATGAGTCTTCCTAACTCTTGGAAGGTCAAAAAGCATTCCCATCACAAAACATCATGATCTAGGAACCATATTCCAAAACATCCATGTGTCACACCAAGGTATCCACCTTCAGGATTATGGTGCATCCATTCATACAAAGTGGCATAAGATCCACTTGAAAGCTAAGCCCCGAAAGGAAATAACACAAAGGAAAACACACTTCCCATAATACCACAACACTATTCAGGGGTTACTAGCAAGAGGGTTATCGATTCTACATTCATCATGCAAGTTACAACTTTTTATGTATCATTTTACCTTCTTCATTTTGGGTTTCTTGCCATCAGCATAGAAATTATCATGATTATCATATCGTATTGCTCTTTCTTGTTGATTGTTTGTCATTATTATGTATGTCCTCTTGCTTTATCATGTTTTTCAATCACTTATCAAGGGTTAGTTCATTATTTTTCACATTTTCTCCATTTAATAGGGATCATCTCCCTTAATATTCATGTGTCATGTTAATCTTACATTAACACCTTCTTACTCATGTGAATTGGTATGAGATTAGCTCAAGTTTCACTGTATTCATATGTATTGTTCTTATTTGTCTTCTTATATCACACTTATCTCGGGGGTTCTCTTCTTCTTACGTGGATTTTTATGCCTTGAATCATTCTATTATTACATATTTATCTCTCTTTTACATCATTAACTTCTAGAATTATAGCTTCAAGAATTTCTCTTTACCTTATCTGTATTCAGATTTAGGTTTCATGGTGTCATATCTTTCTCTTTAGTTACCAAACATCCAAGTTTTAGTAGGTCATGATGTGATTTTCATCTTTCATTAGAATAAGATTAAGATAGTTTCATCATGATTTCTTATTCATTATGTTTTTTAGATTGTTTCAAACTGACTACTTGATCTGGGTAATCAGAAAGACAACAATAGTACTTGAATACCTGGCCAGGGCATCCAAGTACTGATATTAGGCACTATGCATCATGTTCACATGCCATGTTCCTTAGTCATCATCCTAGTCCTAAGTCCTAGTGCACCTGTAGACTCAACGAACCTAAAGCTCTGATACAAACTTGTGAGAGAACTCATCACGCTAAACGAGATTACTCAAAACTCAAAATGTGATTGATCAGTAATTAACCACATAGAAGAAAAGAGGATAATTAAAACTGATTAAACATTCCAAACAATTCTAAGAACAATCACATAAAAGTCCAACGTCTTGATTATATACATATATCATGCCAAGTACCCAATACAATTGTTCTGTGGCCTCAATCACAACATATATATACAGAAGAACATTATCAACAAATACCACAAGTGCAAGCATCGAAATGCTACCAAAAACTTGAGTCGAATGAAATATCATATACAACTTTCCCTTCTGGACCTGAGAGTACAGGGATAACTCTAGGACACACTAGACATCTAGCAACCTTCTCTAAGGTCCATCACCATAGCTCTGCCTCACTGCCACAGGTCTACTGCCATTGCTACCGGTCACCTAAAATGATGTGGTGACCCATGAGCAAGACCCATGTCCCAGCGAGAGATATAACTCTCAACAACGCTTATTGATTACATAAAGTTATTTGATTAAATAGTTAAGTAGGTCAAGCAAATTAAATAGATAAGCATAATAACATGCATGATTAACAATGTATATAAATCAAAAGATAAAACTACCATCATTAGCCTGACTATCATCATATACATTGCTTACAACATAAGCAAGCTAACAACATAAGTAGTCTAGCAACATAAGCATAGTTAACATCATTAGTAAGTCTATCAGCATAAACATATCTATCAACATGAGTATTTAATAGTATAAGCTTGGCTACCTTCTATACTGCATTATACAACATATATGTATAAAAGAAGCAAGCGAGGGTTATCATCCAATGAAGCGTTGTGTATAACCCCAATAGATATACTACATGATGGATTACATCTTTTATTAATCCATGGGGAGTTTGAGTCATACCACTCAAAGTCCAACTGACCACCGCTTGATCGCAACCAATTTCATACATGTCACGACACTCGTAGTCCACCACAGTGACACATAAGGTCAAGCTGCAAAACAACCTAGTCTTACCTTAGTACATGTCACGAAACTAGTAACCAAGGTATACATAACCCAAACATCCTAGGTACAACCACAGATGTCCTCAATCACATCACATATACTAATATTTGAGATACAACCATGGCCATTCTCCTATCGAGGTATGACTACAGCCATCCTCAAAACCTTGGGATCAGGATGTCAAGGACACACAGTCACTTGCACCTACACATGCTCAACAGTTGTGATTTGGGCTTCCCTTCTAGAATACTCGTTTACCCATCTAGCAAGTCCTGACATTGGAATGGTTCTACGACATAGGACACTACATGATTAGGGTTTAACATGATTAGTTATTGTCAATTTTGTGAATTAAAGTTGCATCAGTGGACATACAAACCCTAATTCATTTCTAACAAGCATTGAAATATAACAACTCCAAAAGATATAAAATGTATGAGACATAATTCCTCATTTCAACATCACATGGTACTATTTCATTGCCATTCATGAGACTATACTTGTCATCACACCATGACATGATATAAATTTTTATCACATTATTCTAGGGTACCAACCCTTGTCACCATAAAGAGGATTATACCTCCATAAGGGCTCAAGATATGCCCAAAGGTCATTAAGACCATCACACCATTCGTTGCATGATCATCATTATCTTTCAACACCTTGAATAATGTTCAACTCACACCATCATGCTTGTGATACACATGTATAGAATGAGAAAGCATCCACCATAAGGGCTATGATAACCACTAGTTAACATATTAGGGTTAAAACAAACATTAGAGAAAACATTCCTTCATCATATCATACAAGGAAACTAAGTATGATTAACCATCATTCCTTAATTGCATTAAGTTAAGTTCAACAAGATAGGTGGAAGTGATGTTACGAATCAGTACCTCAAACTAAACCACATGTTCATATACTTACTTAGGTCAAAGTGCATCATTCACCTACAACATCCCCATCAGATCATGGTTGTACACAAGATAGAGATTTACCACCGAATTCCTTACTATACTCAAGTATGAAGTTATAGATAACACAAGGTTTAACCATCAGATTGTAGCATCAAACCAAAACCATCAAAACTTAGGGTTCATCAGCCATGAATTTAGATAGATGCAAAACCATTGGATGTTAGATAGATAAGATAATGGGATTGTATTAATGTGAGGGAAAAGGTAAGACTACAAACTCATGGATTTAAAACCATTGACTCTAAATCATCAATTCCAAACCATCAGATCAGGTGCAACCAGCACAAACCATTGAGTCAAAACTACACATAAAGCTATCGGGTTCAAGGCAAAAGCATTGAATCAAATGCATTAACCACCACCATTGGATCATGAGAAATAATAGGATTGTACACCTAGAAGGACCACCTTTTATGGAATTTCAAAGCATGATTGGTTGTGGACTCTAGGTCCACCATTGGTTGTGGATACCATCAAAGCCATCATATGTTGATATAGGGAAACCATCATTTGTGGATGAACCAGTGGGACCATCGACCATAAAACTAGGCTCACCATCAGATGTTACGGCTAGTGAGACCATTGGTTGAGAACCATCAACCAAAAGGGCTAGTGAAACCATCGAGCCTTGACCCAGTGTGATCATCGAGTGTCATCACTAGGTGAGAAAACATATCAGCAAAACCATGGTTTGAGAGACCAAAGAAACCATCATTTAGTGGGACTTAAGACCATCAATTTATCCATTTCAGAGAGCATCAAAACAATCGGATGTGAGAGGAAACATAGCCATCATTTTTAAGCACCAAAGAAAGTCCATACAACAACTAAGGTACCCACCATCGGTTGGCATAAGGAGCCCAACCATTGAATCATGGACAAGGTAGAAACTAGTTTAAATCACTAAGAGAAAACATCATTTGTCACCTAAAGGAAAACCTAGAGTTAAAGAGCAAAACCATCGACTTGAACCATACAAGGGAGAACTAAACCCATCATTTCTCAAGCATAACAAGGTCCAAATAGAATCTAAGTATAAACCCATCAGTTGGCCAATGAAGGTCGACCAAAACAACACCAAAAACCAAACCATCAGGTTGAATCACAAGGAAGGAAACCAATTCAAAACCATAAGTATGAACCATTGTTTGAGAGAGAAAAAGCCATCATTTTCCACAAGGGTGCAAAGACTAAAGCTTCCTCTACCAAGTAAGGTTTGTGCACAAGGTTTAGCATTCATCCAAGAAGATAAACTACTCAAAAATCATTACATAAGGTCAAACCCTACTCAAAGATAGCATCTTTGTACTTAACACTATGTTTTTTAGCAAAATCTAGTACATACAAGCTACGAGTAAGCAATAAACATGGAGAAAAGCTCCAAACAGTAGGATAGCTTAAGGAAAGAAGGAACAAACTATGACGCCCTTCGCCACACAAAGAGATATTACTTAAAATAAAGTATGGAATTATTACTACTCACAATATTACCACAAAATAGGGTAAATTTACACCATTTGCACTTTAGTATATTAATAGGAAGTATTTCATAAACAAGCCTTCAACATAGGCCATCTGTATTCATTATATACCAAAAATATTACATCTCATGTTCACTGGTTATCAAGATACATCTGTTACATTTTACAACATATTTATATGTGCATGCCATTTATATACAAACATGGCATAAAGACCAAAATCTATGTGTCGATATTTAAAACCATAATTTACCCAAAGACCTGAGAGTACATAGATGACACATAGGACTTCTACTATAAAACTCAAACTAGTAGCATGTCCAACCTCTGACATCTACTGTTCACTCTACTGCTCTACACCTGCACCACGACCTCGACCTCCTCTTCCACGACCACCTAAAAAGTTGTGGAGCCCACAAAGTGAGACCAAACGTCCCAACAAGAGATATAACTCCTCGCCAATGTCTATTATAAGCATAATACTATAAAGAGAAGTAAATAGAATAGATAATATTATTCGAGCAGTTTAAGTAGTAAAAAATGAGCAATAGAACATATTATATTATTAAAAGGAATATGAAGAACATGTATGACTGTTATAAACTAAATAGTACAAGAAATAAGGCATGGGGTCATCCAATGTGATTCTTATTTGACCCTAAACAATTATACTATATAGTTGTTTAACCATTTTTATGCCTTGAGGATTTGAGGCGTACCACTCAAATCCAACTGACCACTGCTAAGTCAAAATCAGTACCATACAAGATCAATGGAAGATCCAGACTCCATGATCATCACCAGCACTACTTGGTCAGTTCAAGTTTGCAATGTAGTGGCATATAGGCATACTGCTAAAGAAAACAACATGTAGTCAAACCTATTAGTCTATAAAGATAGCAACTCATAGTCAAGCTATGGTCATGTAGAACAACTAGCCTACCTTGATAGATAGCACAACACTAGACTGGCTGACACATGGCCGTTCAATAATAAACAATATACCACTATTTCAACAATTTAAGGATATAAGGAATTATATCACTTACACCTCGCATATTCAATAATGTGCACTCTGAGTTTCCCAGGGAGTTACTCATTTCACCATACAGCTAAATATTGACATTGAAGATGGATATATGGTATAGGGAAACTACATGATTAGGGTTTCACTTGACTAAATATACAATTTTGGTGTCTTTTAATGCATCAATCAAGTTACAACATATCAACCCTAGACAAATACTACAAAATTAAGGATAATGTACAACTTCAAAAGATATAATACATACCAGGTGAGAACTTGTCTCATCATCACAAGACTCTTGTATCACAATCATTATAAGGTCATCAATAGTACATCACTATGGGGTATCAACCCTTTAATTCCATTTCTAGAAGATTTCATCTCAAACTGTGCTTAAAGCATATAACATGTCATAAGATCAAAATCACATAAAACATGTACAATTAATATCACAATATATCTCAACAATGATGTAGGCTTATATTCAACACCTTGTATTGTACAAAGTACGCCATAGCATTCACATAGCTATGCACATTTATCACACCTACAAAGTTAGGGTTTCATAAATAGGAGAGAGAAACTCTATTATAGAATAATAATATCCAAGTAAAATAAGCACTCACATCACATAACATTAGATTAGGGTTAGGGTCCATATGTAGTCGATTAGGGTTTCATAACACCACTCAACCTCTAAACCCTAATTCCATCACCACCCACATTGTTGGAGACTTGTAGAGTTAAGCACTATAGTTAATGATTAACCATTCAAAGTTACATCATCTTATATAAATCATTACACTATGTATTGATCATATACACATACATGAGTATAGGTGTATTGACCCTTCACCATACATGTGTTACGACCACTCACTACCAGGTATAGCAACCTAGATACATTCAATGTGTCATGACTGCAACACGTATTGTTTCAACCCTATATATATTAGGGTGTTTCGACCTCCACTAAACCTAGGTGTACTGGCTGCAACATGAACATTGTCTCAACCCTAAAAGACATAGTATTTTGACCTCAAGAACATAGCATTTTGAAATCAACCTACCATAGGTGTTTTGACCTCCACTTGGGCATGTCTTGATAGTAAGATGGGGCATGGTTTTGACCAAGTCATGACCTGTTTCAACCCTATACATAAGAGTAGCAACCAAAACACATCCATATGGTCGCTACCTCCAAGTCATATAAGTGTTTTGACCTCCTTTTTATACATGGTCTCAACCACCCTTCACCCTAGATGTTGCAACCTCATGCAATATGGTGTTATGACCCTCATGAGGTCTTGACCTACCATTATGTTCGTAATAGCTAGAAAATCTCAAAACACAAAATGTCAATCTAAGAGAAAAGATTATGCACAAGGGTGTTCTTCAAACCCTAGAATAAGATCATAGAAGATAATCTTGAAGGTCATGATTAACGGTGTAGAATCAGGTTTCTTGTGCATGTAACTATCATTAAAACCATCATTTATACTAGATGAACGGATCGTAAACAAAATGAAATAGATCCATAAACAAAGAATAAGATATCATCATCCAATTTTCAATTATCTCAAAATCGGGTAAAATGATTTTAGGGTTTATGAGAAGTGTAAATCATTTTTAAGATACTACATGGTTCAACCTTAACCATCATCATTTTATCTACCAAAAGAACATATTTTAAGATCTGGAATAGCAATATATGAACAACATATGATTAAGTTTATGTTGCACATAATATATGAACAACATATTTTTTTGGTGGTTCTTGATTGGGAACCAACAAGCATTGTACATATACACAAACAAAAATGAAAAAAAAAGCAACAAGAGTTTTTGACCAACCAAAAAAAAGTTTAGGTTGCACATAATAGATGATAAAGAAGTTATATAACCCACCTATTATGGATGATCCAAGCCTACAAGATCTCAAGCTCCAAGAAAGAAAAGAAGCCCAAACTTGATCCAATCCATCAACCACAAAATATCCTTCAAAAGAGAAAGAAATGCCATGGTCAAGGAGAGCTCAAGGAAAGAAAAACTCAAACCCTAAATCAAACCAAGGAAGAAGATGAAGAAAACTCATGTTAAAACATGATCTTTGACCCATGTGAAGAAAAGATCCCCAAGAAAAGTCACCATGGATCACCCACATCTCACGTGGTTGGGAAAAAGAAAGAAGAAGATGAAGAAGAGAGGGGAAACATGATCAAGAGTTTTAATATCTTACCCAGAGAAGAAAATCTCCAAGAAATCACCACTAAGGAGTTGATCTAGCACTAGATCTTCAACATGCAAGGTGGATCTGCCACCCAAGCTTCAAGATCTACCCCTCCTTACTCTTGAAGCTCCCAGGCCGGTCACTCACAAGGAAGAAGAATGTGGAGTCAAAAAAGGTCTCACACAAGGGAAGAAAAGGGGATATATACCCTAAGGAAAAAAGGTCTCACACAAGGGAAGAAAGTGATTATGAGGTGTCACCATAAGAGATTGTCTAAGAACACATACCCTTCAAGCAACTGATCTTATCTTCTCTCCCAACAAAAAACATGAAAATTATATTTTAATCTAGAAAGTGTAGTGACCTCCATGGTCGCTACCATCTCATCACGGTCGTAAAACTTCATGCATACCTTGTTTCAACCCAAAACCCTAATTCTTCACGCAAGGTCAAAACACTATAGGGAAAAGATGTGTTTTGACCTATAGGTTGTTTTGGTCGAAACAACAAGACTTAGAGCAGGTGTTGTAGTCACTACCCTCACCCAAGAGTGAGGTAGTGGTCGCAACACTCAAACCCTAGATATGTCACCACTTCCACTTAGCAAACCCTAGAGCACCATGAAGTGTTCCATCACCAAACATCATGGAAATAAGGCACTCCATGTCAGCATCCTCGGTCTCATGGTGCCAAAGTACAAGGAGCACTTCTTACATGTGACATTTTGCAAGTTAAACCTCACTTATGGGTTGCAAAAATTTCAAAGCAAGTACTTATATCGCAAAGATGGTTCATTCAATCAAAATAGACCAAATCAAAACCATAGAACTGTCACATTATATTAAAGCACTCTACAAGATCAAATATGTTTAAGCATCTTATTACACAAATAAATTACAATAGATCACAAAGATAGGTCATGAGTCATATAGAAACCCTAACTTGAGCGTTCCTCTCGTCCAATCTAGTTCTTTCTTTGAAAATAAGCAAACCCTAGGTCAAGGAAGCAAGAAAGAAGGCATCTTCAACCTCTACCTCAAACTCCACCATGGATCTGACCAAGAAGAAGAAGAGAGGTAGGAAAGCAAAGAGAATAAAATAAGGAAGGGATATCTTACTTAATTAGGTCAAGAACAAGATAAGGAAGCTCCACAAGCTTAAAGAGATGGTAGATTTGACCCTAGGTGTAACATCCCTGACCTGGGTTATGAGGTAACCCTATTTGTTTTGGCTAATAAAGTTTCTTATAACTCTAATATAATCCTCTTGGAGTTTTTTCATCATGTAACACACTTATGTTTCAAGTTTGGTCCTGATTGAATGTTGTTTGAGCAATGTTCCTTTATTTTGGACCAAAGTGTAATTTCCCCAAGTTGAGGGGTTATAATGAAAAATGTCACATGTTGAATGTACCACATGTGTTTTACAATCATAAGAGAGAGAATTATGCTAGGTGGTGGCTTGTGCAAAGCCTAAATTACAATTTTGAACTTGTTTGAACAATGTTGGAGCATTGTGCACCAATTTTGGTACAAATTGCAATTTACCCAAAATGTGGGGTTAATATGCAAATTACCACATATAGAGTGTTACTACTCCCTACTAGCATCATGTATAAGAGAGATAAAGTAGTATACACCATGCTTGATTCCATTATGAATGATGGTAATCTTGGTGAAGAAATGACCAAGAAAAGGATTGAATTTGAAAGCTTAACTTGAGTTGTATCAAGTTGAAAAGCTTATATATGAGTGCCTATCGGCCAAGTAGCCCAGGGAGGTGTCCCATATCGTTTTGTGAACTCTTGGAAAAGTCCATATCGTGCAAACCACCTCAAGGAGGTGGTTTGTATCGAGTTACAACTTCCTTAACAAAGTTGTATCGGGTTGTGCAAAAAGTGATGAATTAATTGATATATTTTATTCAAAAGGATAAGTAATGGACGAATTTGCATCTCTAGATGATTCTCAACTATTTTGCAAGACAAGATAAATGATGATGCATGCTTGGACACGTGTCACATGTGGGCTCCGATCCCCAAAACCACGATATAAATACGATTTAAATTTAGCAGAAGCAATCGATTAACAGCGGAAGACGAAAATCACGGGAAATTAAAACTTTTTGAGATAAGAGCTTGAAACCTTAAAACTTCTTTCATAGAAATAGGATTAAACTGTTTACATCTCTAATAATTACTTCTTGAGTAATTATATACATCATGATACAAAATCTCAAGAGATAAATCAAAATCTCAGACCATCAACTCCTAGGACCTGAGAGTACAGAGACGGCATAGGACTGACTTTCTAACAACTATCTCAGCAGTCATGTGGGCTCTGATCTCCAAAACATAAGATAAACATAGCGGAAATGATTCGATTAACAGCGGAATATGAAAATCATGAGAAATTAAAACTTTTTCGAAAACGAGATTTCAAAAAAAAGCTGAAACTCCTTTTATAAAAGTAAGATGAACTGTTTACATCTCTGATAAATCACTTCTCGAGTGATTATATACGTCATGATACAAAATCTCAAGATTTCAAAATTCTCAGATCAACAGACTCCTAGGACCTGAGTGTACAGAGACGACATAAGACTATACTGACTACAAGACTAGACAACACAATGTTTCCACCTGAAGTCACTGCTGCTCCTGAAATTGCTACTGTTGCTGTTGTCCACCTGCAGATCGGTTCCTTCGATCTTGACGTCCACCTAAAGGTAGAAATCTACGGGGTGAGACAATTTTAAATAATTGTCCCAGCGAGAGTTATAACTCTCCGCCAGAAGCTTTATTATAGCAATCACAGATCAACATAAGTAATAAAGCTTTAAGGAAATCAACAGCAGATTGTTATCAAGTAGATCAATAATATTTAAGGAATATGAAGAACATGTATACTAAATAGTGTAACCATCAATCATTGCATCTCGTAGTTCAACCTAAGCAGATATACTACGCGGTTGATTATGTTTTACAAACATTATTATGCCCTGCGGAGATGAGGTATACCGCTCATACTCCAACCGATCACTATTAAGTCGCATCGGTATCATACATAGGTCATCAAGAGAGCCGGATTCTTATGACCTCATCTTCCTCGGTCAGTATGAGGATTAACATGCAGGACATCTAGTGTCTCTGCTATTGTGGCAACACATCCCATTATCACACAGATAACGAGGTGTTACGCGAAAACGTGCGGAAAACACCATAACCACAGATTATCAAAAACACGGGTTAATTAAAACCAATTGCGGAAAACTGATAAACTGTGAAACTATTACTTTCCAGTCCTCATCCTGCACAGAAACATGTCATGTAAGATGTACATACACAAGAGCTGACACGTGTCCACAGCTCAGGAACAGCTGTTCATCCATCACATGAGTTCACCACCTGTTCATATATATATACATAAAGGCCCACATCCGGCCAACAGCAAGATATACAGATATCATCGAACGATCATCGTGAAACAACATCAAAACACTGCCAAGGACCTGAGAGTACAGGGATGACTCTAGACTCTACTACAAAACATCCAAAACAGCAGCATGTCCAACGCTTGCCTTCTACTGCTCCTCAAGCTGCTCGTCCGCAACACCACAACCACGACCATGTCTACCTCGACCACCTAAAAAGGGTGAAAACCAGCGGGGTGAGACAATTGAACAATTGTCCCAGCGGGAAACATAGCTCCCCACCGCAACTATAGAACCTCAGCAAGATAAACCATAACAGCAAGTATAACATGAGCAGATATATCAAAAGCAGTTATATATATAGCAAGATCATTCTCACCGGCAAGCATACCAGCTGTACTAAAGCGTAAAACTAGGTGTCTTTCAAAGGAATATGACTATCAAGATGAGATATATCCACATGTAACAGGATTATTAGAACAGAATATAATGTCACATAACCTGATTATCAAGATAAGGTAGATTACCACATAACCTGCAAGGTATAACGGAATATTACACAAACAAGGCCTCAACCAATGTTTCGTATTTGATTTGATCAGTAAATACTAAACGGCTGTATTACATTTTATTGTGCCCTGAGGATTTGAATCGTACCATTCAAATCCAACCTTCGATTATGAAACCCAAACCGGTGCCATACAAGGTCAATGGAAGAGTCGGACTCCACGACCTCCCACCTCATGGTCAGTACATGAGTACAACACAAGCAGGACCGCAGTCACATTCTGAAGTGGTCTAAGCCACAGGGTTAGCTCCATAGGCTACCCATTCTCTAGCTCGCCTTGGTATAGGTCACGGCACTAGTAAAACTGAGCCACGGGCCTAATCACCGTGCTCTGAGCCATGAACGCATTCATGCTCCATACATCACATATCCTGAGCCATGGGCCTGTTCGCCATGCTCTACACACATATCTGAGTCTGCAACCGAAGTTACACTCTTACCTCCTCATTTTCAGGCTAGGAGAAACCTACACATATTCAATAATATGCGCTTCCAGGTTAACCCGTAGGAAAACCTGTTTCACCATCACCAAGTCCTGACGATGATGGATCTATGGCCAGGGCAAACTACATGATATATTTCACTTTGATTAATTAGTATCTTTTAGATGGATTGCAGGATTCAACCAAGTTGTATAACATGCAAGATATAACAGAAAGTAAATAACATTATATTATAATCACATCAACCTGACCCATCTCAAGGGTCTAACATCACATGTTACCACTTGGCCTCTTGCCAACCATCCAGATCCATCTCAAGGATCATCACATACCACGGGGTCTCAATTCCCCCATCATGTACTGTCACTGCCTCTTAAGGCTCACATCATCATCATGGGACCAACACAGCCTCATGGGATAATTAACAAATAATGATATTCATCTCATACATCTCATAGCCTTCTCATGGCTAAAACATCACCTGCAAGGTTAGGGTACAGCATAATTGTAGATTCAACATACGGAATATGCTCACTTTTATGAAATATCATTCAAGATAATCTACTCATCAGTATTACAATTATTTGGTAATCAAGGTATCAAGTACATCATTATTCAAACCATACTGATGCTTACCCTCAATCTCAGGATTATACAAGCAATCCAGATATATAGAAATCATGTTGAGTTTACTGAACCAACACTAGTATTAACAAGGTCATTATTATAATAAAACCAACTACTAGTGTAACTATCATCATCCTCACAATCATTACTAATTTAAGCATAAAGGTCACATCATGCACCTAATACATTAGGGCTAACATCATTGTTACTATCATTAGCATCCTATTTATTTGCAAGGTATCATATACATATATATATATTGATGATATCACAAACACTACCATTGTTTATTTCCATCACATGTGAGACCGTCACCAAAGGAACCTCATTCCCTCACTAAAGCTTCACAACCCTCACTATAGCCTATCACCCAACATGGGTATCGACCACCATACTAACCCTATCGGCCATCATGGCCCAAGGCATGTCGCCCAACATGGTATCGGCCACCATGGCTATCGGCCATCACACTAAGCTCACCCTATCGCCCATCATGGGCAAGGGTATCGTCCAACATGCTACTAACCCTATCGGCCATGAAGCACAAGGCATGTCGCCCATCAAGAGAGAGGGTGAGAGAGAGAGTATCGTCCACCAAGGTACTAACCAAAACACAAGGGACATCACTATGTCTCCCATCATATCGGCCAACCAGACCATCAACTATATCGGCCAACATGGGTAGGATATCGCCCATCATGACTATCGCCCAACATGGCTATCGGCCATTAGGGTATCGCCCACCATGGTCACCATGTCGGCCAACACACTAGCTAGGTCAACCTATCGACCTCCAACTCAGGGAACTCAAACCCTAAAGCATCACATCGTTCAACTTAGGGGCAAGTGTGTCGCTCAACACACTCACAAGGAAGGGGGGTATCGCCCATCCCTAGGTCATCACCTACCCCCAACACAAGAGACTTCAAACCCTAGAAAGCAAAGGTACTCAAGGAAACCCTAAACCCTAAGGGGGATATCGGCCACCAGGGTACACTAGCAAGGTACAAAAGCAAGGAGCTAAGCTAGTCCACTAACATGCATAAGATCAAGCAAGAGGTAAAGGAGTTAGGGTTAGAAGCTATGCAACCCGCCTTAAGCTCCAAGGAAGAAGATGCACTTTGAGCTCCAAGGTTGTCGGCCACCAAAGCTCCAAAGCACTCCAAGGTCCAAAGCTATCGCCCACCAAGCTGCTCCAGGAAGGTGTATCGGCCACCACTTCAGCTCCAAGGAAGTGTATCGGCCAACACAAGCAAGATGGAGAGGGATATCGTGCACCAAGGGTGGAGGGGAGACCAAAGGACCAAAGGAGACTAAGGCAAGGAGAAGAGCTACCTATATAGGAGGGAAGGGAGGAGAAACCAAGGTACAACCATGCTATGTGTCGTCCACCCAAGGGACACATGTCCACCAACTCAAGCCACCTCTCATGCAAGCCATAAGGCACTTGTCCAAGATGTGCACCATGTGTCCACCACACCAGACCAAGCATCTTGGGCGACACAGGCAGCAGCTCTACTGGGCGACACACCAACCTGCTGGGCGACACACCACCTTCCCTGGGTGACACAAGGCTCAAGCAAGCCCAAACAAGGAACCCCAAGGCCCAAACAAGCTCAACTTAGGCCCAAAGGACTCAAACGACAAGCCCAAGCCTTCCTCTCAACCCTAGAGGATGCAAAGGGGGAAAACAACTCACAAGATGGCAAACTTGCCCACAAAACCCTAAACTTGGGTTATTTGCAAGTAGCCCCTCGAACTCTCAACAAAGCTCAACAAAACCCTAATCACCACTAAAGGTGATTAGCTAGCACCAAAGCACCAAGATCAAGCAAAGAAAACAGGGTAAACCCTAAACGTAGGTCAGGGTCCTTACAGCTACTATAGCTTACCAGGGTATTCTGGTACTTCGCTATTAGAGTCACAGTGGCATTCTGTACTCTCTTCGCCATCGAAAGATTTCTTGTTTATCTCTCATCGATGTGGTACAAAAGATTTCCTCGGGAGATTAGTGTTACATCACCCCGGCATAAACACATAGTGAAGGATTGATAGACTAGATACATCTACATCAATTCCTACACTAGGATGTAAGGGCATTCACATCCATATTCCCCCACATACTCAGAAGTATGTGATCCAGGAGTTCCCTTAGGAAAACCTGTTTCACCATCATTTAACTCCTGACAATGATGGATCTATGATCAGGGCTCTACATGATATGATTAAACTTGGTTATTAGGTACATTTCAGTATTCTTTTAGCATCATACATGTTTTCAAACATTAATTATTAGCATAGCAGCTATGAAAGTAGAATACTAAATGTATCAAGTCTAACTCACATCAATTATCATTTCTCAATCGTCCAATCACAAGTCATTTGACAAGCATGACCTTGATGATATTCATGGCTCTTACAGCCTATCATTCTCATAAGATGCCACTTACTAGGCATCAACATATGTCATTATTCATAAAGCTAATAACATGCTTCCAATGAATATGAAATCATAATCCTTACCTGGATATGATCACCATCATGTATAAAAACCTGCATGGTTAATTCAAATGATAATAGTAAGCAGTTCATATCAAGAGTTGTACCCTTATACTCTTACAAGGGTTAGATTCCCTGATTTTCATCATTTAGGGTTTACTATTCACAAAATTTGTCATCACCCTAGAATTAGGGTTTACTATTCACCTCATGGTGAATTAATCTCATTACATCACCATGTATGAGAAACATCATCATTAAAGCCCTCAGATAAGATCAAGATCCACCAATTACCATAATTAGGGTTTCCATGATCTCTCATAAGTGGATCATACCCTAATCATGCACATTCATGTATATTGAAGGTATTTTACTTGAGTTTCCACTATAAATGGTACTTTCTCTCTCCTCTCACTAGTAGATGGTGACTACACCACTTAGATTAAGTTAGGTTAAGTCCCCTTTGGTCTATATAAACCAAATCACCACTATCAAGTGATTCGGGTTCGAATAGAACAAGGTATAACTCAATTAAACCTCTCAGGGGCATTTTGGTAAATTACCCATTGATCATCCTCATGGGTCAAATCATTAATCACTTAGTCCTTTAATATCTTAAGTTACCATTATGGTTTAGATTAGATCATCATTGAACCATTTACACCTTCAAGTAATTAAGTATAATCAACCTTGAAAATCTTCAATTGGTTTAGGGTTTGATCTTCAACCTTCAACCCATTTGATTCTTAAATGACCTTGAAATCATTTAACCTCAAATGACCTAGAACCCATTTGGGCCTTTAAACGAGTGTGGACCCCCTTGATCTTAAATGGGTGTGAACCCACTTGAGATCAAACGAGTGTGAACTCGTTTGAGATCAAACGAGTGTGAACCCGTTTGAGATCAAACAAGTGTGAACCCGTTTGAGATCAAACGAGTGTGAACCCGTTTGAGATCAAACGAGTGTAGACTCATTTGGACTTAAATGAGTGTGAACTCGTTTGGACTCAAACGAGTGTGAACCTACTTGGGTCCTAACCGCATGAACATAAAAGGTGACACATAGGTTATGTTTGAATAGGGTTTCCTATGTTTAAGCCTTTAATTGGCCAAAGCCATGTTAACCACTTACAGATTGAGTCAATTAGGATGAGCCTCAATCAATTGTACTCCAATTTGACTCTTAATTGAAAGCCAATTAGGGTTAAGTCTAACTCAATTAGGGTTTCCAATCGGCTAATCATCAATTTTCAACAATGTGAAACAAATTGTATTTGAACCCATCAATTGAACTCCAATTGGGCCCAAACGGTCTTGAGATCATTTGGATGACCTCCAAACGGTCTTGAGACCGTTTGCCCAAAGTTTGAACAAACTCTAAGTTGATTTGATTAGGATTGAACCCTAATTAGGTCTAAAATCAACACTTTTATCAATTCTTCAACCTATTGAAATTGGACCTACAATGGATCAATTTTCCTTAACCCTAGACCGTCAAACGGTCTTGGGGTGTCACTAAACGAGTGTGAGACCGTTTGGGTGAACCCGAAATGGGTTTGAACCCGTTTGGATCCTCCAACCCAAAACTCAACAAGATCTATAATTAAAATCAGCAATTTCAACCCGATTAGGGTTAGGGTGTTGAAGTGCCTTCAACTCTCAATTGGTTAGGAATTAGATTATAATTCTTTGTAGGAAAGAAATTCAATACATTATGAACAGACCCTCCAACGGACGTACCTTGGTCAAACCTATGAAATGGTCTTGGGGTCGTTTTGATCCAAACGATCTTGCAGGATAGTTTGAGATCAAACGGGTTGGACCCGTTTGACCTTAAACGAGTTGCACCCATTTGGACCAAAAGGGTTCAAGGTCATTTCATAAAGTGACCTAGGAATCCACGCCCATCATCCTCAACCTCTGTTCAGGTCGGTTCCTCCACCGTTTTGCTTGCAAAAGAGCAAGGAAGAAGGGAGGTAGAAGAAGAACTAATCATAGAAAACAAGAACAAAGATATGCATAACAAAGCTAAGAGTTAGAGTTATAAAACCCACCTCAAACGTGGTTCCTAGAACTTCCAAGCTTCCAAGATTCAAGCCTTTAATGGCGTCTTGAGCTCCACAGGTTGGCCAAGGTCAATTCTTCAAGAAAAAGATGGGGATGGTCGGCTAGAACAAGGAACCTAAGTAAGAAAACTAGCAATTCAACCTTGTAATACGATTTCCTCCATGAATCCAAGCTAGAAGGTGGTGTTCTCTTACCTAGAATAGGTTGTTCGTCCCCTTGAGCTCCTGAGCTTTTCTTTGGCCGGTTGAGAAAGATAAGAAGTGAGGAAGTGAAGGAAAACGTTTGCTTGGTTTGGAAAGAAAGGTGCTTATATAGTTTAGGCTGATTTTCACCATAAAGACCTCTAAAGCATGTAATTCTCATCCAAGTCCCTCCTTATTTCTAAGGCACGTTCAAGCTATCAAAACTTAATCAAGGCCCATCAAAACTCAAGATCTAAGGGTAAAGAAAACCAATATGCACACTAAGGTATATATATATATATATGAAGGGTCTTCTTACTCATACTAGGTGTTTTCACTACAAAGGTCATCCTTCTTATCCAATTATTTAATAGAAGTGCCCCTCTCATCCTTTCTTCTCTAAATGATGTCAAGAGTCATAAAAGATATTCCAGAAAGTGTATAGCACAAGTTGCACCCCACATTTTTGGTAAATTGCACTTTACACCAAAATTAGGGTTTAAGCACAAGGATTGCTCCACAAGCTGCACCTTGGTGCCCAAACTTGGGAAATCCATCATACCTCATCATATTCCTTCATATGATGTCTCTTTATTAGTGGAACATCTTAACTTGTGAAATTTGCAAGTTAAACCCCTTACCTGGGTAATTTGCACATAGGTCCCTGTATTACCAAACAATACTACAATCATTGTTTAAAAGGGACAGAAATGAAAATGTATGTTCCTTAGGAACTTAATTACATGCCAAAAGATAATCACAAAGATTTAATTTCATATTTAGGCAAAACACCTAGGGTTAACTCATAACCCAGGTCAGGGATGTTACAAATCAGTATCTCCACCTGAGATTCACTGCTGCTCCTGGTGCTACTGCTGGGATTGGTCACCTGTAGGCCGGTTCCTCCGTCTTCGACGACCACCTAAAAAGTTGAATTCTACGGGGTGAGACAATGTATAAATTGTACCAGTGAGAGTTATAACTGTCAACTAGAAGATTTATATAGCAAGTCAAAGAACAATATAAGCAATTTAAAGTAATCAACAGCAGAGAGGTATTAAGCAGAATATCATCATATAGATAAGGTGAAGAACATATTTACTATGCAATGTAACACCATTCAAGAATCTCGTAGCTTAAACTAAGCAATTATACTACGCGGCTGATTATGTTTTAAAAACATCATTATGCCCTGTGGAGATGAGGTATACCCCTCATACTCCAACCGATCACTAGTAAGTTGCATCGGTATCATACATAGGTCATTAAAAGAGCCGGATTCTTATGACCTCATCCTCCTCAGTCAGTAAGAGGATTGCTTGCAGGACATCTTGTGTCTCTGCTGTTATAGCTTACCAGGGTAATATGGTCCTTCGCTATTTTAGAGTTACAGTGGCGTTCTGTACTCTCTTCGTCATCAGAAGATTTCTTGTTTATCTCTCACTGATGCGGTTTTTGCGTTTTCTTTGGGAGATTCGTGATACATCTCTTAGTTTGGATTTGTAGTGAAGGGTTGATGTATTATTCATCTACATCAATTTCTACACTAGGATGTAAGGATTTACGCATCCATTTCCCCCACATACTCAAAAGTATGTGCTCCAAGAGTTCCCTTGGGAAAACTTGTTTCACCATCATTTGGTCTCTGACAATGATGGATCTATGATCAGGGCTCTACATGGTATGATTATACTTGATTAGTTAGGTACATTTCAGTATTCTTTTATCATCATACATGTTCTCAAACATTTAATCACTAGCATGGCAGCTATGAAAATAGAATACTAAATGTAACAAGTCTAACTCACATCAATTATCATTTCTTAATCATCTCATCACAAGTCATCTGTTAAGCATGACCTTCATGATATTCATGGCCCTCATAGCCCATCAATCTCATAAGATGCCACTAACAAAGCATCAGGATATTTCACTATTTCATAAAGCTAAAGCATGCTTTCAATGAATATAGTATCATAATCCTTACCTGGATATGATCATCCTTATATAGAAACCTGCATCGTTAGTTCAATTGATAACAGTAAACAATTCATTTGAATGAAGTTGTATCTTCTTACTCTTTCAAGAGTTAGGTTCCCTGATTTTCATCAATTAGGGTTCATTATTCACATTACATGTCATCACCCTAGAATTAGGGTTTACTATTCACATCATGGTGATTTAATCTCATAACATCATCTTGTATGAGAAACATCATTAAAGTCTTTAGATAAGATTAAGATTCATCAATTATCATAATTAGGGTTTCCATGATCTCACATAGGTGGATCATACCCTAAACATGCACATTCATGTGCATTGAAGGTACTTTCTTGAGTTTCCACCATAAAAGGGTACTTTCTCTCTCCTATGATACTTTCTCTCTCCTCTTACTAGTGGATGGTGATTACACCACTCTAGATCAGGTTAGGTCAAGTCCTCATTGACTATCATAAGCCAAAACATCACTATCATGTGATTAGGGTTTAATTAGAACAAGGTATTACTCAATTGAACCCCTCAAGGGTATTTTGGTAAATTACACCATTGATCACCATCATGGGTCAATTCATTAGTCACTTAGTCCCTTAATGTCCTAGGTTACCATTAGGGTTTAGATCAGATCACCATTGAACCAATTTCACCTTCAATTGATCAAGTACAAACAACCTTGAAAACCTTCAAACAGTTTCAACCTTCAAACACCAAACGGTCTTGAGACCGTTTGACCTCAAATGTTCTTGAGACCGTTTGAGTGTGTTGACCATTTGGGAAGGTTGACTTCCAAACCGTTTGGTGCTTATGCGGTTTGAAACTGTTTGATCAAAACGACTTAAGATCGATTGGTCCAAACGACCTTGAGATCGTTTGAGCCCAAATGGTCTTAAGACCATTTGACCTCAAACGGTCTTGAGACCGTTTGGTCCAAATAGGCTCAAACCGTTTGGACCTCCAACATGGTTCAAAAGTTACAATCGATTATGTATATCTCTGTTGAAGCCTTCAATTGGCTAAAACCAAGCTAACCACTTACAAATTGAGTCAATTAGGATTAGTCTTAATCAATTGGACACCAAATTGACCCTCAATTGAAAGCCAATTAGGGTTAAATCCAATTCAATTAGGGTTTCAATCAGATAATCATCAATGTTCATCAATGTGAATCAAATCAAGGTTAAACCTATCAATTGACCTCCAATTGGGCCCAAACTTGGCTCAAACGGTCTTGAGATCGTTTGGATGACCTCCAAACGGTCTTGAGACCGTTTGCCCAAAGTTTGACCAAAAACCAAGTCGGTTGGATAAGGGTTGAACTCTAAATAGGTCTAAAAACAGCAATTTTATCAATTCATCAACTTATCTGCAATTGGACCCTCAATCCAACAATTTAACTCAACCCTAGACCTTAAAACGGTCTTGGGTTGTCACCAAACGGTCTTGAGACTGTTTGGATGAATCCCCAAACGGTCTTGAGACCGTTTGGGTCCTTCAACCCAAAACTCAACAAAATCTATACTTGAAATCAGCAATTTCATCCCGATTAGGTTTAGGGTGTTGAAGTGCCTTCAACTCTCAATTGGTTAAGAATTAGATTATGAATATTTGTAGGAATTGAATTCAATATGTTACCAACAGACCCTCAAACGGTCGTCTCTTGGTCAATTCTATCAAACGGTCTTGAGACCGGTTTGATCCAAACGGTCTTGCAAGATCGTTTGAGATCAAACGGTTTGAAACCGTTTGACCTTAAACGGTTTGCAACCGTTTGGATCAGAAGGGTCCAAGGTCGGTTGATAAAGCTACCTAGGAATTCACGCCCATCATCTTCAACCTCTGTTCAAGTCAGTTTCTCCACCGTTTTGCTTGCAAAGGTGCAAGGAAGAAGGGAGGTAGAAGAAGAAGTACTAAAGCATAAATTGCAAGAACAAAAAACATGTATATAAAGCAAGGAGTTTAGAATTATAAAACCCGCCTTAGAATGTTGTTCCTAGAGCTCCAAGCTTCCGAGATTCAAGCCTCTAATGGTGTCTTGAGCTCCACAACTTGGCCAGAGGTGATTCTCCAAGGAAAAGATGGGGATGGTCGACTAGAACAAGAAACCTAAGTTAGTTAACCATAGAACCAACCTTTTAAGAAGAATTCCACCATGAATTCGAGCTTGAGGATGGTTTCCCCCTCACCTTAGCACTAGTTGGTCGTTCTCCTGAGCTCCATAGCTCTGCCTTAGCCGTTTGAGAAAGATGAGAAATGAAAAGGAGAAGAGATACGTTTGGTTGGTTTGCAAGGACAAGAGCTTATATACTTTAGGCTATTTTACACCATAAGGACCTCTAGAACATGGATTTCTCATCCAAGTCCCTCCTTGTTCAAGGGCACGTCCAAGACCATAAAAACTTATGCAAAGCTCATCTAAACTCAAGATCTAAGGGTAAGGAAAGCCACTTTCAACTAGGGTACATTCATGAAAGGTCTCCATACCCATACTAAGTGAATTTTATGCACAAAGATTATTTTTCTTATCTGATTACTCATTTATGTGTCTCTTTCATCATTTCTACTCTAAATGATGTCAAGAGTCATTAAAGATGTTCTATAAGGTGTATTTTATAACATGCACCCCACAATTTGGGTAAATTGCACTTTACTCCAAATTAGGGTTTTTAAGCACAAGGATCATTCCTCAAGCTGCATCTTGATGCCCAAGCTTGGGAAATCCATCATACCTCATCATATTCACTCATATGATGTCTCATCATCAGAGGAACATCTTAACCCGTGAACATTGCAAGTTAAACCCCTTAACTGGGTAATTTGCACATAGGTCCCTGCATTACAAAACAATGCTACGACTTTGTTTAAAAAGGAGAAAAATTGAAAGTTTATGTTCCTGAGGAACTTAATTACATGCCAGGGAATAATCACAAGTATATAATTACATGTTTAGGCAAAACTTCTAGGGTTAGGTTATATCCCAGGTCAGGGATGTTACAAATTATCCACCCCTTACAAGGATTTCGTCCCCGAAATCGATAAAACATATTAGGAGAAAAGAGCAGGGTATTTCCTTCTCATCTCATCCTCTAGTTCCCAAGTGGCTTCTTCAATACCACGGTGGTTCCAGAGGACTTTAACAAGGCTTATTTCTTTCTTCTTTAACTTTTTAATCCAGTTATCAAGGATTGACACTGGTCCTTCCTCATATGTTATATCTTCATTCAATTCTACTTCCATAGGTTGTAGAACTGACTCGGTGTCTGGGTGACATTTCCTTAGCATAGACATGTGGAACACAGGGTGTAACTTCTGCAACTCTGAAGGTAACTCTAGTCTGTAGGATACCTTTCCAACTCTTTCAACAATTGGATAAGGTCCCATAAACCTTGGAGCTAACTTCCCTTTCCTTCCAAAATGAAGGACTCCTTTCCAAGGTGAGACCTTGAGGTATACTCTGTATCCAACCTGGAACTCTAAGGTTTTACGACGTCTGTCTGCATAAGACTTCTGCCTATCCTGTGCAGTCTTAAGCTGTTGTTGTATAACTTTGATCTTCTCTGTAGTCTGCTGCACAAGATCCAGACCTAACAACTGATGTTCACCAGTTTCATACCAACACAAAGGCGATCTACAACGTCTACCATACAAGGCTTCATAAGGTGCCATATCAATACTATGTTGATAGCTATTGTTATAGGAAAACTCTATTAAGCTCAGGTGTAGATCCCAACTCCCGGTAAACTGGAGAACACATGCTCTTAACAGGTCTTCCAAAGTCTGTATAGTCCTTTCAGACTGTCCATCAGTCTGTGGATGAAAGGTTGTACTAAACCTCAGTTTGGTGCCTAAGGCTCTGTGTAACTGCTCCCAAAAACGACTTGTAAACTGGGGACCTCTGTCAGAAACTATAGTGACAGGAACTCTGTGCAAACGCACTATCTCTTGAACATACAACTGGGATAACCTTTCAGCAGAATAGGTTATTTTGATAGGTAAGAAATGCACTGTCTTTGTCAACCTATCAACAATTACCCAAATGGAATCATGTCCTTTGCTTGTCTTGGGTAGGCCAACAACAAAGTCCATGGTCACATGGTCCCACTTCCACTGTGGTATGGGTAAGGGTTGCATTGTTCCTACAGGTTTTTGGTGTTCAGCCTTAACTTGCTGACACACAGGACACCTCAGGACAAACTCAGCTACATCCTTCTTCATCCCGGGCCACCAATACATATCTTTCAAATTTCGATACATCTTGGTGCTCCCTGGATGCATAGCATACATCGAAGAATGAGCTTCCTCTAGGACTAACTTACTTAGATTATCCACATCAGGTACTATCATCCTCCCATGATAGCATGCCACCTGATCATCTGACTCATGAAAACTTTCTCGCTTCTCTTCACCATACTCAGATCTGATCTGTTGAACTGCAGCATCAACTTGTTGTGCCTCCTTTATCTGCTCTCTTAGGGTAGGTTTGATATGCATCTTAGCTAACAAACCAGATAACAATGACATCTTCAGCTGTACATTGTTTTGCCTTAAAGAGATAAGCATATCTCTCCTAGAACATACTAAGGAACTTAGTTGTGCTCTATCTATGGTTGATGTTGCTGATTTCCTACTCAAGGCATCTGCAACCACATTGGCCTTCCCTGGATGGTAATCAATTGTACAATCATAGTCCTTGATTAACTCTATCCAGCGACGTTGCCTCATGTTAAGCTCATACTGAGAGAAGATATACTTAAGATTCTTGTGGTCTGTGAAAATCTGGAATGTTTCTCCATAGAGATAATGTCTCCAGATCTTCAGGGCATGAATCACAGTAGCTAACTCTAGATCGTGTGTCGGATAATTCTCCTCGTGTTTCTTAAGCTGTCCGGAAGCAAAAGAAATCACTTGCTTATCATGCATCAACACACATCCAAGTCCATTCTTGGAGGCATCACAGTACACCACATATCCTTTTCCTTGTTCATGTAGCACAAGCACAGGTGCACTTGTCAATCTCTCCTTCAACAACTGAAAGGACTGTTGACACTTATCACTCCAAGAAAAAGGAACATCTTTCCGGGTCAACTTGGTTAAGGGTAAGGCTATAGAACTGAAATTCTCGATAAACCTTCTATAGTAACCAGCTAATCCCAAGAAACTTCGAATCTCCGTCGGTGTCTTCGGTTGTTCCCACTGTAGAACAGATTCTACCTTTTTAGGGTCAACACAAATACCCGAGGCAGATACCACATGACCAAGAAAAGACACTTCTGGCAACCAGAACTCGCACTTGCTAAACTTAGCGTATAACTTATGTTCTCTTAGCAAGGTCAAAGCTTGGCGAAGTTGCTGCTCATGCTGCTGAGCATCCTTACTATAAATCAGAATGTCATCTATGAAGACGACAACACACTGATCAAGGAAGGGTCGAAAGACTCTATTCATGAGTTCCATGAATGCAGCTGGTGCATTGGTTAGTCCAAACGACATAACCGTGAACTCATAGTGACCATATCTAGTCCTAAAGGCAGACTTGGATATGTCACTGTCCTTAATGCGGAGTTGATGATATCCAGACCTCAAGTCTATCTTTGAAAAGACTGTTGCACCACACAACTAGTCAAAGAGATCATCAATCCTCGGCAAAGGGTACTTGTTCTTTATTGTTACTTTATTAAGTTGTCTATAGTCAATGCACAACCGCATTGACCCATCTTTCTTTTTAACAAACAAAACTGGAGCACCCCAAGGTGAGGTACTCGGTCGAATGAAACCTTTCTCAAGTAACTCTTGAAGCTGTTTCTTGAGTTCGGCCATCTCGGCAGGCGCCATCCTATATGGTGTCTGGGCTATGGGTTTTGTATCTGGGACCAAATTGATCTCAAAATCAATTTCCCGAGGTGGTGGTATACCGGGAAGTTCTTCAGGAAACACATCTTCGAATTCCCTGACTACAGGAACTTCAGCAGGGTTGGGGCTCTCCTTGGTAACATCTACCACATGGGCCAAGAATGCATAACATCCTTGCCTCATAAGCTTATCAGCAACCATAGCTGACACAAGACAGGTGGGTAGAATCTTTCTTTCTCCTTGAAAGATCCATGTGTTGCTTTCATCAGCAAACACAGCCAACTTGGACTCACAATCCAAGACAACTCGATACCTTTCTAAGGTATCCATCCCGAGGATTATATCAAATCCTTGCATATTAAGTGGTATAAGGTCCACTTGAATGTGATGATCAGAAAAGAAGAGGATGCAGGGAGAGCATACCTCCTGTAAAACAGCAGACCCACTCAACGGAGTCTCCAACAACAAACTATCTGTCCTATGACTGACTGTCATATTGCAGTTGCGAATCACTCTTTGAGTGATAAAAGAGTGTGTAGCACCCGGGTCAATCAGAACAGATACTACACAGGATTTAGACATATCAGAATATAAAAGTTCCATCTGACCTGCCACTACCCGTGGATCGACCACTGCCTCTGGTGGGTTCATAGCATAGAACCTCACTATAGCTTGGTGTTGAGGTGGTGCTGATGATCCAACTTGAGACGCTTGTCCATGTCCTCGAGCTGCTCCTTGAGATTGCCTTCTCTGTGATCCCTGTTGACCTTGTCTCGGAGGCTGTGTCACACTGACAGGCTTAGATTGGCAGTCCTTCATCAAATGTCCCACCTTACCACAGTTGTAATAGCTTTTCCCCAGTTGTTGTGATCTTGGTGGTCCAGTAACTGACATTGATGCAGAGCTATGGGTCTCCTGAGGTGATTGACCTCGTCCTATACCTCTACTTGGAAACCACTGAGTCTGAGAACTAGATCTAGGTGGTGGAGGGTTAGGTGCAGAGGATCTAGGCTTCTTAAAGTCCCTAGGTGAAGAACCCTGGAACTGTGAATATCTTTTCTGGGTTTGCCTTTTCTCAACCACAGATCTCTCTATCCTTCGGACTGACTCAACGAAGGTAGAGAATCTCTCTCAGTTTTCTAAGGCAGACACAGGGGTAGACATGTCAACATTCAGACCCCTTTCGAATCTCCTGATCCTTTCTTCTTCTATGGCAGCCATGTGCGGACAAAACCACAATAGTTCCATGAACTTAGCATCATACTCGCTAATGTTCATCATGCCCTGCCTCAGTCTCTCAAACTGAGAGATCTTCTCATCTAGGAAGGTCTTTGGAAAATATCTGTGGACAAATTCCCGCCGAAAGTCTTCCCATGAGATCTCTATTCCAGGTCTCTTCTGCTCTTCCATTGTCCACCAGTGACCAGTGCTTCCTTTGAGAAGATAGACAGCGTGTCTAACCTTCTCAGCTTCAGGGATATTGAGAATCCTAAAAGCTTTCTCCAACTCTGTCAACCACAGGTCAGCATCTGCGGGGTCGGCAGTCCCAAAGTATTCGGTAGCTCCGACACGACGTAGTCGCTTGAACGTCTTCCCGATACCTTGACCTTCAGGCTGGACAGGTGCCCTGGGTGCAGGCATAGGCATCCTATCGGTAATGTGTGTCATGGCAGTCATAAACTGCCCGAACATCGTTTACACAGCTGGGTTACCCATGTCGGCTGGGTCGAACTGAGGTGGCTCCCTGGGTTGCTCAGGTATGGGTTGCTCTATCTCTAGTACTCTTGCACCGCCTTGTGGTGCAGCTACGCTACTCTCTGCCACATACTCCTCATGTGGCTCAGACATCCTTATATATCTTCTTCTCCTGAGGAGCAGAAGATTCTATTAGATAAGGAAGGAACACTAAAGATAGACTCGACATCCTAAGTCCTTATGTCTCTGTAGACTCAACGAACCTAGAGCTCTGATACCACTTAATTGTGGGCTTCGATCCCTAAAACCACGATATAAATACGATTTAAACTTAGCGGAAGCAATCGATTAACAGCGGAAGACGAAAATCACGGGAAATTAAAACTTTTTGAGATAAGAGCTTGAAACCTTAAAACTTCTTTCATAGAAATAGGATTAAACTGTTTACATCTCTGATAATTACTTCTTGAGTAATTATATACATCATGATACAAAATCTCAAGAGATAAAATCAAAATCTCAGACCATCAACTCCTAGGACCTGAGAGTACAGAGACGGCATAGGATTGACTTTCTAAAAACTATCTCAGCAGTCAATATCTCCACCTGAGATTCACTGCTGCTCCTGGTGCTACTGCTGGGATTGGTCACCTGTAGGCCGGTTCCTCCGTCTTCGACGACCACCTAAAAAGTTGAATTCTACGGGGTGAGACAATGTATAAATTGTACCAGTGAGAGTTATAACTGTCAACTAGAAGATTTATATAGCAAGTCAAAGAACAATATAAGCAATTTAAAGTAATCAACAGCAGAGAGGTATTAAGCAGAATATCATCATATAGATAAGGTGAAGAACATATTTACTATGCAATGTAACACCATTCAAGAATCTCGTAGCTTAAACTAAGCAATTATACTACGCGGCTGATTATGTTTTACAAACATCATTATGCCCTGTGGAGATGAGGTATACCCCTCATACTCCAACCGATCACTAGTAAGTTGCATCAGTATCATACATAGGTCATTAAAAGAGCCGGATTCTTATGACCTCATCCTCCTCAGTCAGTAAGAGGATTGCTTGCAGGACATCTTGTGTCTCTGCTGTTATAGCTTACCAGGGTAATATGGTCCTTCGCTATTTTAGAGTTACAGTGGCGTTCTGTACTCTCTTCGTCATCGGAAGATTTCTTGTTTATCTCTCACCGATGTGGTGTTTGCGTTTTCTTTGGGAGATTCGTGGTACATCTCTTAGTTTGGATTTGTAGTGAAGGGTTGATGGATTATTCATCTACATCAATTCCTACACTAGGATGTAAGGATTTACGCATCCATTTCCCCCACATACTCAAAAGTATGTGCTCCAGGAGTTCCCTTGGGAAAACCTGTTTCACCATCATTTGGTCTCTGACAATGATGGATCTATGATCAGGGCTCTACATGGTATGATTATACTTGATTAGTTAGGTACATTTCAGTATTCTTTTATCATCATACATGTTCTCAAACATTTAATCACTAGCATGGCATCTATGAAAATAGAATACTAAATGTAACAAGTCTAACTCACATCAATTATCATTTCTTAATCATCTCATCACAAGTCATCTGTTAAGCATGACCTTGATGATATTCATGGCCCTCATAGCCCATCAATCTCATAAGATTCCACTAACAAAGCATTAGGATATTTCACTATTTCATAAAGCTAAAGCATGCTTTCAATGAATATAGTATCATAATCCTTACCTGGATATGATCATCCTTATATAGAAACCTGCATGGTTAGTTCAACTGATAAAAGTAAACAATTCATTTGAATGAAGTTGTATCTTCTTACTCTTTCAAGAGTTAGATTCCCTGATTTTCATCAATTAGGGTTCATTATTCACATTACATGTCATCACCCTAGAATTAGGGTTTACTATTCACATCATGGTGATTTAATCTCATAACATCATATTGTATGAGAAACAACATCATTAAAGTCTTTAGATAAGATTAAGATTCATCAATTATCATAATTAGGGTTTCCATGATCTCACATAGGTGGATCATACCCTAAACATGCACATTCATGTGCATTGAAGGTACTTTCTTGAGTTTCCACCATAAAAGGGTACTTTCTCTCTCCTATGATACTTTCTCTCTCCTCTTACTAGTGGATGGTGATTACACCACTCTAGATCAGGTTAGGTCAAGTCCTCATTGACTATCATAAGCCAAAACATCACTATCATGTGATTAGGGTTTAATTAGAACAAGGTATTACTCAATTGAACCCCTCAAGGGTATTTTGGTAAATTACACCATTGATCACCATCATGGGTCAATTCATTAGTCACTTAGTCCCTTAATGTCCTAGGTTACCATTAGGGTTTAGATCAGATCACCATTGAACCAATTTCACCTTCAATTGATCAAGTACAAACAACCTTGAAAACCTTCAAACGGTTTCAACCTTCAAACACCAAACGGTCTTGAGACCGTTTAGTCTCAAACGGTCTTGAGACCGTTTGACCTCAATCGGTCTTGAGACCGTTTGAGTGTGTTGAACGTTTGGGAAGGTTGACTTCCAAACCGTTTGGTGCTTATGTGGTTTGAAACTGTTTGATCAAAACGACTTAAGATGGATTGGTCCAAACGACCTTGAGATCGTTTGAGCCCAAACGGTCTTGAGACCGTTTGGCCTCAAATGGTCTTGAGACCGTTTGGTCCAAATAGGCTCAAACCGTTTGGACCTCCAACATGGTTCAAAAGTTACAATCGATTATGTATATCTCTGTTGAAGCCTTCAATTGGATAAAACCAAGATAACCACTTACAAATTGAGTCAATTAGGATTAGTCTTAATCAATTGGACACCAAATTGACCCTCAATTGAAAGCCAATTAGGGTTAAATCCAATTCAATTAGGGTTTCAATCGGATAATCATCAATGTTCATCTATGTGAATCAAATCAAGGTTGAACCTATCAATTGACCTCCAATTGGGCCCAAACTTGGCTCAAACGGTCTTGAGATCGTTTGGATGACCTCCAAACGGTCTTGAGACCGTTTTCCCAAATTTTGACCAAAAACCAAGTCGGTTGGATAAGGGTTGAACTCTAAATAGGTTTAAAAACAGCAATTTGATCAATTCATCAACTTATCTGCAATTGGACCCTCAATCCATCAATTTAACTCAACCCTAGACCTTCAAACGGTCTTGGGTTGTCACCAAACGGTCTTGAGACCGTTTGGATGAATCCCCAAACGGTCTTGAGACCGTTTGGGTCCTTCAACCCAAAACTCAACAAAATCTATACTTGAAATCAGCAATTTCAGCCCGATTAGGTTTAGGGTGTTGAAGTGCCTTCAACTCTCAATTGGTTAAGAATTAGATTATGAATCTTTGTAGGAATGGAATTCAATATGTTACCAACAGACCCTCAAACGTTCGTCCCTTGGTCAATTCTATCAAATGGTCTTGAGACCGGTTTGATCCAAACGGTCTTGCAAGATCGTTTGAGATCAAACGGTTTGAAACTGTTTGACCTGAAACGGTTTGCAACCGTTTGGATCAGAAGGGTCCAAGGTCAGTTGATAAAGCTACCTAGGAATTCACGCCCATCATCTTCAACCTCTGTTCAGGTCGGTTTCTCCACCGTTTTGCTTGCAAAGGTGCAAGGAAGAAGGGAGGTAGAAGAAGAAGTTCTAAAGCATAAATTGCAAGAACAAAAACATGTATATAAAGCAAGGAGTTTAGAATTATAAAACCTGCCTTAGAACATTGTTCCTAGATCTCCAAGCTTCCAAGCTTCAATCCTCTAATGGTTTCTTGAGCTCCACAACTTGGCCAGAGGTGATTCTCCAAGGAAAAGATGGGGATGGTCGGCTAGAACAAGAAAACTAAGTTAGTTAACCATAGAACCAACCTTTTAAGAAGAATTCCACCATGAATTCGAGCTTGAGGATGGTTTCCCCCTCACCTTAGCACTAGTTGGTCGTTCTCCTGAGCTCCAGAGCTCTGCCTTAGCCATTTGAGAAAGATGAGAAATGAAAAGGAGAAGAGATACGTTTGGTTGGTTTGCAAGGACAAGAACTTATATACTTTAGGCTGTTTTACACCATAAGGACCTCTAGAACATGGATTTCTCATACAAGTCCCTCCTTGTTCAAGGGCACGTCCAAGACCATCAAAACGTATGCAAAGCTCATCTAAACTCAAGATCTAAGGGTAAGGAAAGCCACTTTCAACTAGGGTACATTCATGAAAGGTCTCCATACCCATACTAAGTGAATTTTATGCACAAAGATTATTTTTCTTATTTGATTACTCATTTATGTGTCTCTTTCATCATTTCTACTCTAAATGATGTCAAGAGTCATTAAAGATGTTCTAGAAGGTGTATTTTATAACATGCACCCCACAATTTGGGTAAATTGCACTTTACTCCAAATTAGGGTTTTTAAGCACAAGGATCATTCCTCAAGCTGCATCTTGATGCCCAAGCTTTGTAAATCCATCATACCTCATAATATTCACTCATATGATGTCTCATCATCAGAGGAACATCTTAACCTGTGAACATTGCAAGTTAAACCCCTTAAATGGGTAATTTGCACATAGGTCCCTACATTACAAAACAATGCTACAACTTTGTTTAAAAAGGAGAAAAATTGAAAGTTTATGTTCCTGAGGAACTTAATTACATGCCAGGGAATAATCACAAGTATATAATTACATATTTAGGCAAAACGTCTAGGGTTAGGTTATATCCCAGGTCAGGGATGTTACATCACCCATGCATGGACACGTGGCACCTACTAGTTCAAAATAATGACACCTCATTTTTACCTTCCATCATGTGCAACAAGTATATATACCCCTAGTTTCACCCCTTAGTGCAATTTTGCGACCCTTACCACCCTCCTACCCTAAGGTATCGTGCATAGAGATCCCATATCGTGAAGGGATGATGTGGTATCATGCATGGGCCTTAGGATATCGCCCATAGCAGGATCATATCGCCCAAGTAGGTGATATCGGCCATATAGGGTGATATCGGCCATAGTGGAGTGGTTTGAGTGGCATATCGTGCAAGTGAGTGTCATATCGTGCATGGGTGGTGGTATATCGTGCAAGATCAGTATGGTATCGTGCAAGGGTGATAAGGAGAAAATAGGAGCTCGTACTTGACCCTAAGGTGAGGCCATGATCATCTTCAACCTTGGATTGAAGCATGATGTTAGGGTTTTGATCTTCCTTTCTTTTCTTCTTCACCAATTGCTTATCCATGGTGATTCCTTGTATATGAAGGAGTTATGAACGAGCCTTGGACTTTTCATAAGTCATCTTCAACCTTAGGAACATGGAGCTTTGGAGCTTGGAGCTTTGAAGTGGTTCTTAAGGCGGGTTATATAACTTGAACTCAACCATGTTATTATTCATCACCTAAATTGTTGTATTTAATGATCTACTTTTAATTCCAAAATTTCCTGAAATAGTTGATGAAATTATGAGTTCTAGTAGTTTCTTAGACCTGTTGACATGAACTATAATAGTTAGAACAAAGGTCTAGAGCTTGAAGATGATGATATCACCTTATAAAAGTGATATCGGGTGCATGCACACAAGCAAGCACCCCTAACCCGATATGATGATGCACCTATTTCACTAAAATGATATGAATAGGTTTGTAAACCTTATTGAACTATATGGGGGTGTAGTATACACCTCTTGCACGATAGGGAGTCAAGTATAGACTCCATGCATGATACAAGGTCAATTGTATACTTGTAAGTTGATGTGAAACCCTAATTTGGGTAACCAAATATGAGTAAAGAATAGAAAGTGCTATTACACGATATGGTAGCCCGATACACAACCCTAGTTGATGTCTAGCCCGACATGGTGATGGCTTAATACCTCATGCACGACATGGGTAACACATACAAACACCTTTAGCCTGATATGAATGGTGTGTATATACTTCTAGCCCGATATGGTGAGTGCTCATATACTTACAACCCGATATGGTGAACATATGCACACTCCTAACCCGAGATACCTTATAAAGGTGAGGGAAAGACACTCTTAGGAGTGATAAGAGTAACACCAAGTTATGGTGTGGCTAATACCTTTATAGGTGAAACACCTAAAGTGGTTGATAATGGACAACCTTATATCAACAGTGCCTTAACCCGAGATGAGTCCATATCATTGATGATAGTTGGGTGATTCAAGTGTATGACTTATGGCCAATACTTTACAAGATTAATATGATGGGATAGTGGATAAAGTATTAGGATGGGAAATACCCTAATACAAGATAAGTTGATGAACTTAAGTAAGTTAAAAGTGATGAGGGAAGTGATACACCAAGGTATGGTAAATATCACATCCAACACTTTAAGGTTGCTACACCTTGATGCATCTTAAATCCAATATGTATGGATGAGTAACACATGAAGTGTGTCATGCCAATTGTTACATTGAAATGTAATGAGTTTAATGTACTTTGATAAGTGTAGGCTAACATACCTTGAGAAAGGGTTAAGCCAAAACAATAAAGTATGATGTAATCAATATCCTAGAGAGGATGAGAGAGAAACTCATACCTTGTGTTGGTAATCATTTAATGATAAATGTTGAGAATAAATAAGTATGATTGGATACTTATGATAGAAATGTATGCTCTTGGATGTGTGGAGTAAGGAATTAGGGTATGGATCAATAAAATAAACATGAAACCCTAATCGGTCATAAAGGGGAAACCCTAATCCCAATGATGGGATGGTTGTAATTCTCTTATTGCATAAGCCTTGAAAGGCATGCTAAATACTTGTATAACAAGTATAATGAGTTATGTCTTTGTGAGACGTGTGAATAAGTTGTTTCCTAGTGAGAGGTGACAAGATGTGTACCTTGTGAGCCATGTGAATAAGTTGTTGCCTAGTGAGAGGTGACAAGATATGTTATGGCCTTGTGAGCCATGTGATAATTTGTTACCTAGTGAGAGGTGACAAGATGTGTTATGGGCCTTGTGAGCCATGTGAATAAATTGTTGCCTAGTGAGAGGTGACAGGATGTGTTATGGCCTTGTGAGCCATGAGAATAAGTTGTTGCCTAGTGAGAGGTGACAAGATGTGTTATGGCCTTGTGAGCCATGTGATAATTTGTTGCCTAGTGAGAGGTCAAAAGATACTTAATGGGCCTTGTGAGCCATGAGGATAGTTTTTGCCTAGTGAGAGGTAACAAGGTGTTTATAAAAGTCTCATGTAAGAAATGATAATGTTCAAAATAAACTAAGAAATGGAAACTTAGTAATATAATGATAATAATAAATGGATACAATAATAATAATGAAATCTTGATCATACATGCTTTATGCTTATAGCCAAATAAGGGCTATAGTGTTTGAAATATATGAGAGGGATACTTGTTTATAAAAAGGATGTGAATACGCATAATGGCTTGGCCAAGGTATAATGCCTAGTAAAATTGATGTGGTATTCAGTGATGTTTGCATAGGATTGACATAGTCCAATGCCTGAAATAGTTGCACAGGATTGGCATAGTCCAATGCATGAATATAATATGATGATGTATACTCACATGACTAGTACAATTAAATATCTGGTTAGAAGATTGGCTGAGGCCAACAAATAGAAATGAGAATGATTCATGGATGACATACCATGATAATGAGTTTCACTGGACAAGCTTGAGATGTTGATATAGTATGATGAGTAAATGATATACATGTTCTTCCCATTCCTTATAAAGAGAATAAATGACTTACTGCTCTATCACAGATAGTTGCAATGCTTTAAAAGATGAGAATATTCTAAACTGCTTATCTTCTGCTCAGTTTTATACCATTTAAACTGTGATAATAATATTGTTGGCAGAGAGTTATATCTCTCGCTTGAACAATTGTCTCACCCCATGGGATCCACATTTTTTTAGGTGGACGTGTACGAGGAGGATTGAGACCATATTGTAGAGGAAGAACATCAGCAACAGGGACAGTAGTGACAGCTCAGGTTGAGTGTACTATCTGTCGTGTCTTGTAGATAATAGTCCTATGTGTCGTCTCTATACTCTCAGGTCCTTGGAGTTGGTTTGTATTGATTTTATGATAATCTGAGGATTTTGGCCTAAATGCCTTGAGGTTTTATGTTGCTTTAGTATGTGTTTTGATAGAGCAACTGCTATATGTTATCCTCGAGAAAAGATGGTACATTGTATGTACAATGTGAACAATGATGTATATAAAGTTTTGGTTCTGCCTTAAAGAGTTTTCCTAGAAATGGATCTCTTTGCAAAATGGTTTTAATTTTTAGTGGGTTTTTTTAATCCACTGTTTATGTTTATTTCGCTTAATTAATGACGATTTGTTTGTCGGTCGTCACACTAGGTGCACATGCAAGCAGATTGGCCAAGGTTCTTCTACCTTGGGCTCCTTCTCCATCATGGAACAAGAAGGACATGCTCCAAGCAGAAAGGAAGACAAAGAGGGTGGTGTAAGTGTGTAAAGAACTCGTTTGAATGCAAGGATGAAGGAATATAAGGCTTAGGGTGAGAGAGAAAGAAGGGAAAGGGGTCTAGCCAAGCTTGTCATGTGCCCATGGTTAAAAACATCATGTCCATGCAAACCAGCATGTCCATCGGTTTTGGGTGTCAAGAGAACCATTGAATATTGACTCCCAAGTGATCCATCGACCTCCAACAGTAGGGTAACCATCGAAATTCAAACCCTTGGTCATAAGGGTAAAAACCTTAACATCGCCATCAGTTTAGCATCTCTCTTAGTGAACCACTGATCCAAGGAGATTCAAGAGGGAAAACCATAAACCCTGACACCTCTAGGGACCACCATTGGATCCTAAAACACCAGGAAAGTCATCGATCCCAACTCACTAGAAGAACTGTCAAGTTCTAGCACTCAAGGTAGCCCATCCATGAGAGGAAACCCTAAGATCAACTATCAGTAGATGCAACCATAGAACCAAGGTGTAACAAGGCACCCCATGGTACAAACGTATCAAGCATGATATGAAATCATGTGATGCACAACAAGCATGTGACAAATTACAAGAAAAACCCTAGATATGGGTAAATTATATAAAAGTCTAAAACAAGCATATAAATGCATAACTTGCTCAAATAGTGTCCAAACTGGACCAAACTTGAAACTTAACTTTATCACATGATATCAAAGCACATATTAGGGTTATACTAAGGTTTTAAGCATCTAATTAAGGTAAGAAAGCATATTCAACCAAAAAGCAATTAGGTCAGAGGTCTTACATGATGGAAGATTTTATCTACAAACCACCTAATATATGTCCTATTATGCTCTCTAGTAAGTCACATGGCACTTGCTCAGGGACATTTTGTATTTATAAAATTAGTATGTTCAGTGATAGAAATACCCACTTCGTCGATATTGTGTAAAATATACAAGTGTGTTGATTCCCACAGCTCATAATTAATAACTTTCACTTGTTCTCCCAAAGTCCTTTTGTCGAAATAAGCATCAATATAGATTTCAATGACAGGAGATTCATTAAAACTCAAAAAGTCATTGAAAAATTCCATATCCTTCCTAGCCACATAATCATCAATAGCACTCCATTCGGACAGATAACAATTTTAAATATCACCTTTAAAAACACTCATGTATCTTTCAAAAGGATACACCCAATATAAGAAAACCAAACCTAACATTTTCACTTCCATGTTCAAATGGACAACAAGATGTATCATGATATCAAAGAATGAAGGAGAAAAATATATCTCAAGATGACAAAAGGTAACAACTACTTTTTTGCAACTTATCAAGATTGTCAGGATTAATAACATCACTGCATAGAGTGTTGAAGAAGAAATAAAGCCAGGTGATTGCAAACTTTACATGCTTCAACAATATAGATCAAAAAGCCACAAGTAATATTTGCATCATTAGAGCATGATAATCATGAGATTTAAGACCTATCGGTTTTAGATCCTTCATTGACACCTATCTATAGATATTGAAAGAGTTTCCTTTGTAGTACCTTAACATTAAGAAAACACTCACAAAAGGTTCTTTTCTCATGTCTAGACAACGTGTAACAAGGAGGTAAAAGAAAAAATTTAGTCACTACTAACTTATGTTATCAGTTATTTCTTATATCTATTTCACGTAGGTCTATTTCGAATATGATGTCATCTTTAGTCTTACCTGGTTTATTCAACAGAGTATCAATGACGCTATGATACATATTTTTCTCAACATGCATGACATCGATACAATGTCTAACTACCAAAGAACACTAATAAGGAAGAACCCAAAATATTGACCTCTTCTTGAATAAAAATTTATCACTCCGTGTGGGAATCATACATTGTGATCTCTTACTAAAAGTATTGACAAAGTTTTTTACTCTTCTATAAACAACCTCCCTTGATATAGGTTTAGGGACACTCTATTCCTCAGTTGATCCATTAAATGTTTTGCGACTTTCAATAAGGGTGCACTTTTGGAAGAAACCTTTGATGATCAAGATATACAGTCTTGTCACCATGTTTTGGTCATATCGAATCAATGTTCTTCTCACATATAGGATATGTTTTGGATCCTTTTACTCTGTATCCAGACAAATTCCCATATGTTGAAAAGTAATTAATAGTGCAAAATAACATAACATGCAAATAAAATGTCTCTCTACATGAAATATCATAGATCATCACACCTTCTCCCCTGAGTTTCCTTAAGTCGTCAATCATAGATTCAAGAAAAATATCAATATTATTGGAAGGTTGTTTGGACCATATATCAACAAAGATAGCATGATGTACTTATTTCTCATACAAAACCATGGAGGAAGACTGTATATAACAATCATAACAGGCCAAGTGATATGTTAGATACTTGATGTGTTGTATGGATTCATCTCATCGGTAAAATCTCAAGCCTTAGATTGCTGACTTCTTCATTAAATTCAAGATACAATAAATCAATTTTCCTGAATCAGATGCATGTCGTAGGTTCTCATCATTTTATTTTCTTTGCTTCTGCATGCCAAGATAAATTTGATGCATCCATAATATTGACAAATAAGCATTGAAACCGTTATACAACTACTTAAACTATGGTCCATTATAAATATATATTGTGCACCATTTATGTATATTGTTTTCACAAACAATAGCCTAACCCTAGCATGATATACTCTACCTTCCGTCATCTAAAACATTCACTACTTATCATTAAATTCAATACTATAATATCTAGAAACTAGGAGTGTTATTGGTTTATCTGAAAAGCAAAATATTTGGATTTGTAAATAAGGGAGAAACATATACCTATTGCCTAAACATGAAAAGATAATGACAAATATATATAGGAATCCCGGTGGTTTTGGTTCAGGTATTGGATGCTTTGTGATCAGATCATGCTGTGGACACGGAAAGCTGTTTTAGTTTAGCTTTAGGCACACGGCTGTCATCAAACTAAGAGTTGATAAAGACGAGAATATAATGTGTTAAGGAATTAATTTATGGACACCGTGAGAAATGTCAAATATGTTTATAGATTAAAAAGTGGTGAGTTAAAAGAGAGAATGACTTGTTAAACAGCCGTATAAACTGTTATAATTTCATATGCAACTGTCTTTTTTCACATAGGTGATATACTATTTACAAATGAGAAATTTCAATTTACTCCGGATACAAAGTTGGCTATTTCACCAACCAAGTGAACGGTATTGGACATCATCTATCGTTGTATAAAATTCGTAATAAATGCTACAAAACGTGCCGTAATTTTTTTTAAAAAAAAACTAGTAGCTTTTCCCGGGGTTATTCAATATCCCATTATCCTTTTTCATTCTTTCACAATTTGAATTTATAAAGCAAACGAAAAGGCTTGAGCAGGATAATAATAACACTCTGGCCAAATACGGGTACCTTTTACGAAAAATCTATAAAAAAAATCAAAATCCAAACACGACACTTTATAAACAAAACAAAGAAAAAATCACAAAACAGCGGCAGGTAGACAACCAAGAAAAACCGCTCTAATCTATTTTCCTGTGTGGGACGACTTCAAACCCGCCTTCGGGCTTCTCCTCCAGCGAGTACGGCATGTGGGTGCCAAGGATCTTGTCCCACCACACGAAGAAAGGCTGGGAGTAGTTGTACTTTGCCCCGTAGAGCTGGTGGTGGACATCGTGGTAGGCGCTGTTATTGGCGAAGAAGACCTGGAGAGGGTGGCCGGGGATCCGCATCCCGCAGTGGTCGTCGACGGTCTTCATGGTAGCGAATGAGAAGAAGAAGATGGAGACGCGAGGGGACATGCCGGAGATGAGGAATGATAGGGCACCGCTCACTGTGTCGAGCAGGAGGCCCTCGACTGGGTGGTTGTAGAGGGCGCCGTAGGCGTAAGGGACTATGAGACGGTGGTGCCTCGAATGGAGGTGGCGGTAGAGGAATTGGCTGGTGTGGACGAGGCGGTGGAGCGCGTACTGCCATGTGTCCATCACGAACATTGCTACCGCGATCTGGAATGGGATTTTGAACAGCGATGAGAGCTTTGCTTCCGCTGGAGGAGGAGAAGAAGTCCCTATCTCGCCGCTCACCACCTAATTAATCATCCAACATAGCACATTAAGTACATTACAGATGACAATGTGATAAATTAGAGACAGAAACGATTGAAATCAAGTCGATTCACTATTTCCTAGAGCTCTATCTACCTTGAAGAGGATTATGGCAACCAGGATCTGGAGGGCCTGCTGAAACAGAACTCCCTTGACGACATCTCGTTTGGACACCAGATTCTTCTCCTCCTCATCCTTCCTGGAATGCAGCCTGTACTTTTCAACCGATCCCAGCAACACATACAGCCCAGAATATAGCCAGTAGACCACCACTGGAACAAAAGTCCCCAGCAGCTCGTCGGAGACGACGAGCGACATCGGATCGAGCTAACGTTGGCAGCCTGGTTGGGGGGGGGGGTGTGGAAACAGGGATAGCTGTAAGTTGATCTCGGGTTGAGCAGGAACAGGCGAGGCGGCAGACAAAAACCATGAGGAACGTGGAAGCATGATGGTTTTGTTGCTACACAGATGGATGCTGTGGTCAACGGACAATATATATCCAGAAACAAGGGCAGTGCCCACCGAATCCAGGGCTGTGGTGATGCTGGTTTTCTCTAGCTTGCAGGGATGATTACATCCCGAAAACACTGATCTTTGATCCCCCCAGACTTCTAGAGGCATACTTGTATATATTTTATTCACAGTTGATATTCTTTTCTTTGTTATTGAAATAGTTGTACCGCCGGTATCCCAGCTGTTACCTGCATCGTACGATTGTCCCCACATCCTTGATTGACCCTACGGTCCCCCAAAATGCTACCAAGGCAGTGTACATGTGGATAGTTGCGCTGCTTGTGCAGGGCGTGCAGTCTATACATACATTCGGTTTCATCTTCCATCCATTAGTTTTCGCTAAATGGGTCTTGAGTCAAGTCCGGCCCAGACTCAGGTCCAAATTGTCAGAATCCACAGGAATGATAACCAATTGGGACTGAGAGTTTGTTTGGTAAGATGTAATATAAAGGAAAAAGAAGATTTAAAAAAATAAAAGACACAACTATCATCTCCTATTTTATTTGGTTGGAACTATGTGGTTAGCTTACGTTATTTGATACAAAAAATGGATACACAAAGTTCGTTCATTGCTAACTTTTATGGCTGTGTTTGGGTTTCATATTCCCTCCATTAGTTCCGGTTTCATATGTACCCTAATTACATCTTTCCTCCACTAATTTTGACTTTATCAGTTTTGTGTCGGGTCCGGTGCAAACTCAATCAAAATTGGACATAATCTATTGGAATAATAATCATATAAGACCTTATTTGGTAGGTCGTAGTTGGAAAGAAAAAGAAGGCCTCCATAATAGAAATATTAAATAAATATTTTTAACTTCTCCTGTTTAATTTGGTTGGAATATTTTGGAATTGCTTGTTTTCATTTTATTGTGATTTAATACAAAAGTTGATGCAGCTTTTGTGTCCATATCTTTTTTTTTTGAAGTTGGGACCATCTTATTTACTCTAAATCAGAAACAGCAATCTCCCGCAGCAAGTTTGGGATAGCAGTTGGTTCCATGGTTGAACTAAACGTACCGTATAATGCACCTCTAGCAACCTCGTGAGCCAACCTGTTACAGTCTCTCTTAACAAAAGAAAAATCGCAGAACATAAAAGAACTAACTACATACTTGATGTCATTCATAAGCAGACCCAGATGGTCTCTTCTAGTGTTCGTATTGATAAGGGCATCGATCACTATTTTAGAATCAGACTCCACGATCGCGGAAGTAAAGCCCCAATCAGCAGCTTGCTTAACTGTTGCTAGAATAGCTTGAGCCTCTGCGAGCTGCACATCTCCCAGATTAGCACCTTGTTCCGCTACCACTGCCACAAGTCTCCCATCAGCATCTCTAATAGCGCCTCCCATCCCCGATAACCTGTTCTGTCCCATAGCCGCATCACAGTTGATTTTAAGCCTGCCATGGGGCGGCCGTGACCAAGTTGGAATAGCCATTTCTATGGTTATGGGCCCTTTGTCCCGTGTTTCTCCATTGAACCTTCTGAAATCTTCCATGAAGTCGGTCGCCTGCTGGATAGTCGTGGTTAAGTGAACCTCCGAGTTACTGAAGATGCACTTGTTTCTGTATGTCCACAATCCCCACATCATGCCAACTTCTCTCAGGTACTCAGAAGAGTTGAGACTAGTATGCAGATGAAGCAGGGTCTCCGCCGGCTGCTTTCCGATTAGCTCCCGAAAACGGAGCTGACCGAGCTCATGCTTCCAGACTTCCGCTGTCGCCAGGCACTCAAAGATGGCATGTGTGATGGTTTCCTTAGGGTCTTTACATCTAGCACAACTACCATCGGTGATGCAGTGTCTGTCCCATAATCTACCTTTTGTCGCCAGCCCCCCCCCCTGTGCAAGCTCGCCATAGGAAATGCGAAACTTTTGGAGGAAGCTGAGCCCTCCACACTATTTGCCAGACTTCGTCTCTGTCCCCTATACGAATTCTGTTAAATTCCTCCTTCCCCAGAACACATAACCAGTAAGCTGACTTTACTGAGAAGCAGCCTTTTGTGCCCGACCACCATAACATAATATCTTCTGGGAGCCGATGGCTAATAGAAGTTGTGTGGACTCTGGCTTGAATATCAGGAGGAAAAATCTCCTCAATGATCTCGGAATCCCATTTTCCAGTTCCCGCATCTATGAGCTCGTGAACAAATTTGTTTTCTCTGGGCAGTGAAGGGCGGGAGTCTTGAAAACAGGTTTGTTGTCCCTTTAGCCATTTATCCGTCCAGATACGAATGTGTCTGCCATCTCCTACTCGCCAACTTATGCCTTCCAATAGCACTGGTTTGGCACTCCAAATACTCCGCCATGTAAAACTCGGGTTGTGTCCTCTATAAGAATCCAGTAGAGACGATCTTTGGAAATACCGAGCTTTGAGAATTTTGTGTCCATATCTATATGTATCGATCATTGTGCTTAAATTTGGAGGGAGGGTAGGTGGTGGGGTAGTGCATTTTCTTGTGGGATTGGATTTTACAAAGATTAAAAAAGACTTAGGTCCGTACATTCTTATTTATAGTGTGTTGTCCAACACATTTGTTGCAGTCAGGCTTATGCACCTGACTGTGCTCGATCTGGGTGTTGTACTTAACATGGTAATTTTGTGTGAACTCCAAACTCAAGTATAACTATAATATATCAAACTACACTCATTTACACCCTACAAATTAATATTTTTATTAAATAATATTAAATCATATTTAAATATCACTATTAGCAACTAGACACTACCAATCAGGGCCAAAGTTGCGCTAGGTTTATCTAATTTATAGTTATGTGATATTTCATGAGTTTGAATTCAGATTTTACTATATATTATGTCTTATTTGAGAAAGCATTGTATTGAATTATGAACTCTACCATATTGATCTATGAAAGATAACTAATTGGATTAACTAATCACTGAATCCTAATTCATGTAGTTCCCTATGACCTTATAGCCATCCTAGTATTCAAAAGTTTGGATAGCAAAATCACTACATGAAACATCAGCAATAACAACGGAAAAAAGTTGTCGTAAATGTAACAAAGTCCATCTAGGGATGTCAATGGAGAGGGTATGGGGAGGGTAAGGTCTTACCCTTACCCTTACCCTCTTTGGGTAGCGGGTAAGGGTAATTATCCTTCTCATCAATCCCCTTACTCTCCCCTTACCCTTACCCTCTTCTCCACAGGGTAAATGGGGAGGGTAAAGGGTAAGCGGGTAATTTTGACAAAAAAAGAATTTTATACACATTGTGTGTTAATTTTTAATAATTTTACAACTATTTATTCATAACAATATATAAAACATTATATCCAATTCAAAATTATATGTTTCTCTGTGTAAAGTTAAGTCAATTCACACAATAACAATTTTTTATGCATAAAATATTTTTTTCCTTTGCATAAATATGCATAACAAATAAGTGTTTCACCAACACCTCATTTTCTGCAAGATATATATGTTTTTCTCTCAACAAGAAAGTATTACATGCACAACACCAAGTCATTTTCCAATGATAGAATAAAGTATTAGGGTTAAACATTTACATACAAACCCCTTTAGAATATTTATATTTGTGTAACCTTTATATCATGTGTGGGGAAAAGGGTAAAAGGGTATGGATAATGTCTATACCTTACCCTCCCCTTATAGTATAGCGGGGAAATGGAGAACGAATAAACGGATAAAGGGTAATAAAAATATTTACCCTTACCCTTACCCTCCAGGGTATGGGTAAGGGTAAACGGATAATACCCTCCCCATTGACAGCCCTAAGTCCATCGCTATAATAATTAAAGATGGAAAAAATAGTCATCGCATGTCATCATTGTTGGTCTTGCCATTAATGAAAATAATGATGATTAATTTCAATTCGTCGCTAATAGAAATAAGGATGACTCGTGGATCTTGTCATTAATGGTTATAATGACAACATGCATTGTTCATCATTAATACTATCAACAATAATATAATTCCATCATAAAAACTAATAATGATAAGTTATTATTTTAATATAAAAATATATTTGTGAAGTCTTTTCTCCATCGTAAATATTGATAGACATGGTTATATATATATATATATATAATATTTACTCATGACCAACCAACATATACAATCAAACCATCCCATGAGATAATTTCCAACAATTGGAATCTTTACTTCCATTTATTAACAAAATGTTGATACACATTGTGGTGGACATGCCACCTTGTCACTTGTACATAGTTGAACATAAATACATACAACATATATGTAAATTGTCCACATAAATTTGAATGTACACCAATTATTACACTACATCACAATCTATCTTTGAGAATCTCCTCTCTTGAATTCATTTCAAGAAAGGTATAGAGGACTTGTAGCTAGCGTTCACTTTAGGACCATATTTGTACATCAGAACTTGAACTCAACACGAATGAGAAAATGATTAGCCTTCATCACCTTCTTTTAATAGGATTGGATCCCTTCTTTCATTAAAGTAATCAGAGTACATAGCATCTATTGGGGGAAATTCCAATGACTGTTCTTCACCACAGAAAACAATTTTTGGTATGGAACATGTTGTACCCTTTGTTAACATAAAGTTAGTGAAACTACCTACTCTCTCCCTTGAGTAGTGGGAAAAAACAAAGAACATGTAACAAAATTTCTCAGACCAAGAAAAACCTATAATTAGTTCAATAAGGCTGGTGGTACCATTTATGTCTAACCAAAAGAACTCCCTCTAAGATATGCGGTATTCTATAAAATGCATGAAACAATAACATAGGTAGGCCTCCCTCCATATATGAAACTGAAAGTGAATTAATGTGCAGGGTCTAAGAGGGAAACATAGTAACTGACTGCGGCACGACAACATGGAATAGTTTATTCTTCAAATTAGACAAAACACCAGCAGCTATTCTTCAATTTAGACAAAATACCAACATCTATTCTATTGCTTGAAATAATGTCTTAACATTAAAGCTTCATGTCCTGATCGATGGATGCAAATAGTTGTTGCTTAAAGCATGTCTTACTGTTTTAGCTTCATGTTATGCTCCATGTCTGCAAATAGCTGCTTGTTCAAAGAATGTGTTACTCATGGTTGCATCTCAATTATGGATTTGGATTTAAAGAGAACCAGAACAACAACCAAAACCATATGTGTTCTTTCAGCTCAAATGAGATGGCAAGTTCTTCATTTCATAGCACAAGGAAAAGCTCAAAATGAGTTCACCCTGCAAACTCTGACATAGCAACAACTTTATAGTTGAATCCATCAACATTAGAGCTTTTATAAACACAACCAATGGTATGACAAATCTTAAGACAAGAAGAACCAAGAAAAGAAACAAGACTTTTCAATAGAAGTTACAATAAACATTAAAGAAACCAAAGGTTTATGGTTGTTTATAATTAATGCTATAAAGAAGAGATGATTTGGCAAGCCTATATTCCCACTGAGTCAAAGTTCCTTGATTATTATGTTTGCTTATTGACAATACTTTATGGATGATTCAGGATACATATTAGCAGTTTATTCACAATTGAATGTTAATTCATGAACTTGTGAACTTATAGAAATTTATCTTTACCTTAGGTTATTAAATATGTTTATGCATTATGCAACATAGATCTGTAAAAATGGGTTGGGTGAGGAATGTAAACAGAGCTAAAACACTTGCATTTTTTATAATTTTCAAAAATGATTCCTCATATACATGCACTGAGAAACTCTCCAACATGACCAAAATTGGTAATAAGACTCCTCTTGGGAGGAAAGTTCCCATCGAAGATGAATGGAGGGGCCAACAAAGGATAAGAGCATCATTTCCATGGACTCGGTCACCCACCCAAACCTGACATAAGCAAAGATAAGGGCTTGAAACTTTACCAGACCATTAGAATAAGGAATTGATGTTTCACAATGAATAAGGGGTGAATATGGGTGTTATAGTTGGAGTACAAAGCTTACACGTGGTTTCTTAAAGCTTAACATGGATATTGGATTAGAAGTTATCATCTCATCTTTTAGCGTTGGATATGACAAATGCTTATTGTATTACAAACCCCTTACAAGCTATATTACAGATGATTTTCTTAATATTAAACAATGTGAAATGGTAATCTCATTGACCTAATTTAGTAATATGTGGCTTCTACTCAAATACATCATAAAAATGTGCTTACTTGGATAGTAATATGCTTTTACATGAAAATATGGTCTTCTGATAGTTGTCTCCAAATTGGTGTTCATAATCATTATTTGTCATGTACATCTCTTCCCTAGCAACAACATACTTCTCCTACTCAGCTCCTAGTAGGTTTTTCCTTATTTATTCATTAGACCAGTTAGCATCAATGACTGCCTTGCATTTACATGATCAACTTGCTAATCGTAGTTTTAAAATGGCCAATAAACATTTTCACTTCCTCTAGCATCATTATCTCTGATATAGGTTGACTTTTAGCAAACTCATCAAAGTTGTTAAAATAGTGACTGGTCTGCTTTAGATGCCAAGGCTATAATTGGACATATTGAGCCTAGATAATCTTCCAATGGGGCATCATCTTCCCATAATGCTCATCGCACAAGATACTATACTTAATCTACAATAAGAGAAAAATACAAGAACAATATCTGCCAACAAGTAACTCATCATCCTTCAACAAAACTTGACTAAAAGTTCCACCAGAAACTAGTAGCAGCCAAACCCGCTACATAAGAAGAATTCACAAGAAAGAAAGATCACATATTCATTTGAAGGCCTTCAAAACTACATAGATAGTAAGATAAAAAAAAGTAATTATCTAGTGAATTAATAATGAACCGTGCTAAGAGATTATGACACAACAAAAGCTTCAAAGAAATGTGAATCAAAACACAACTACCCACTATCATTAACCAACAGACCAACATATCAATTTACTGAATCTACTCATATTGTAGTAGGAACTAAGTGTTGACAACTTATAGTGATGCAAGGAATCATATTTGAAGAAATTGTGCAAAACCCTATGAGGAAGAAAACACCACATGAAATCTTGAAAACATTGTTAATAAGCCTCCAATTTAGTAAAACGAAACACTCACATCGCACAAATCCTTAGTTGTAGAGGAAGTCAGACCAATTGCATCACTCATGCCAGTGATGAATTAACCAAGCTAGGATTCAAAAACTCCAAATCATTATTGAGTAATAAAGATGAGTCCAGCAAAAAACTCGATTCACCAGAGCACAACATCTAGATCTTCAACAATCTTTAATCAAAAGGACTACTCTTCAAAATATGAAACTCCCAAGATAAAAATAGGAACCCAAAAGCATAAAACCTTGGATTCTTCATAAAGTTCAAAATCCAAGAAGGCTGTTGATGAAAATATGAAAGAACCATGGTCAAAAAAACATATAAGACTTTTCATTGCAGTCATTTCTAGGAATCAAATGTAGCAAATGCAATAACTAGAGAAGGGGAGAATTGGCAATCAAGAAGGATACAAGAAAACCACTACGAACCTTATGTATACTATTCCACCCAGTGTGAACCCCAAGCCCACCAACACCAAATACATTCACCTTTGCATACTCTCCCATGGCATGCCACAACAATGGAGCTCATACCAATGAAATGGGGTCCAATGCCCAGTTTCCAAATATCTAAAAGCAAAAAGAACATTTTATTTCTTATTTCCTATGAGTAGTTGGTAGTAGAATGTATGACAAAAGACTAGGTATTAGAAATCTAGAGAAGGAGTTGATTATGGTGGTGTCAAGAACTTGAGATGAGCGTCCAAAGATTCAAATTTACTTTGAGATACTCAAACAAAGACAACTTAACCAAAATCATGAAGAAACATGTCTAAAAAAAATTTACAGTAATGGTTCATTGCATACATTTCTAGAAATGCAATAACTAAAACAATGGGAAATTGGAAATCAAGAAGGATACTAGAAAATCACTATGGATACAATCTACACTATTCCACCCACTGGGAAAACCCAGTTCAGCAACACCAATTACCACAATCTTTGCATACTCTCCCAAGGCATCCTACAACTATGAAGCATAAAATTGGGTCCAAAAGTCTAGTTTCTAGAGATCTAAAAGAATAGAAGAACAGCTTGTTTCTTAGTAATTGTCTGAGAATAAGATATACACTCGCAGTATATGATTATAAAAATATTTCACCTACTTTTTCAATGTGAATATGTTCTCTCTATTCACAATATTTGGTGGGTAAGGAACCAATATATTTGGTAAGTGATAGCATATCAGTTGATTTATCTTAGCAAAAGAGATGATAATTTCAAGTTTTTATGTCAGTAGGATTGGATAAGTGACATATATTCTTTCCTTGAGCTACTGCATGTTGGTCCTTTGTGCTCATTTTCAAGATTATGTGTTCAAACTACATATGTCAGCTACGAGATTCAATGTTTGGTTGAGTTATCACATATATATATTTTGATGGGGTTTGCTTTGGGTTGAAGTGTGTTGTGGGATTTGAAGATACATATTACTAATACACTTCCATTCAGTTGTACTCATATTCAATTTCCTTCCTGTTAGCATCTACAATTTTGTTATGGTTGTAATTTGGTGTAGTACCCATACAATATGATGATGGACGCCATTGAGGGCACTCTGCATGTGTTTGTGACCAGAGGTGATGTGATTTGCCCCCGCCCTTCTTTATGATGATGACCTGATCATGTTTACCTCATACCATCTCGATTCTCTCTCCCATCTTTGAGACCTCCCTATGAGGTAGCAGAAATTCAAATGCTAGAAAGTGAATAGACAGAAGTATGGGTTACTAACAAGAAAAGGGATGAGAAGGAGGTGAAGAGGATTGAGGACAACATTGGGATACGCTATAAAATGGATGTATTGGATTACCTTGGGACCCATCTATTGAAAGGAGGGCGTTGTCCTCACCATTTCAAAGTGATAATAGAAAGGATGAATCAAAATATGTTAGGGTGGTGTAGAAAAAGGTTGCCCTTTTTTGGTTGGATTACTTTGACTACTCACATGTTGTCTTCTATGCTGCTTTATCTACTTGTTGCCTCCTTCCCACCCATGTCTGTGATCAAGAAGATTGAGATAAGGTTGAACATGTTCTTATGGAGGGAAAAGGATGGGGGATCAAGTTTTCGTCAATCTATGACTATCTAAAAAGTGCTTTCAGAATATCACTTATGCTTAAGAAGTAAATCCACTACATATGGATTGTATTGTCTTGTCCTCCTTTGGGTGATCAGCACCTTAGGCTCTTTCTTCATGGGTTCTTCCTACTTAGACATTATCAGCTCACTATGGCATGGCAATAACATATAATGTTGATAAGATCATGGATATGTTAAGTATGATGACATTCTTCCTAGGCCTATTTGAAATGGATGTGAGATATATATAATGTCTCCACATCTAGTACTTAAAAACTAAGCCTTTTTACATCCATGATGAAAGTTGCAGACTTCGCATGATCGCTTTCTTATCCATTTGAGTGATTACCAAGAAAGGGTTGTAGAATATAAAAATCAGGTCCAAGTAACACATAAAATATGCAGGCATGATTAGATGACTTGGATGATTGTTACAATTTTATAAAACCAACCTTTTGAAAGGAAACTAAGGAAATTACAAGATAAACCTAATTTACAGAATGCTTTTAGATTGCAATAGCATGCACAACATAATTTAAACTATGGCAATGAATTCAAGGCTACACGTTGTGGATTTTACATTGCAAGGAGAAAATAGGATAGACCTAGACTTACATATCATTAGAAAAAAAATTATAAGATCCAATAAATATGATAGGCCTAGACTTACATATGTGATAACCTATGAGTTTTCTCTCTGAATTGCTTTTAAAAATGTCTCTCTAAATTCAAACAACTTGGGTCTCTAGTCAACTAAACCTTGGAGCTTCTTGATGATAAAAAAATCCATCATTAATGCTCTCAGTTCTCTCATGGATTATAACATTTGAACTACTATCAATTAGCTTTGTTTCTGATGGTTCTAAAGGTAAGCACCTATGCACGGGGATAGAGGAGTCCAAGACTCCCAAGATAAATTCACAATATGCAACAAATCATATATCATGCATATGTCGATCACACAGTAGGTTAGGAACATCAAGATTATCATTGACTCAAACTCTTTCACTACAAATAGCTTGTGAAATAATATATTGAGTTATTGTTAAATTTAAATGCCTATTTACAATGTAAGTTTTTCAAAGATCCATGCCTAGATGAATATACTTGATTAAGAAAAGCAAACTAGCATAGAAAATACTAACATGTCCATACCTGAGTTATTAAATTGTGAGCACCATTGAGACCATCTTCCTCCCCAATATTGAATAAGAAAATGATCCCCCTTTTTAATCCATGTGCCCACTTTGATATCCCTCGAGCAAGTTCCAACATTACAATGCAACAACTACAATCACCAACCCCTTCTGGTTAGAATACAACTCACCATCTTGCTAAATGAGATCAAGTCAACAAATTTGCCAAAACTGCTACTCCCAGTAGATTACTTTCTAGAAGGAAACAATGGGTAGATTGAACATATCCCTAATTTATTCAAACAGTTGCAAACCATAAGATCAAATGTGTGAAGGAAACACTCACTGCTCCACTTAACATCCCCAGAATGAGGTACAAAGGTAATCCTCCAAAAAAGAGAAACACCTCCAAACCTTTATCTTATCAGAGAGCTTCATTGTGATGCCCACAAAAATGAGGAGGACTGCATTGAAACAAGCAAAAAAATGACCTTACAAGTGTTCAAGATTTAAATATAACTCAACCACATTATTAAAATAAATACACCAGAGCACATACACTTAGTTCATGGCATCTCAATTTTCCATAGTTGTATATCATGTGGCATGTGAGGGATCAATCCTGACATAGATCGTATGGCCCGTGCCAACCATTTCAATAATAAAACCATTATTATCCCTAATTGGACCATATGCATCAATAGCAAGACTAGTATTTTTAAGCATCTATTTACAACCTGAAATCACTAGGGATGTAAAAAGGTACGGGTAGACCCGAGGACCCGCAAATCCGGACCCTTAAAAAATCCATAACAGGTCTACTCTTTTATACCTGCATACCCTTAGACCTGTATACCCTTGGACCTACATATAAGCAGGTCCAATAATGGGTATGCTTGGACCCAGACCCTCTAGACCTGTGTACCCTCTATACACAAGTAACTACTTAAATAATATTATATATATCATACTTTACTAGTCTAACTAATATAATTTTTGAGATTATATCCTACTCTAACCACAATAAGTTTGAGACTATTTATATAATTAAGAATTAACTATTCTAGTTACAATAATGAACATCATATGTAAACTTAAAATAAAAATATTTACTAATTTAAATTTCTTTCTACATAAGTTAAACATCATGATGATGACTACAAATATGTAAACAATTAACTCAATTAATGTTAATGTTTAAAATATAGCATAAATCTAATATAACTATTGCATGTTAATATACTATATAATAACATTATCTTGTTGTATTAAAATATATAGAGCATAGTCATTTTTCTTACATAAACAATATGTTGTTTTATAGAACCACTTATCCACATACCCGCTATTATTGTAGGTACGGGTATGTTGTGGGTCTAGGTTTTGTATTATGCAGGTCTAGAACCGGACCCGGACCATCTAAATTAGATGGGTATGGGTATGGGTATTGCCAAACCCACACCATTTACACTCCTAGAAATCACTACCTTAACATGTATAGTAATAAGATGCTATTATCAGTATGGATCCATGGAACACTGATAACTTGGTCAAGGGCATAATCCCCCCTTTAAAACTAAAAATGAAGATAGAAGAAATCTAAAAACAATGAGGGAGTCTTAGGGTTTGCAACCACTACCTAAAATTACCCTGACATATTCTAATATATTTAATATAATGTCCAATATCACTGAGTCCAAACTCTCAAGACTTTCAACTTAGTCATTCAGTCCAATGTCAACACACTCTATGCCATATCAAAATAAAGATCTAATCATAAATCACCTCACAAAACATAAGATCCTTGGCACAACTATCTTTGGAAGAATGATAAGACACACAAGGTGTTCAAGACAGAATAATGAAGAGCATTAACTTCTGAAAGCATCAACATGAATTCTTAATAGTATTGTCAATTGTTCTCACAGTACCACTATATTTTGTTCATAAAGGGGGGAAATCATGTCTAACAAAATGCATATAAAGATAAATATTCGAATGTTCTTCCTTCATTGGTACTGAAACATTTCAGGAGCCTAGAATGCTAGTTTAACCAGATAGGAATCCAGATGGACCACTCCTTTGCCTAGAAACTAGTGAAGCATTAGTTTCAAGAAAGTTACAACATATTTATATATGCATCATAAAAGAAAAACAATACAAAAAAAGACTCATCAATTGTTGAACTGACCCCATAATTAATTTAATGTATCATTTTTTGAATTAGAAGGAGAAGAGGCATATCCACCATCATCTTCACTAAAGTCAAGAAGTTCCTAAACTTTCTGATTGCTGACTATCTTGTCTAGTATATTTTCCAAATGTTTTTGTGTGGCACGCTTAACATCTTCAACTACTTTAAGGGATTGTTCTTGAACTTTTAAAGCTTCTTCCTTGTCTTTCAATGCTTGGTCTTTTGCTTTAAGTTCATCAAGTAAGAAAGTTTTTGTTCTGTATGGCCCTCTAATATCTCTTAGCTTTACACCTCCACCATAACTAGATATGTACTTTTTAGTTCTTGATTCACCATAGCTTTTTTCACAACCTCAATAGGAAGAAGAGATGTCTCAACTTGTTGGATGCTTATGATTTTTTCCTATAGCCAAAAATGTATTAATAAGTACTAGATAAATAATATTATGTATTTGCATGCTTACATTAACTTGAGATGACTCCATAGTAGCTAAAGTATCACCCTTCTTGTGGCTTTCAAAGTACATTGTTGCCATGTCAGGTGGGTTACCATCTTTTCCTCCCTGTAGTATCATCAACATTAAATATATGCATATATAACTACACACAAAATGATGAAAAGTAGTAACATATATGAAGAACATTTTGCCATGATATCTCTCTAAGAGGCATGCTACATGTGAGATGAAGTAACCTCTTGTTCAGCCCTTCTCTATTTTTAGAGTTTCTCTTACTCGATGCCTAAAGTTGATATAAGGTCCACATTGATAGAAGAAGAAAAGTTGGAAATTGAAGTACAAGTACATTGAATTGATGTAAAGCTTTATAATTTATCAAGTTACTAATTATAAACTTCTCACTATGAAAAATATCTTTTACAAGTCATTACTAGTCACTGTCAACTTCAATAGCCATAGGTTTTGTTAGTAGTAATTGTTGCATGTCCATTCCCTTCACTGCTTGATGCATTGATGCCCTCCACTTTATCCATAATTCTTTCAAATGTTTTAAAGTGTGAGATTTATAATCTTCCATGTTTTTGTTTGAGAATTTTTCCTAATACATATTTAATACCACAAGGACATTAATACAACATTATTGTCTACCAAATGAAGATAACTATAAAGTTATGAAGAGTTTACCACAACTGCAGTCCACATATTATCTTTTTGTCTATCTGTAACATCATTCCATGAGTGCACTTTTATTAGATAGATGTTACAATCACAAACAATTTTTCCCAAATGTCTACTCCAGACCTTGTGATTTTTCCAACCAGCGACCTAAATAGAAGGTAATATCTAGGTGGCGCCTTCTCTTAGTCTAGCCACTTTTTTTACATTTGTTACATCCTCAGTGTTTGAGTGCCTTTTCTACAACATTGGCTATAATCAATAAAGCAACAAGAAGCATTCAGATAATATTGTATAAAAAAGTATAATGTATGTATTTATGAAACACATGACATAAGAAAAACAATAGTCTTTCAAGCACTACAAAACATAAATGAGACATAGCCAATGATACATATGAAAAATGCTGAAAAATCAGTTACCTATCAACACTATATATCATAAGTAAATCATCCAATACATATAAAACATGCAATACTTATGATAAAGGAAAATGATCATACACATTGATTCACCATCGATGGCATGAGAGGGAATCACTTCTGTATCCATATACTCCTCTTGTTCAGTAGGAGCTTCCTCAAAAGGTGTAGGAAGAGATTAAGTTAGGGAAGTAGCATTTCCAGTTGCAGAAGCATCACAAGCTGGAGGAGCATTCTCAATTGGAGGAGCATTTTCAGTTGGAGGAGCATTTTCAGTTGGAGGATCATCATTTTCAGTTGGACCTGGAGCAATTGTTTTTGACATAGGAACTATCCTAGCTCAAGGGACAATATTACTTTGTTTGGAAGATAAGCTATTCAAAAAAGCCAAATGATAGTCACTTGACTCACTAACACCATGGCTTCTCCCTCCTGTATGATTCAATAAATGACTCCTAATCTGTAATCCATGACCACGTCCCTTCCCAATTACACTCAATTATTGTGGCAAGATGAACTTCTTAGCCTTAGACTTAGCTATTGGATCTTTCTCATTTCTCGATGTGCATGCAACCAACTTCCTGCATCATCACCAAGCTAGTTATAAATATAATTGCATGAAAAATCTACATAAATAAAAAAGCATCCCATAGAATGTAAAAGACATGAATTATGTATGAATATACATATTCTGCATTACACCAAATACTTGTTAAAACTGAATTTTCTTACACAAATAAACAAAAATAACAACATTATGAATAATAAGACAACAAAAAAATCCATATGATTTAACACTCTGAACATCAAATGAAATATGAAATACATAAGTTCTACTACAACAAATGCTATATGTTTACAAGTACTTAAAGAGGAATACTATTCTAATTTATATTACCAAATAACAATGGGATCTTCTTGAGAATAATCCATATCATCAACTAGCTCCAACTTGTCTTGTGGATCCACCTTTGTCACAATATGCCACCTCTTATTGATGTGAACTTTTGCATAAAACACTTGTGATTCTTGAGTAGCTAATATAAATGGCTCAAAAGTTTTCCAAATATGTTTGCAGTGAACACTTGTGAATCCATACTCATCTGTCTTTAGTCCTTTAACAACAGTAAACCAATCACATTAAAATAACACCACTCGCTTACTGCCCAAGTATCACAATTCTATGATCTCAATTAATTGAGCGGAGTAATCTTTATTAGTTCCACTACTATAATCACTAACCACAGTCACTCCACTGTGTTGTGACCTTGATCTTTCCTCATGGTACTTAGTGTGGAATTGATATCCAATAATTACATAGCCATAGAAACATGTCAGACATTTGAGCGGACCACGTGACAATGAAAGCAACTCATTTGTCTTCTTGCTTTTATCATTGTCATGTTGATCTCCAATCTAAAAGAATAGTTTTAGAAAAAACAAATAAAAATAGTGTATATGAATTATCATATTAAACATAATACACTAACTTACTTTCATCTTAAATCATTCAATAAAATTCTCATTTAAATTTGTGACAAATATTTGATCTGGTTCAACTCCTTGAATTTGAAAATATTCTTTTGAAAAAAATAGAAAAATGTATGTGATAAAGTTAATAAAATGAAACATAAAATTTATCAAATAGTGTCTCACAAATATTTTGAGAATCTCTTACTCAATAAATGACTTAACTTCCTCCTAATTGTTTTATATATATATATATATGAGCTTTCTCCCACTCAAGCGCATCAAGATCTCTTGTTGTTCCACATCCTAATCATATTCCCTTACATGAAAAAATAGATAATATTGTGAATTCATTGACATATTCATCATAATTTCCATCAAGACGATTGAACTTTGTCTCTATATTATGCAAATATCTTGAACAAAGAGTCATGCATTCTTCTACTATATAACCTTCTGCTATGGAACCCTCTGGACAAGATTTGTTGCGAATATAGGAATTTAATGTGCATAGATATCTCTATATTGGATACATTCGGTGATCATGAACAGGCCCACATAACATAGCTTCATGTGACAAATGAATAGATTAATGCAACATCACGTCAAAAAATGATGGTGGAAAAATCTGATCCAACTTACAAAGTGTAATTGGAATTGGAGCTCACTTTTCTTTAGATCTCCCATATTGAAGCACATACAACCCAAAACCTTGAAAAACATGACAACTCAACAAGTGGTTCATAAACATCTTTGGGAAGAAAGCCATGTAGTGCAAGAGGGAGTATGTGATGTAACAGAATATGATGGTCATGACTCTTCAATCCTGAAAGTTTATTTTCTTTAAGGTTCACACAATGTGAAATGTTTGAAGAAAAACCATCTGGTATCTATAAATCCTTCAAAAATCTTAAAATCTTATGTTTCCTATCTTGAGATAATATGAATGATGCATTAGACAATACTATTTTCCCTCCAGTTATCATTGGGTGCAACTCTTGTCTAATATTCATTGTTTGCAAATCAAGATGATACTTATAATTCTCCTTTCTTTTATTTTTCACATTCATAAGAGTTCCAAGAATACTATGACATATATTTTTCTCCATGTGCATCACATCTAAAGTATGACGTATCAACAAATCTTTCCAGTATGGAATCTTAAAGAAAATGCTTTCCTTGTTCCAGTCATCCCCCCTACTCTTATGAGATACCTTTCTTGAGAATTTTCTTAGAACATTTCCTTCCAGAATTTGCACTTGAATGAGGACATCATCATCGCTTAGTAGTGTAGATGGTGTGCCCTTCTCAATGCTCAATAGTGCCATCAATTGTAGATTTTTTCTTTCTCCATTGATGATTCAAAGGCAAATAACACCTATGGCCCATGAAGCACTCCTTTCCACCATTAGCTAGCCTAATAGAATGAGTACCCTTATGACAACATGGGCAAGAAAGTCTTTCCTTGGTACTCCACCTAGATAAAATTCCATATGCCAAAAAATCATTGATGGTCCACAAAACAACAAAATAAAGATTTAAACTTTGATGTGTAATTGCATCAAATGTTTGTACATTGTTATACCAAAGCTCCAACAATTCATCTATTAGAGGTTGCAAATAAATATCAATACAATTACCTGGACCATCAGGGCCTAGAATGAACATGGACAAACTGAGATTGGTTTGCTTCATGCACATCCAAGGAGGAAAACTGTATGGAATAAGAATAATGAGCCAAGTTCTATATGATGACCTAGAATTGTTAAATGGATGAAAAAAATCACTAGTAAGGCCTAGTCTAACATTCTTCAGCTCTGCTGAAAAAGTACCATGAAGCTCATTAAATTTTTTCCATGTCAAGGAATCAGCCGGATGATGTAAATCTCTGTCATCTCCTTATCATGATGCCACCTCATTAATGAGGATGTTTTTGAGGACATAAATAGTTTTTGAAGGCAAGGCTTTAGTGGAAAGTAACACAAGATATTTATCAATACTTTCTTTCCATTTGCTTTTAGTTTCTCTTCCCCGTTGTTCTTGTCATACTTCCATCTTTAAGAATTGTAAATTTTACATTTATCAAGGCCACGATATTCCTTCCAAAACAACATACAATCATTCACACATGCATCAATCTTGTCATATGAGCAACCAAGATCTTTAATTATATTCTTTGATTCATAATAAGAGCTAGACAAGGTTCAATCGACTGGGAATAGTTCATCTTTTAATAGTTCAAGTAGAATTGTAAAAGAATGATTGTTCCATCTTCCAAGTCTCTTCAGATGAAACAACTTTATCAAGGCAGATAATTTTGACCCCTTTGATCCCTTATAGAGAGGTTGACTTAGGTCGTCCAACTGTCTAAAAAACTTTTTAGCCTCAATATTAGGTTTCTCATCATGATCATCATCATGGTTAAAATATCCCATTTCTCCATCATTCATGTCAAGATTATGTGAATTAGGGTGCATTTCTTCAAGAAGATGATAGCATCTCATCATCTGCTTCATTATCCCCTTCATTATTACTGACTAATGTATCTGAATCAGACTCACTTTCATGTCCCATCTCACCGTGATGATACCAAAGAGTGTAACTCATCAAAATGCCACAAACCATCAAGTGTGTCTTCACTACATCATGTGGGATAGAAGCAATATTGACACAACAAACACAGGGACATATTATTTCATTTGCACCATTTTTTTGACATGCATAGATAAGAAACTCTTCAACATCAATTTCATATGCTGGATCATCAAGTCGATCATCAACAAGTCTAATCCATTCCTTATCCGATGTCATTTTCTATGAAGAATAATTCATATTATTGTTTAAAATAATATAATATAACCATTTATTTTTTGTGTTAAATGTAAGAATTTTTTTCTCTTATTGATTACCTTTATACAAAAGTTGCACAAGTATGGCACATAGCTCCACTCCTCTGGACGTCTATATATTTAGTGTTCTAACACTTAATTTATGCATGAACCTTGAAAAATCTTGAAGAACTCCTTCTATGGAAAGGCATAAAAGGAAGTGTGAATCAATGGCTTGAATTTAATATATGTTATAATCAAACCGATTTAAATTGTTGTCTATGTATCTAACATCAACTATGTGTGCACATGCTTTATATATATATATATATATATATATATATATATATATATAATATGTTTATATATATATATATATATATATGTTTATATGTATATATATTACACCAAAATTGGGATACATGTATGTTACTAGATAAATGTATGCCTAACTTGATGGAATTACTATCAAAACATGAGATATAGTTACTAACTTGTTGAAAAGTTTCTAAGTGGAGAAGAGATAATTATGTAATATATAATTAAGTATAGAATTTTTTAACTCTAGTAGTACTAGAGGGAAATCATTGTCCTTGTTAAATGCTCAAATGGGTGTTGTTCTACATTATAAAATGTGGTTCATGTGTCACTAGTTGAAGCCAATATAAAGTCTTCTATGCACCTTACATAAAATGCTCAGTAGGAGTATTTCTAAGATATCAGTGTAATAACACCTAGATTGAAGTTATACAAGACAGGTTTCTATTACTGGGATCATAAGAAGTAGGTTTGTTCCTCTTCTTGTTGTCCTAGGTCCGCTTTTGCTCTCAGAATTGATTTTAGACACAATACTTTTAGCTACTACTATTTCAATTCTCTCTATTAGATGAAGGAGGTCATGACTAGTGGTTTCTATCTTCTCTTTTGATGTTTTACTGCTGATGAGGAATGCAGTTAAGACCTTTAACATGTATCTAGATGCATATTGGCTCATTGATGTTATCAACTATAGTTGGCTTCTTTTCTTTGGGATTATGAGTGTTATAGAGAGTGGAGGAAAGTAGGAGCTACTATTATTTTCTTATTTCTGAGCCTATCTTTTATTGGTTTACATCTTTCTTTAGATTCAGAGTTTCTATTTCTGGTTGTGATTGGAGTTAAGTTCCATGTTTTTTCTTGAGCTTAGTTGTTACTCTAGTATATAGGAAAGTAAATTTTTTATGAGTCTAAGATCAATGCATAGCCCCTTAGATGCCTAATCGATACCGGTGCTTACTATATATGCATTAGTTGTTTTATATTTTCAACCATTCAATTAGAGTATAATATAGCTAGGATATATTATGCATGTTATCTAAAGGGATTAGAATGGACCAGAATGTTGGTGGAGAGACATTAACATTCAAATGCACAATCAATCAATCTCTTTGTAAAGAAAACATAGACAAAACTAACGTTATAAAAATGGACAATGTAGTCAATGTGGATTGACTAATAGGGACAAAACAAAAAACATGCGTCATAGAAACCCTACTGTTGGAAAGGGGTAGACCTGATTTTGAGGTGTGACCTAGCATATTAGAAGGAAGCAACATGATAAAGTGGAGAGGGCATTGGACATAATGGTAGATGTGAAGGGAATTATAAAATATGAGATGATGAAAGGATAATATAGCTATAAAAATGGAAGGATGACAACCTACTTTATAATTGCCTATCAGTGTGATAAAAGGAGAAACTAGTGATGCATAGTTACATTGTTTGGTTTGTACTACAGCCACACGACAACCTAGTTTTGTACGCACATTAGAGAGAATGGTCTAAATATGAAAGAAAGAAGCATACCTATCCTTGACTCCTTCCCATGATGACTCATTCATGAGTCAAGGACTTCGTAATACAAACCCCTCCAAACTTTTTCTTAGACTAGGAAACAACATTAGACAGTCAAATGACTACCATCTCCCTGGATCTCACCTCCTCTCACCTCATACATGCCTAACTTTCTTTAAACAACAATACTAGTATGAACAAGTAACATAAAAGAATAGTTTAATCAGTTCTACTGAAACCTATTCTAGAATTTAAGAGGTTCCCACTTCAAGAAGACTTAGGTTATGAGGAGGTGATTTTAGTAAAAGTATATTACAGAATCAATTCAAGAACATAAAAAGATCTCTAGTAGAGATTTTCTATAAATAGTGTCTTCAAGGTATCTATGGTGTAAAGTTTACATAACACTTTTAACTTATAACTAATAAGAAATTATTATTAAAAAAATAAAAATAATAAAAAAATGGTAATGACCATAGAGGTTGACAATCAAAATTACACCATGATAGGTAAAGTACTAGTCAAAGGTGTCATTGGATCTCGATCTGAAGGAGGGTTGTGGGTGTTGCACACTGAAGTCAGAGGACTTCAGTTGGGTTTTGTAGTCATCCAAGGTAGTAAATTAAAACATAAGTAACAATAATACAAAACTTCTAATGTTAAAAAAATTTAAAGTAACAAGAACAAATAAGTTAAAGGTATACATAATTTGTATCTTAATTACCAGATAGGTTGGGTGCATTCGGGAAACAAGAAAGTGGTTGCTAACATGCACAAACACATTGATTTTGCAGCTTTAGGTGATCTTCTCATTATAATTGTTCTTCCTATATATAATAATGCATCCAAGTTCCTTAACCTTAATAGAGCGCTAACTATTAATGAAACTACTGATATGGAATTGTATAACACAGAAAAGTCTTTTGTTGCTGACAAGGTTGACCCTTAAATGATCAAACCCCATCCTAAAGAACTACCATATTGACACACGATCCCTGCAATGTATATCCTTTAAGTGGTACCATATTAAGTCCATTCCATTCAAAACCAATGAGATCACAACATTGTCAAATGATTTATTTCCTTAACATGTTTTTTTTATTTTCTCCTATTTTAAAATAAATAATAAAATAAAACCAATGCCACTATGTCATCTTGAACCACCAAGATTCTCTCTTCCCATATTTTTAGCAATACCTTTCACTCACTCTTTCGATCTTCAACAATCACAATTTTGATTTTCTACAATCTCTCTTCAGACACTTCTCTCTTTTAATCTCAAGTTTATCTGTTTTAAAAATATTCTTATGATGGTGACAAGTTTGACCCTTTTATGACAAATCCCCATCCCAAGGAATTGTCATGTTTCACTAATTAATCTATTTCAAAAATATTCTTTTATTGTTGAAAATTTTGACCTGATCAAACCCATCCTAGAGAAATGTCTTATTGGCCCACTTTTTCTATAAAGTATACCTTTTAAATGGTACCATATTAACATCATCCACTCACAATCCATTGATGCTACCATTGTTAAATGATATGTTCCCATAACATCATTTCCCTAATATTTCAATGCTTTTCAAATTAAATTAAAGAAGTATAACATTGCCATTAACCAACCATGTCAATGTGGTAGAAAACCAGTTTCTTGAGACTAGATATTTGTATCTAGTTGTTCTAACAACTTTGCACTCAAACACATACATCTTTCTATGAAAATATAAATATCGGCAAGCAGCAGCTGATGCAAATCAAGATAATCATATATGTATTTTAAAACCTCCCTGCTACTAAGTTGAGTGTAAAACAAATATGGTTTGTAGCCTGAGATGAAGTTAAAAGGAAAAACAAGGAATGATATGCTCATATGGAATCTAACTTTCCACATTCTTAAACTTTTCAAGATGATACAAAGTACTGAGTGCCTCATCCTCATTATCTATTTTAGTGTTTGTAAGTGAACCATAAAAAAAAGAAACAATAGGGAAACTAGAAATAGATATTTTTAGTAGAACATTCCACAATTCATAGGAGACAACTTGACAATATACAACAACTAAACATGAAAATATATTTTTCCCCTTTTTAAATCAAAGTATTCCTATTGTATTAAACAAAAGTAAATATGAAAGATATATGCTGAAGAAGGGATAAACCAATATGAACACATTCTTGTATTAAATCAGAATAAAAAATCTATTGTCATGGTTGATTAGTTGACTCCAACTTGAAATTATCTTTCATCAAAGCCGTTCATTCTTTATTCCATATCTGACATGGTTGATTAGTTGAACAACCATAATTCTCTCTTCTCACATTTCATCAATGCCATTTGCCCTTTCTTCCCATCTTCAACCACCATAATTTTGACTTTCCATAACCACTCTCAGTCACTTCTCTACCTTAATCATGAATTTATCTATTTTAAGAATATTCTTTTAATTTTGACAAGTTTAAGCCCTCTCTAATCAATCCCCTTCATAAAGACCATCATATTTGTCATGCTCTCTTGTAAAGTCTATCCTTTTAAGTGGTACCCTTTTAACACTATTTCATTCTCTTCCTTTTTTAACGCGCCCAATCACTCGAATATAATTCTTCTCTATTTGTGTCATCAATAATAATCCTAGTAAACCCTCACGTAGGACCTCTCATTAACTCTTTCTTATTTTACGACAACTATCATCACATGGACTTTCCCTATTTAAATCTATTTTCTCATTAACTATTAACTCCATATCTTTTTTCTTACCAATTCTTCAGATCATTCTCCTTTTTTAAAATCTAACCAATCATTATAATCTATTTTAATGTTTGGTATTTTTATGATTCTCTCTCTTCCAAGAATACATTTCATACTATATGTGTTTATTCTTATATATACTCTCTTTCTATCATATATCTCTATAACAATTTTTTATATATTATGCATCTCCTTAAATTTCCATAATGTTAATATATGAAATCTTTGTGACAAAATACAATAGAACACAATTATTATAGTGGGATATGGAGTTATTGTATCATGTAGAAAATCTTCAACGAGATAACACAACCTGAAAGTGTGCATCTCAACGCTTTTTTTGCCATGTGTCCTCCACATAATATAGCTAAATCTACTTTTATAAAGATAAATGGTACCATAGTAGACAATATATTTTTAGGTACATGTTTACTATACTTTATATAATTGATATTATCATTAAATTTCTTATTACAGGAAGTCATATAAAGATAACAAAACACCCAATTTTGTAGCGAATATAAAAAATATCAAAAAAAATATATATACACCTGGAAAGTGTTTCTAATTTTATTTTTTACATGTGCGGTGTGTATGTGTTGACTAGTCTGGTCTAAAATATTAATTAATGTTTTTTCAATTGCATGAGTTCTCCCATTGATAGATACTAAAAGAAAAATATCTACAAAAAAGGAAGATTATTTCATAAATATGCATAACTATTACTACATAGAATCATTTACTACCCTAATCATATTTGTAAGAATTTTCCTAGATGTGATTGATGTATCTTTTGATAATTACACATAGCTAGCATATATGTTCTTTATCCACATACAATTGCAAGCATTCTCCCATTAGAGATCCTAAAAGAAAAATATCTAAGTAGAAAAGGAAGATTAATGTACAGATATGCATGGCTATCACTAAATAGTATAATTTACTACCCAAATTAAAATGTAAGCAATTTCCTATATGTGATTAATGTATATTCTAGAAAAAATGTTTCTTCAGTTACTTATGTCAATACATTTATTGTTATTAAATGCTTACTATATCAAGAATATATTGTTTCTTGACTCTCAATTAAAATTTGTAGTAACAAAAGAATTTGCAATAACAAAAGAAGGTTATCGACTGCTAATGGTCTTATTTGGGATTATGAAGTGGTCTTGGAAAACTATTTTTTAATCCAAAGTGGTGTTAGAAATAATAACATGAAGAATAAAGAGTACCAATGATCGTTCATAACATACATAAGAATAAGCTACTGCATTAAAGTTTTCAAACAATTTTGAACATTATACAACTGCTAAACTTTCTCTTGCAAATTTTTTTTCTCCCTCGCACACATGGATCACAAAATTTCTAAACCGATGATTGTCAAACACTCAAATTCAGAAACCTATGTTGTGATAGTCGACATTCAAAAACCCACAACCCACAAAAATACACATCACATAAGACCCACCAACAACAACAATCAACAGTTGAGTCAATGTATTCACATGGATAGATAAAAAAATTAAGAGAAACATGAAATAGCATACCCTATAGTTGTGCTAGAAGTAAACATCAGTCTCGCTGCCTTCCTTGTCGTAGTCTTGTAGTGGTAGCCTCCTATTCAAGCCCTCCCTTCCTCCTGCCTTGGGTCCACAACCCTTCCCTCTGTCTTGGATCACCCTCTATTCACCGACAGGTACTACATAAAGCAGAAAAGGAAGAAAAATACATGAGTAAAGGAACGATGTAGGAGTAGTAATAGAAAAATGATAGTGGTGAGATCTTACAAAAAATCCAAGAAGAAAATGAAATGATATATGTGGGTTATATCTTAAAAAGAACCCAGATTGTGTGTTAGATCAACGAAGAACCAAAAAATAAAAACAAAATAAAATCTACTGGTTCTTGCACGTGAATAGGGAGTTTCGAGTAATTGGTGCCCATAGTGCAAAGCATGTTAACAAATACTGAAAGTTGGTTGTTTCTTTTATTAAATCTGAGTGAGGAAAGTGCCTCAGGAGGCCTATGCCTCGCTCAACCGCTGATCGGAGATCCATCACTGACAATGGAAGCCTCCTACGCACCTTGTTGGTCACCATTTGTTTTTTCACATATCAGTCGTCAGCTACTGGAATCCCACCATCTTGGATCGTGCTTGCATCCTTACAATCGATCAACCGTAGTCTGTTGGTACCCACCCACAAAATACTGTTAGGAGGAAGAGGAGTGGGAGGGAGCTACAGGCAGAGTAAGCGATGTGGAAAAGGGTGCAGGGGGTGGCATAGTGCAGACAAATCTGGTGCACTCATTGCACTAGGGCATGTTAACAAGGGCAGGGAGAACAATGGCTTGGAGTGGGAGCCGGAGATGGAACTAAGTGCATCATTGTTTGTGGGTGACTAGATCGCGAACATGTTGCACGGCGATCGAAAGATCAGTTAGCGGAGGGATTCTTCGTGCATTGCTGGGGGTGGGTAGGTACGGGAAAATATATTTCATCCCAAAGTTCGGATGAAGTTAGTTCTTTAGAAGAAGAAAAAAGTCAAAATTAAGTAAAATTGAAGTATAAGAAAGCAAGTTCAAAAAATCCATTATAAAAAAAATAATTTTAGCGACAGATTAGACATGACATTTAGGATGGATAAAATGTTTGATCCTTATTAAGTGTATTAATATTGACAAAAAAAATTATAGTCATGATTAGGATAACAATTATGACAAACAATTAACGTTGTCATCGTTAATGCCTCCTTTTCTTGTAGTGAAATGAATATACTTGTAGAAATCTCAAGCTTATGAGAAGGTAGTAAGAAACATATAATTTTGAATACATGTATGTTACCAATAATTCATACGAGTTATGGTGCCCTTAATGCATGTATATCACATGTTTATATGAGTGTGGTCAAAATTTTATCTCTTGCTATACATAATAGTCCTACCAATGTGAAAGGAGAGTAAGAAAATTCAACATTAACCATTAAAATATCTAAACATCCTATAAAAATCGAGTCTTATGCATATCTAGCATGTTTCCAACATTATTAGGGTTTTCATGTAGGTTATGCAAGTAAATAAGGATAAAAAGATATATAGCACTCACCTCTTGTGAAGAACACAAGCTCCAACAAGGATGGGTATGGTCCAAGCTAAAAAAATCCACTAAGTAGGCCACCAACTGATCCTTCAAGCAAAATCTAGCCTCAATTAGGTCAAAGAGAGAAGAAAGAAGAGATTTTTGTCCCTCAGAAGTTGGATCCACATGGTTGTCCAAGGACCCCAACCGAAGAAAATAAGGGAGGGAAAACACTAAGAAAATATAAGAAGGAAAAAAGATCTAACATGTTTTGTGGTCAATATTCAACTTTAGCCTTAGATCCTCCAAAGCAAGGTAGTGTTAGTTATATGTCCTGAGAACCATCACGTGATGATTGTAATAGTGATACACTGTATATGATTTGATTATCAATGAAAGGCAATTCCATTATTATGTTTATTTCAGTATTGAGATAATGAATAAATGTAATAGTGTCCCAAATGTTACGACTAATGACATATGGTTTGGCTTGAGGACCTGAAAATGAGATTATATGTATATCAACAATATTTATTCTTATCATAATCCTAGTTAGTTATCATTTTGGATATTATATGATAGAAATAATAAATAAGATTAGTATGTATGTTGAATGATGACTTGTCTATTTAATCGTGATACTTGGTTTTAATTCAGATACATGGGTACTTGATAGAGAACACGTTATACCGAAAACACTCACTTTGACAATGAAACATATAATCCATATAATTGAAATCAAAGTCAAATCTCAATGTGACAATGCTAGTCGTGATCCTTAGACATGAAGTCATTACAATGATCACATGTTGTTCTGTGTACTTTGGCACTACTCAACTTGACTATGAATAAGGATTTACATATAGGTAATGATTGAGTACAGTGTGACACTTATATGTTATTGTTAGTGATGTAGATGGAATCATTCCCTCCATTGGAGTGATATCTTTGCCTCTTCAGTGAGACTATGAAAAATATCTCCATACTCATGTGAGTTAATGTATGATATTGAGCTCACAAATTCTCAAGAGTATAGTCTATTTCAAGAAACATAGTTTGAATTTTAATAGGATAACAATTCCATGCCTTAGTTTTAGTTTTATGTATATGACAAAGGAAATATAAGATCATGATAACATTGGTCCTTACAGGTTAAAATTGTTCTCAACTTATTCCAAATACTTGAGTAGCAATGATGGGATGCTAGATATACTCTTTTCTTGTGAGGCTTTCAACATTACTACCAACATAATGTGGAACGTACAAGATTGATAAGGAGATTGAATTTCATAATAAAACATCTGATTAGAATGATTTTTTGACCATGTACAGGCTTATTTCCTACCCGATTGATTGAGTGGGTAATCTAGTCACTCGACTTGATAGTTCAAATCAATAGGTAGATTTATTGTCAAATGACTATTTGATCTCCACTTTGATAAAGTGACCCATTGGTCAACTAGATATTCCGATTGTTCTATTTGACAAAAGTCAAGGAACAAAAAGGAAATGCGACTTGTTCAATTTTGAATTGAATTGGTTAATTGACATAGTTCTAGGATTGTAAAACCAGCCGATTAAGAAAGCCAATTGATTGAATGGGTGACCCAACCAGTCCCAAATGGTCAACTTAATATATGAATTGGTCAACTAGATTAAAAAACATTAAACATGGAAATCTGATGACATTCCCAATTTGATTCTATTTTGAGTTGCAATTAGGCACAAAATTAGAATCTTAGGAATTCCAAGCCCATGATTTTCCCATATAATGGGGTGAGGTTTAAAGGAGACACACACATTGAGACACAAGTTGTGTAAGAATTCTTCCTATAAAGTAGATAAGATGAAGCAAATAAGTTAGAATAAAAACATTCCATCTAGCCTATCATGACCTATGAGTTGATGACTCCTTCAAGATGAGTCATGACATAGACTTGAGCCATTTCCTATGGACAACCATGGCCATGGATTCTCTTGAATAGTCTTGACAACCTTTATTATGAAGTATGGCTTTGTCCCCTTCTAGAAATATTTGTACTACCACAAACACTTCTGACTCTACCTCTAATATTATGTCACTTCTTACTACAATTGCCTCAAAACATACTCACATGCCCATCCTCTTCAATTGACTTGGAGCCACTCTCTTCAACCTCTCAAAGGATTTCTAGGACAATGATAAGATTTAGCACATGGTGATGGAACCTCGAGTGGAGGAATTGGTACCCTATCTACCATGTGCACCATGATAAACATCATATACCCAGACATATCTTGGAATGTTGGGTCAACTGGTGTTGTATGGTTTGGGGTAGAAGTATATAGAGGTTCCATCCTAGGGTACTCTCTTCTCTGGTACCCTCTATTGCTCTCCAACCTCCAACAATATGAAGCTACATTCATATAGAAAACTACCATGGTCAGACCTTCATGTACACTGATGACTCCAAACATCTCAAAATAGGCTAACACAAAACTCCAGCTATTGTGGACCATTCATGGAAGGCTTCTCTCTAGTAAACATCTAGGTATAAGGCTGGACAAAAAAATATTGAGATCCAAGAGAGTGATAACCATGTCCCATGTATATGATATAGTAACTTTTAGGCAACCTAAGAATGAAAGCCTGCTATTATCAACATGATAAAGGAATATTAATTAACAATATGTAACCTTGACGATATATAAATAATAACACATACAAGGTAATGGTAGGACAAGAATAATTTGAACGATATTTAAAATTTTTAGAGGATCACAATGTGAATATCTTGGGTATCTAAACAGATATAGCTACATGGCTAGATTACTCATTTTATTATTAAATACCTGGGTATTTTGAGGGTACCCCTCAAACCACTAGCTAGTGATTGTGAAGTCCCTAACTCACTGTCTAGGATCTTAGGATTACCAGTCTCCATAAGATATTTCCACTCTCAATCAAGGTGATGAGTCATCATCCCTCACCCATCGAACTACCAAAGCCTAGCCTAGATTGAAGCAAAGGCACATGGTTCAGGCACTATGAAACCAAAGACATGAGAACAACATATTCTCATTATACAAAGCACATACTTGAAGCAAAGCAAGATCTTATATTTTTAGTTAATTTTAATAAATCCATGTTAATTCAATAATTCCTAAATTTTTTGGAAACAAGGGGTGATGGGGATAGATCATGGTTATTATAATTAACTAAATTAAGTTCTAAATTGGCATTCGAATATGATGTCCCTTCATTGAATACTATTAGGTAAATCTATGTTGATTAGAAATTTCAACTCAACTTTAGGATGTAAGAGATTATAAAGAATTAAGCATACTAGTCTAAATTTAGACTTAACATGAAATTGGGTCATTTATCTCATAAGAAATGTACACTCTTATATATATTAGGTTATGATCAACAATAGTGTGCAACTGTTATCTTGTCTTATTTCTAGATTATATAAAAAGAGCAAACTATATGTTGTTCCATAAGTATACATTACTCCAAATCCTGCTATAGGCACTATACATGCATAAATAGATGGTTAGAATAAATAACTTTAATTGTGTTAGATCATCACCATAGAGTCAAATGAATGTCAAATATTGAACGTATTCCACTATTTTACTCTACCCTTTCTAGATTTGTCCATAGATACCTCATTCATGAAAACCACAAGACATAATACTCATTTGCAACAACTACTTTTGTTGCTACCCAGATGGATCCTTCACATTCTACTGGCAATACAATGCAACATCTATATGATTATGTTATATAAAAAGCTATCACACCTTTTTCTGGGTTGGTCAGAGTCATATGCATCGGGGTCCCCTTGTAAACCTTTCTTGGTTTACACTTCTATTGGTCATGGGTTTAGGTTTCTCCTGCCTTTTAGCCGCGATGGTTTTTGAGGTTCTATTGAGCATATGTGATAATCTGATCATGTTTACTTTTTTATTATTTTTAATTGATTAGGCATGTTGCACTTTCACAAATATGTGATTCTACTCTTTGTGATATCTTTGTGATACAATTTTATGCCCACAAATCTCAGATCTGGGAAGGAAATTCAAAAATACACCTGCAATGTGGTATGTTCTTACTTCTTTAGTTTATAGGTTGCCTCCTACAAAGAGAGATGATGGAGGGGGTGAGAAGGAAGAACCCAATTAGGATAATAGAAGTGATTTTTTTCATGAATCGAATGAAGAAGATAAGTGGAATCAAACAAGTACACTTATCCTAGGTTGAGTTATCTTTGATTAAACTGGTTCTTATTGATTTTTTCCAATGTTTTGTATCTCTCTCTCAAAATTACCTAAAGAATTTCAAAGGTTGTTTTTCAGGTTTTACTCGTGCTAGATTATATTAAAATGATCTCACACATTTATTTATGTAATTATATTTATTTTGTATTTTGAGTTATTGTTAATTGTATGATTGGTTAAAATAGGTCTATAGTTGGCCCATTAACAAACCAACTAAATCATTAGTACACAACTAAATGCAACTAGAAATTTGACTAACAGTGGTCCAATGTATCTTTTCACTCAGGTTTGTCAGCTTTACTCCTCAATTGACTTAAGTGGATTAGTCTATCCAACTAAAAATTAGTCAACTAGCTAATCAACATGCTACTTTTGCATGACTTTTTTCTCGAGTGTTGTTCTCCCTCACTATGCATTAGTCGGCCCGAGTTGTTATAAACTTGAAGACTAAAGTTTGTTTCTACAGTGACTCTCACTACCTACCCTCACTTTACATAACAACTAAATGATGACCCCGCACTACTTGTTAGTCAATTGACTAAGCTTGTCAATATAGGTACAGTTTATCTAAATGTTCACATATACTTTAAAAGCATTTTACTTCTTTTTTTTACTGGGACTACATACACTTCCTCCATTCTTTATTTTTTTTGTATTTAATTTATGATTTTCATCTAATTCGTTTAATACTTGAATTTACTATTTTCATCAATCGTGCTTATTATCTCATACAAACTTTAAATCAAAAAATTCTTATTTTTATGTCATTATTCAAATATTAAAACAAATATTTTAAAACCAAAACCTTATTTTATTAGTTGGAAAGGAGTGGTTCAAGTGGTCAAGCACAGTGTCCCATAACAAAAGGATTGGGGTTCAGCTCCTAGAGGTACCTTGACTTACCATCGTCCCGGGCCCCCAGCCTCCTCCAAGGGTTTTAGGGAGGGGAGAAAATCTTCTCTTCCAACCTCAAATCTTGTTTTATTTATCCAAAAGCAATTAATCTTGTATCTATATATTTAAGTAGTCATAAATCATGGAAATGATTCATTTAGGTTAAACTTGAAACTGTTGGCACTCTTTAACTCTATAGTTAGTGAATACTGAAGGGATAGGTTGCAACAATACATGATTGGGAATTATTCACTTAGGAATTAGGATCAAATAAATATTTGTCATATATATAGTCAATATATGGACAATTATATGATCAATATTATGTTATATTGTTACTTACTATAATAATAGTACTTATCTATATATGATATATGTATATGTTCTATAATTCTTACTTGTCATATTATGGTTACTACCTATTTGATGTACATTTAAGTAGTTTTAGGGTTATTAATATATATATAGAATATTGTTCAATCTAAAATCCCATGGCCAGATTGTTGGATTTCAAGTTACATTCTTTCATGTATTGGATTTTTTATTATGTTACAACACTCACCCCTTAAAAGAAATTGTCTTTGATATCACCCCATCCATAGAGTAGTGGGTAACTAGAATCCATTTGTAATAGGTTTAACCTACAAAACATCCCAAACTAATAGCTTAAGAAGGTATGAATGGATAGGTTAATTAAGCCTTATATATAACTTACTTCTTATTAATCATCACCCTACACCAACACCCTAGTGTTTAAAGTTTTATCTTACCAGACATAGTGTACTCATATATGGGGTTTCTTATGCTTCATCAATTGGTGACTTCGTTCAGCAAAATATTGATAAAACCCATGAGATATTTTGTACATACATATGATGAGGAAATAAGTTTGATGAGGTAAAGTGTACAATAGGTCTGGGACAATCAGACTGTACCCATAGACCCCACCCAGCCTCGAGTTGTGTAAGCGGGTTAGAATTTAAGACTTTGCAACCTAACTCAAATTTGACTTGAACTCAAAGAACTAAAAGTTCTTCTAGGTTAGGTCCAAGTTTGGACTTTAGACCCATATTGACTCAATTGATGCAAATTCACAGTTATATATTTAAATAAAATAAATAATATTGAATTTTCAACCACCCAATGGCCTAAGAAATTACTAATACATGCCTCATTATGTTTATTTGTGAATAATTAATAGTCGTGTATTAGTCTGTTTTTTTAGAAGAAGTATTTTTTCATTACATAAACCATGAATCTATAATTTAATTATGACTATTTAAAAAAAAATATCTAAAACTCTTACAAAAATTAGATTAATTTTTATGTGTTTAGTTAGATTTTGGTTAAATTACATTGAAATCTATTGATTTTACATTAATACTTCAATGATTAGACAAGTAACGAACCCCACTTTTTAGTGTCCCCCAATTAATAAAGGACCTTAAATTTGAGGATCAATACCTAAATTTTCCAAGAACAAATTTAACAAAGTATAAACATTAGTCAATATAAGAGAAAGGGGGAAAAGATATATATGAAATGGCTCGTATAAGAGAAAGGAAAGGAAGATACTTGAGTCAAGTAAAATGCATTAAGAATGAATATGGTAGAGTGATGGTAAAGGATGATGATATCAAGAACCAATGGAGAAATTACTTCCATAAGCTTTTCAATGGAGATGTTGTAAATAATGTTAGAGACTCATGTGACAGGGATACAAGAGATATCATTTTCACATGAAGAGTTTCACATTTTTTAGGTCAAGAATGCCTTGAAAAAGATGTAAATGAGAAAGGCATGCAGACCGAATGGTATTCCCATTTATGTATGGAAGAGTATGGGGGATAAAAGAGTTATGTGGTTAACAAATTTATTTAACAAGATCATGAAGGCAAAGTAGATGCCAGATGAGTGGAGAAATAGTACTATAGTCCCCATCTACAAGAACAAAGGTGATGTTTAGAGCTGCACAAACTACAGAGGTATCAAGTTGATAAGTCACACAATGAAGTTGTGGGAGAGGATTATTGAGCAGAGAATAAGATCTATAACACAGATATCAAACAACCAATTTGTAGATCAACGACAGATGCCATTTTCCTGATAAGGAGGCTTATGGAGAAGTATAGGGAAACAAAAAGAGATCTTCAGATGGTTTTTATCGATTTGGAAAAGGCTTATGATCGAGTACCCAGAGAATGTTGTGGATGGTTTTGAGGAAAAAGGGTGTGCCAATTCAATATATTGACTTGATTAAAGACATGTATCGTTGCTCTTCTACAAGTGTGAAGACTCCTGGAGGAGAGACACCAACATTTCCCATCATAGTTGGGGTACACCAAGGATCCACACTCAACCCATATTTGTTCATTCTTGTTATGGATGAGTTGACAAAGAATGTTCAAAATGATGTTCCTTGGTGTATGTTATTTTTTGATGATATTGTATTGATTGATGAAACTAAAGATGGTTTGAATGATAAAGTTGAACTTTGGAGAAAGGCATTGGAATCAAATGGATTGATGATTAGTAGGAGCAAAACTGAGTACATGCATTGTAATTTCACCCAATCTCACAGTGTGAATGGTGGAGTGAAGTTGGACAGAGTTGATATACCAAAATGTGATAAAGTTTGTTACTTGGGCTCTATCATTCAAATAGATGGGGATGTCGAAAATGACGTTTGTCATAGGATCACTGTAGGATGGTTGAAATGGAGGAGTGCAATTGGAGTATTTTGTGATCAGAAGATCCCTTCCAGACTAAAAAGCAAGTTTTATAAAAATTGATATACAACCATCCATGCTCTATGGGAGTGAATGTTGGAAGGTGAAGAAACAAGGTCTCAGCAAGATGAACATCGCTAAAATGTGTATGTTGAGATGGATGTGTGGGAAGACAAGAAAAGATCGCTTGAGAAATGACTATATCAAGAATAAAGTGGGGGTGGCAAGCATTGAGGACAAGTTGCGGGAGGGCCGACTCAGATGGTATGGATATGTGCAACGCAGACTGACTAATGCACCTATACGAAGAAGAAGGAGGAGGAGGAGGAGGAGGCCTAAATTAACAAGGGAAGAGCTTATAAAGAGAGATTTTAAATCTCTACATCTCAACCAGAATATGACCCATGATAGAGCGGAATAGAAAAGAAGGATCCATGTAGCCGACCCCAACATAGTTGGGATTGAGGCTTAGTTGATGATGATGATTGATTATGATAAACATTAGTCAATAATCTCCATGAGTTTGAACTTAAATGAATACATATATTGAATTATACTCCTCTAAGGAGTTACATAAATTTCTTATAAGAAGCTTAATTAGACATATGATAAGAAGTATTAAAATATCTAGATGATCCTCCTTGACTTATCTTTAATATCTCCAATAGCTTTCGTCTTTATCTTGATGTCCTTGTATCATGTGTATAAACTACCTAAAATACCGACAAATAAAATGTGGTCAGCATATTTCTATATCGGTACATGGGTTCATCCAAAACATCACATGTATATATGTTTACAACAATCATTTAATAGTACATATGAAGTTGTATTTTTATTGTATATTCTAACCCATGCTTGGTGTGCCCTCTTGGGTGTAACCATTGTCTATCATTGGACTTATATACATTACTCATTGATGGATGTAACATAGGGTTCAGAATATTCTATACTTAATGTAATAATCATTTGGGCCTTATAGTTTGCATCAAATAAACATCCAATATATAATTTTCATCAAACTTTGAGAATCATCAGCAATCTCTGGAAGACAATACATGTGATTATTCATAATTGTAACCACATACCCCGTGCAGAAACATGTTATTTCCATGCAATCCAATCGTCACAGTATTTTCAAGCAATCCATAATCAATCAATAATATCTAAAATGTGCATATGACATATATGGCACTATGTATTCACTTTATTCATATTGAACCTAACTTAGGTCATGATCTAAGATTTATGTTTCCTTGGTTTATGGTGGGCATTATGTTACGCCTCAAAACCCTAATCCCTATGTTCATGGTCTGAATGATTTAGTAACCTCAGTTAGACATTATATGTAATCCTAATTACAAAATTAAGCATGTCAAGTAATTTTTAGTAATTAGATTAGATAATCCCTATTAATATCACAATAATAAAGCACATTAGCTTCTAAACTATAATTTCCTTGTTTATGGCTTAGCACCCTAATAGATCATTATCATCCCCCTAATCCTCACTATAATCTTATGGTATAATTATTAATTAATAGTACCATGTATTATCACAAGATAAACATGTTCTATATTTTCAACATGTTAATCTCTAAATATAGGGTTTATACATGTTAATCACCTTGTAATCAAGTATTAACTACACTTCTACAATAGGAAGCTTTACTAGGTCATGGAATTATTTTCTTTGCATTCTAAGTATTTTTCTGATGAATTTCATATGTAATTTTTGTATCATCCAATCTACCAATAATTAACTACGTTTTATGCAAACCAAACATGTGTGGGCCAATCCGGGTCACCACATCAGCAAAGAACATCTTTTCCTATTTCCTATTAGTGTTGGCTTGGGATCGGGTCAATTGACTCTAGTCTCTCTGACACTATGAACCCATGCATCACACATGCATAGGTAGGGGTGTCCTTTTACTCTAAACTCCATCTTCCTCAAAGAGGATTTTGCTCCGGCCATGGAAGGGTCATCCCTGTGGATGACTTCCTTACTTGTAGGCTCCATAGACCAACCAAGGATCCAAGAAACATCATCCTGCCTTACTGGACTTGATTAGCCAACTAAGAAGGCCTGAGGTGGTCGAAGATAAAGGGACTCAGCTTGGTTTCAAGCCATCTACGCACATAAAAGAGAACACTATAATAGAGATAAAACTACTTACCCCGACATCTTAGAGAGGATAGAGATCCCTCTGGGTATTTTTTAGAGGTTCTATGCCATCAAGGAAGCTTGTGAACTCCTAGCCATGGTCTGGTATCAGTAAAAATCTTTTAAAAGCTTGCCAACTTGTCTGTGATGAGGTAACCAAGGTCGGTAATGTTATTCTACTCAGATATGGATACATGGAGTTAATAGGAGTTCTCTCATAATGACTTGGAGATATCTAAGACCTTATATAGTCACTCAATGTATGTCTTAGATATGTAGGTCATTTTCAAACTTTTATGGTGATAATACAATCATATGTCACTCTCTGCCCTAATAAAACCAACCTTCTGGTTGGATTCAAACCATTAGGATAACAAGATAATATCCATAGTGTCTAAGGAGAGGTAGAAGGTAGGCTGGTGAGTGGTGAGAGGGAGATCATGCTTGAGAGTGATATTTTGTGATTTTAGGGTTATCGTGGATAGTCTGGGTGGAAGGGGAGACCAGTCATGACTTCAGGCGAGATCCAAAAGGGCTCTGCCCCTTTTTTCTTTAACCTTTTGTTTTCCTTTTAGATAAAAGCCCAAGCTAGGATTGTTGGGTTTTAGGGGAGACAGAGAAGGTAGCGGAAACAAAAAAAATTCTTCTCCCAAACCTATAATAAAGGAATCACGTCAACGTATATACAATAGGAAGGACGGTTTGTAGAGGCATACCTTGTCCCGAGGCTTGCTCGGTGACATTACCTCGCGGCTTGTGTAGTCTTCACCTCCGGTCTTGGACGGTGTCTGTGCAGCTCCTGGTCTCACCGGGACTGTCAGCTCCTGGTCTCACTGAGACTGTCGAGATTGACAGTTGTCCTCCTAGCGGCAGAATTCTCCCGCCTCTGAAGTAGTCCACACAGACCAACTGGAACTCTGATATCCTTATCCCACAAGGAATCGGAAGTATTCGCACCCTCCTGTCGGTATACTAGTCACCGACACACTCTCCTGCCACCAGTCACTTTCTGCAGTTGTCTTTCCCTTATTGTGCCTCCCTTATCGGGTAGCACTTGCTCAGGCTCTCTCTCGGTTACCAAAACCAGAGAGAACGACAACTTTGCAGAGCAACTGATGCACTGAGTTGTATTTTGAGAAGCCCCCACTAACCCTATATATAGGAGGGTTATGGGATAGGGTTCTCTACCTCGTGCAATGCGGGATTAATGCAGGAGTAGAAGGGTTTGAGATTTTCCACAAAAAACAACCAACTGCGCCACCTGAACCGATCGTTTCATACATGAAACAGTCGGTTGGGGAGTTGAGTCGATCAATTCACACCTCAACCGATCGGCTGGGGCACCTGAGCTGATCGGTTTACTTCTGATCCAATCAATTCGTGGTCCTGGTCCAACTCAAATTGACTTTCAAATTTGTTTTCGATTAATCAAATATTAATCCTTATCCAAATTGAATTTGTACAAGTGAAACAAATTGTATTTGTAAAATAGTCTTCTCACTTTCCAAACGATCTCGGTTGGACCAGTCGAGCCGATCAGTTCAACCCTTGAACCGGTCGGTTCATTTTATCCTGAGCTGATCAGTTCATCCCATGAGCCGATCGGTTCACCAACCTGAGTCGATCGATTCATCACATGAGCCGATCAGTTGGGGCAGCAGACTTGTGCAAATCAGTCAATTGCAGTTTCAATCAATCTGATACTCTAATCAATCGATCTAACACCTTGAATACTATGATTTTGAGCTATCAATTAATTGAGTGTTTAATTGAACTACTAAACTCCTTTAGTAATCAATCTAAACATCGTTTGTGGATACATTCCTATTCCATGTTAAATTTTATGTGTGTGACCCTACAGGTCCATTTCACGTTGGTAGTGAAAGTCCATAACACTTATGACTTCACAAGCAAAGAGCGGTGCCTAGTCGCACATTAGTTCTACCCAAGTGAAATAGAAAGTTGGAGAACAACTTTCAATCCTACAATCTGTAAATGGTGTTACAGTGAATGTATAATTCCTTTGTCACTGATATCCCGAATGAACTCAAGGCATGGAACAATCATCCTATCAACGTTCATTCACTTTCTTGATCTCAGAGTAGATTGGAGGATATATGTATGACATCAATATCATATACTGATTCACACATGCGTGAGAATGCCTATCTCAATCCTACTCATCAAGTGGCCATGGATATCAAACTCCCTCAAGGGGGACAAATCACATATCTATCACTCACCCCTCAAAAGCCACATGTGTCAAAGCCACCCAATCATCACTTTTATAACAACCCATGTTTTAGGACTGTGTTTGATGATGTCAAACTGTACCCAACGACATGTGTTAAGTGTAGTGATTTCAGGTCAAAGAATCACACTCACCACCATCACTGTGAGAACTGACTGTGACTACCATGTCATGGTTCCATGTGTCAAACTCACAGTGGGTCTGTCTGGTAAATGTGTTCTCTAACAAGTACCTATGTGTTTGGTTTGATATCTCCATATCATGACTAGTGAGATTCTGTCATCAACCAACACCACAATCTAGTCTTGTATGTCATTGTTGTCTATCTACCTTTCACAATGACATCTGACTAGGGATATAATAAGAATGTACAAACTCTTAGCATCCGTATGATTTCATCGTTCAGGTCCTGAACCTGAAGGCATATGTCATTGAGTAATGTCATTCTCTAGACATTCAATTTGTTCTATCATTATCTCATATGACTAAACCAGAAAGAATTGGAAGCTTGCCTTCGATCTTTATCAAATCAATATTAATGTATCCCACCAATCATCCCATGATTGGCTCTCAAGGCATACATACCAACATACTCCCACTTGCACTGCGAGCCAATCACCCTTGAATCATATTCATAGTGATCTTCAAACATGTCCCACATGTTACTGTGCACTAGTGCTAACATAGTGAGTTATAGCAACACGTTGCCAGAGTCGGTTTTAATTGCATGTATCTCATCTCTATGTTGTACGTCATACGTATGAGATGGAGTTGTTGTAATATGTGATCTAGTATTCCTTTGCTAACCTTTAGCCACATTGCATGACCAAGTACTCCTAACTTGTCATCAATGATCGGAATAACCATAAGTTCATCTCTATGAACTTCCAGTTCCATATAGTATCCACTAATGTTCTCTAACACACAGATACTCGGCTTTTCCTTTTAAATGACTTTATTAGAACGTTTCCAATTATCAACAAACATTCACTTTCATATATCACATATATATTGTGATTAATTTTCTGTCCTTCTCGGAAGTTCGCATCAATGTAACTCTTTACAGTGAACCCTTCCTTATTTCCAGAGAACTAGTACTTCTCAAGTACTTATCAAGATCTTATGGTATTCCAGTAACCCTTACTGGAACTAGACAGACATCCACTCATCATGTCCCACATACGAGTTATCAGAATGAGCACATCATATTGTCATGTCCTACATATAAGATGATAAATGCATTTTATTCTTGCCATGTCCATACATGCAAGATAATGGGATGATTACATACATGATAGATCCATATTTATTCTTAGTGTTCCCATTCTTCATAAGAATTGGACACTTAGCCTTGGGATACTGATTCCATGCAACATGGACAAGTTTTCTTCCACTGAATCTGTGCATACTGAACCCTTCAATATAAATTGCCAATGTATTTTCTCTCTTTTTCAGGTCAAGAAGTTTTTCGAGAACTATCTCTATATATCTCTATTCCTATCACATAGGAAATTTCTCTATCTTCCTTAAAGATAATTTCCACTTTGGATTTCCATTCTAGAACATTTCCATTTCACATCAACATGTGGAATGTGAACACGCTCCCACTAAATCATAGATCCCTTCTTTATCTTTGACATATCAGTCAAACCCTTTGACCATATTATCAAAGTAAAGATCCAGCTCTGAGTTGCTTGTACTCAATCAATCACATTGATTAGTCCATTGTAACTTATAGACTTCATTTGCATTAATGGATTCATAAACCTTATAGGTTGTGTCACGTACACATCCATGTTTTATTCCTCACAGGAATGTAGTTTTAGTATCTGTATGCAAATCTCTTAGTCATTAATTTGCAATAAACAAGCATCATCCTTCTCAAAATGTTATCCATGTGTCTTAACTCTTAAGACTCATTCACACTTTATGGATTTTATCCCAATGGGTGCTACCATCAAGGTCATACCTTATGGTTCACATGGAAGTCATTTATGATGTAATGGTCATAAACCATAACTCAAAAATCGGTTCCTCATATTCTTCTAGATAGTTGATTCATCACATGACCAACTCATCATATAGATAATTGGGGTGTATCTGTCAAGGATATAGGAACTCACAACTCCTTGTGATTCTTAATGTCCTTTATTAGTGTGGGGTATTCTTTATTTTAAGAAGAAAATAGCTATTTGATAATCATCCTCTAACTCCTTAGAGTATGACTCCTTTTGATTTAGACAGCATCATGCTTTAATCATGAGTTCACTATGATACACTATCATAATCACTCACAAGGTTCTCAAACATTTGGTTCAAGTATTTCATTCATTGATCTCATCAAGAATTACCACTTTACCAAATCCGTACTTCATCTGTGATATTCTTGAACACTTCAAGATATTCATATTGGTATTTATCTAAACACCATTTGAAGTACTAGCATTAACTCCAATAGGTATGTAAATACATCACATGTATTATACCTAATAGGATAATCATTTTCCCACTACTACTAGTGAAGATTGATTAATCATGTCTAAGAGATTCATGTCTCTTGTTGGTTCTCTAACTAAAAGAGTCTAGATTTATCCATCATATGGAAACTAGAAATGAATTTCCCATGATATATGCTAATTTGATTGTTTGAGTTATCAATAACTTTTAGGTATCATTTTATCTTATGCATACCAAGTATTACAAGATAAACAAGGCATTGCCATAAAGATCATATCTTTGGAATAGAAACATCAACTTTATTAATTGCTATCATTGTCATACAATATGCAAAAATAATGTGTTTCTATCCATTGGCAAATATGAAATAGCAATTCATAACTCTATTACATGCCTTCAAGGCTGAAAATAAACTAAAGTACTCCTATCTATGGCGGCAACGCTTTCCCCATTTATTGAGTGCTTTACATTTTATATCTTGGTATCATATACCTCAAAATTGTTATAAGTTTATTTCATGACACCTTCAGGTGGAGACGTTCATTGCCTCCTTCTTCTTTAGTTCTTCCAGATAGAGTGGACAATTCCTTTTCCAATATCCTGGCTTTTGACAATGGTGGAAATTGCCTCTCTTGGTCATGCCTCCCTTGGCCTTGAGAGTTGAAGATGACTTGGGTTGCTGGCTAGCATCAGAACCTTTCTTAGCTTTGCCCTTGCCATTGCACTTGGACTTGCCTTTCTTGTCACTTATCATCATCACAGACTTATGCTTGTCCTTCTTCATCTGTGTCTCGACTGTCCTCAACATGCCCAACAACTCTGTCAATGTCTTGTCAAAGTTGTTCATGTTGTAGTTCATCACAAACTGACTGTAGGATTTGTCAACGATTGCAGTATCATGTCAGTAGCCAACTCTTAGCTCAGGGGAAATCCCAGTCTCGTCAGGTTCTCCACATACCCAATCATCTTGAGCGTGTAAGGACCAACTGGATCTCCTTCTATCATGACACACTTAAATAGTGCCCTGGAAACATCATATCTCTCTTGTCGTTCTTGATCTTCATACTTGTTCTTGAGATGCTGAATCATCTCAATGACATCCATGTTCTCATGTTGTCTCTGCAACTCGTGGTTCATGGAGCACAATATCAAGCACTTTGCATCAATGGCATCATCAGAATGCTTTTTATAAGCATCCATTTCTGCCTTTGGTGCAGTAGGAGCAGGTTCCTCTGGAACTGGAGTATCCAGGACATAGAGCTTTCGCTCTTGAGTGAGAACAATTCTCAATGTCCTAAACCAGTCGTGGAAGTTAGTCCCATTCAACTTGTCCTTTTCAAGGACCAATCGCAACGAAAAGTGATTGTTGTTTGTTGTCATTTGAACTACAAAAGGAAATATATGCAATTTAGTCCAAAACTCAATTTTGACTTATTTGATTGATTTGAAAGGTTGAAGATATAATTAGGACTTTAATTAATTATCGCTCCCACTATTTTGTTCAAATTGATAGCCCTCGCCATCAATTCAGAAGATTGCAGCGTACAATCTTCTAGTGGGCAAGATCCTAAAATTCTCTAATTCATGGACCAGCTAGGGCTGTCACCCACAACTTAGATCTTCCAGGTAGGCAACTTTTGCCAATTGCATCATATGCAACTCTTGAAAGATGTCATATGCAACTCCTTGCAATGATCACCTCCATGCCTCAAGGTGCTAGATCCTATCTAGGTCACCTTGTTAAGTCTGACCCAAAGCCAACATGATGAATATGCACCCTGCTAGGGCAGACCCACATATCCATCCTTCACGCTTCCACAAGATAGACGGTACACCACGCTAGGGCGTGCCCACACTTGGTTGATCAAGCTTTTCACGTGTGTCGCATTTGGAAGGCATCTAAAACTTTAATATTTAATGAGGGATTTGGTTTTATAGGTACATATACATATCCAATCACCACAATACATAGTATGTATCATATACATGCTATATCCCACAGAAAACATGTGAAATGATAAAAGCGATGATTATGGCCATCCTAATGTGATTCCTCGAGACAAGAGGAATCACGGTCATCTAGGTCTACATCACATGTAACCTGTACAAGATGAACTTTGTATTTTGCCATTCTGGGTTTGATCAACTCATCTCCATGATTGATCGGCTCGCCATCAGGCCGGTCAGTTGGGTGCCACCAGCTGATCGATTAGCTCCTCCAATCGATCGGTTCATCTGGTCATCATGCATTTCCTCATGGCCTCCACCTGATCATCTCACTCCTCAAACCGGTCGTCTGGATCGCCAACCGATCGGTTCACACCTTGAACTGATCGTCTCAGTTGCGTCAGGTTATTCGCCGTTCTTTGACATAACAGAAAATAAAAGATCTATCTAATTTTACATTTGAATTGGAAAACCTCGAGTTACATTCGGGGGGAGCAAAGGTAGGAAAGAAATCTCGAGTTATCTTGAGTTACATCAGGAATAGGAGATAGGGAATCAGTGCACAGACCGACATGCAAACAACCACATTCAACCAAGCACACACATAGGGTTTACTGGCCATAACCACGCTATACATCCACCACAAAACTCATTTAAGGGTGATGCGTATCGAGTGCATTAATATTACATATCATATATGTATATTGGGATTTGTGGATTTAGGATTGGACATGCATAAATCCAGTTTTATTCGCATCGTATGCAATAAATAAAGGTGATAAACCAAAAATCAATCATATCGGTAATCCTAAAGCATAGAGCAGTTGACGTGGCTCTGATACCACTGTTGGGTTTTAGGGGAGACAGAGAAGGCAGCGGAAACAAAAAATTTCTTCTCCCAAACCCAGAATAAAGGAATCGCATCAACGTCTATACAATAGGAAGGATGGTATGCAGAGGCATACCTTGTCCTGAGGCTTTCTCAACGATGTTACCTCACGGCTTGCGTGGTCTTCACCTCTGGTCTTTGACTGTGTATGTGCATCTCCTGGTCTCACCGGGACTGTCAGCTCCTGGTCTCACCAGGACTGTCAGGATTGACAGCTGTCCTCTGAGCGACAGAAGTCTCCTGCCTCTGAAGTAGTCCACACGGACCACCTGGAACTCCAATATCCTTGTCCCACAAGGAATCGGAAGGAGCCGCACCCTCCTGTCGACATACTAGTCACCGACACACTCTCCTGCCACCAGTCGCTTTCTATAGTTGCCTTTCCCTTGATGTGCCTCCCTTATCGGGTAGCACTTGCTCGGGCTCTCTCTCAGTTACCAAAACCAAAGAGAACGACAACTTTGCAGAGCAACTGATGCACTGAGTTGTGTTCTGAGAAGCCCCCACTACCCCTATATATATAGGAGGGTCATGGGATAGGTTTCTCTACCCCGAACAATGCGGGATTAATGCAGGAGTAGAAGGGTTCGAGATTGCCCACAAAAAACAACCAACTGTGCCACATGAACCGATCGTTTCATACATGAAATGATCGGTTGGGGATTTGAGCCGATCAGTTCACAGCTCAACCGATCGGTTGGGGCACCTGAGCCGATTGGTTCGTGGTCCTGATCCAACTCAAATTGACTTTCAAATTTGTTTCCCATTAATCAAATATTAATCCTTATCTAAATAGAATTTGTACAAGTGAAAGAAATTGTATTTGCAAAATAGTCTTCTCACTTTTCAAATGATCTCAGTTGGACCAGTCAAGCCGATCGGTTCAACCCTTGAACCGGTCAGTTCGTTCTGTCCTGAGTTGATCAGTTCATCCCATGAGCCGATCGGTTCACCAACCTGAGTCAATCGGTTCATCACATGAGTTGATCGGTTGGGGCAGCAGACTTGTGCAAACCAGTCAATTGCAGTTTCAATCAATCTGATTCTCTAATCAATCGATCCAACACCTTGAATACTATGATTTTGATCTATCAATTAATTGAGTGTTTAATTGAACTACTAAACTCCTTTAGTAATCAATCTAAACATCGTTTGTGGATAAACTCCTATTCCAGGTTAAATCCTATGTGTGTGACCCTACAGGTCCATTTCACATTGGAAGTGAAAGTCCATAACACTTATGACTTCACAAGCAAAGAGTGGTGCCTAGTCGCACATCAGTGCTACCCAAGTGAAATAGAAAGTTGGAGAACAACTTTATATCCTATAATTCGTGAATAGTGTTACAGTGAATGTATAATTCCTTTGTCACTGATATCCCAAATGAACTCAAGGCATGGAACAGTCATCCTATCAACATTCATTCACTTTCTTGATCTCAGAGTAGATTGGAGGAGATATGTATGACATCAATATCATATACTGATTCACACATGCGTGCCCACACCTATCTCAATCCTACTCATCAAGTGGCCATGGATATCAAACTCCCTCAAGAGGGACAAATCCCATATCTATCACTCACCCCTCAAAAGCCCCATGTGTCAAAGCCACCCAATCATCGCCTTTATAACAACCCATGTTTTAGGACTACGTTTGATGATGTCAAAGTGTACCCAACGACATGTGTTGAGTGTAGTGATTTCAGGTCAAAGAATCACACTCACCACCATCACTGTGAGAACTGACTGTGACTACCATGTCATGGTTCCATGTGTCAAACTCACGGTGGGTCTGTCCGGTAAACTTGTTCTCTAACAAGTACCTATGTGTTTGGTTTGATATCTCCATATCATGACTAGTGAGATTATGTCATCAACCAACACCACAATCTAGTCTTGTGTGTCATTGTTGTCTATCTACCTTCCACAATTACATCCGACTAGGGACATAATAAGAATGTACAAACTCTTAGCATCTATATGATCTCATCGTTCATGTCCTGAACCTGAAGGCATACGTCATTGAGTAATGTCATTCTCTAGACATTCAATCTGTTCTATCATTATCTCATATGATTGAACCAGAAAGAATTGGAATCTTGCTTTTTATCTTTATCAAATCAATCTTAATGTATCCCACCAATCATCCCATGATTGGCTCTTAGGGCATACATACCAACAAGGATAATAACCATGTAGGCCATGCGCCCGATCCTTTTAATCCCAATTGTTAGGATAAACCTACCAATACTATTATCTCTCATCCTATAGAACATAGTGCACTAAATCATCTATTTATTATCAGAAACTTGGCTTAGAAGCATTAACTAGAGAAATGCTCCAATTAATTATTTAGATCATAATATAGCTTAGAATCTTCTCAAGTTTCTCCTATCATCTCATATATCTATTATATATTAACAAAAAATATCTTTGATATTTATTATCATCACAAGATATCAAATTCCCACTTTCATATCCCAAGGATTCATATGTAAACCCTAGTTGGCCCTATTGGACCTGAATTAGGTTTAAGGTCTTATGGCCCATACTTTGGCCTTCCAAAGGTTCCAAAGGATTAATTATGTTCTTCATTATGAATTTGAGGCTTGAACCAATATAATGTCTCATTTGAAACCTCAACTGACACATTTGATCAATATATCTTTAATTACTTTAAATTGAAACTTACTTGAAGTCTTAGAGATTTAATTCATCATCTTGATTTAAATAGAATCATATTTCTAATATTACTCTAATTATCTTAACATGGATCTCAATACATAATTATTGAATTCATAATGATAGATTCTAGATTTACCGAATTTGAGGATCTTACAAGATATTTAATAGCTTTGCTTTAAATTTGTTCTCTTAGTTTTTGGACTTACGAGTCATATTCATAGACCCAAAAAAATTATGGCTTGGGATAGGGTTTAGGGTTTTGATCGAAAAATCCATCTTTTGCAAGTTTAAGGTCTTCCACAAAGTGTTGACCCAAAATGACCCAATATAAAATATAGTGAACCTGAACCTAAATTACATCCATGTTCTATAATGGAAAATTAAAATTGCACCAAAAGTAACAATGTAAACTCTATAATAGATATGAAATATTACATCGAAAGTCACAATAAGAACTCTGTATGAAAATTTACGAATCCAACTTCTCAACTATTCACCTATGAATCTTAACTAGCATTTCTTTATCTAGAAAAGTATATCTTTGTATGGCATAAAAGGCTACATTAGCATCCTATTAATAAACTATAAGGTATGATGGTCTTGTTTCCTAATAATTGACGATCACCATTCAAATATATGTGTTGTCCACATCATCCATATCCCCATATATCTTCAATTTATGAGGGATCCAACAAGTAAACAATTGGTGAACTAATCTGAACTGGTTATATGGTCTTACGGGTGAGGGGGGACTATTATTCATATAATCAACATATGATCATTCATATGAAGTATATTACATTTTATGAAGTCTCGGTATCATTACAATACTGGAAATATATGATTTATCTATGTTTATTACATTCAACACCCTTAATATTAGGGTTAGGACTTATTTGATGCATATTAACTAAGTATTAATGTCATCATTATATCTTGATCATTATTCAGACAAGTAATAGGTTTAACACAAATAGGATGCCATGTGTAAGACCCATGACTTGTGTTTGGGTTAACACTATTTTCTTTGCTTGATTAAGTTCTTAGAACCTTACTATAATCCTTTTAGATTTTTTAGAGCTTTTAGAGAGCTTAAGTCTCCAGTTTGAGCTTGTTTGGATGATGTTTGTGCTTTATGTGCTTATTTTGGGTCAAATTGCAATTTACTCATTTGTGAGGGTTATCTTGCAAGTTGCCATATCTAGAGTGTACCTTCTCTTTCTAGGTCTCATGAGAGAGATTTTGATTCTTTGGGGTGCCTTGGTTGAGCCTTGGGGGGAGTGGTGGCATCACTAGAGGTGATTAGGGTTTCTAGGGTTTTTGAGTGTCTCGTCCATGTGTGCTTGATTGGGTGTGTCTCGACCTTGTCTCAGTCTTGTGGTGGTTTTGGGTGTATCTCAATCCAGACACCTTCCTTGGGTGTGTTTTTGTATCGACCATGTTGGTCTTGGGTCGAGACAGTTGTCCTTGTGTGTTGTGTTTTGACCTTGAGTGGTGATGATCCTTTTTGTCTCGACCAAGACATGTGCTTTGGTGTCGTTTTGACCTCCTTGGGAGTGTCTTGACTAAAATCAAGGTGGTGGTGGCCCAAGTGGTCAAGATCCCTCTTAGGTTATATCACCATCTCATGCATGCAAGGTTTAAGTGGTTGCAAGTTGGTTTCTTGGGTGGACAAGTGTCCCTTTGGTGCCTTAAGGTGTTGACACATCACCCCTCACCTTACCTCCCTCCTCCTTTGGTATATAACCCCTTTTCTCTCCATGCAAGTGAATCTTTCAGTCTTCCTTCTTCCTCCCTCTCTTTTTCTCATCCTTGGGTCTTGGTGGATCAAGGAGGACTGATCTTTGAGCTCTTAGTGGTCGAGATTCCTTGCATCTGGTGTCTCTTGCTCATCTTCAACCTTAGTAAGTGCATGTCTTTCTTTTGTGTCATTTCCTTGGATCTTCTACCCCATCTGCTTCTCATTTCTTGGCCTTATACCATGTATCATCCATGGTGTTTTTTCTCGAGAGTAAGTTCCTCATCACAAGGATTGTATGCCATGTTTTGACAAGGTAGTGCCCAAGTGAGAAGGAGTATCTTCTCTCTTTTCCCCCTTCTTCCTTTGGTTCAGTCTAGGGATGTTTTAACCCCTTTTCTTGAGCAACTATTTACCTTTTATCTTCTTCTCTATGAGGTGATCTTGTGGCCAAAAGTGGATCTTTTGGTGGAGGTTTTTCCTCCTTCAATGATCATGTGCTTGCAGCTTGTAATCCTTGGAATGATCTTCCTTAAGGCGGGTGATATAACCCTCTACCCTCTCTATTATTGCACTTTCTTTGCTTGCATGTTGATGTTTTTCTCTATAAATCATGATACTAATATGATAGTATATGATACCATGTTCTAGATCTTGGATGATAGTGGCTACCATGCTTGGTTTGGTTAAAATCTGAAATCCTAATTTCATTACATCCGTCTTTGTGATGGTGATGAGATGGATAGTTTTCTTCCTATCTTTTGATCTTGGTTTTGAGTGCAAGCATGAGGTTTGTGTACCATGGTTTCACATGGATTTTAGGTTCTATTTTGGATGTATTAAATGGTTTTTATCTCTCTTGCATGAGGTTCTTTCATGGTGGATTCAAGATATATGTTCTATGGTTTTTGGTGACCGATTTTATGATAAGCTTTCCTCATTGATGATGGTGGTTTTTCCTTGAGGTTGTCTTCTATTTTGTTCTTAGTTTTCCCTATTTTGATAATGGTGTTTTTCCATATGTGGTCTTGGTTGAGACACTTTGGTACCTTTTCGGGTGTTTGGTCAAGATGCCTTGTATTTGTATCGTTCAAGATGGTTGGCCTTGTTTTGGTCTTGGTTGAGACACATTGTTCATGGGTTGATGGACGTGTTGTTTGCTTGGTCTCGATCGTTGGATGCCACCTTATGTCTTGTATCGTGACCTAGTTGTGGGGTGGTCGAGACAAGTGGGTGTCGTGATCACAACACCATGTTTGCTTCTGGTCGCGACGCCATATTTTGCTTCTGGTCGAGACGGATTGTTTTGGTGTGGGTCGCGACGCCATGTAGGTGTTGTGTCACGGTGATGGCCCAGATTGGTTGAAGGTCGAGACACATGGTTGATTGCAGTCGAGACACCTTGCATGAGGTGGTCGAGATACTAGTTTCATGAGTGGTCGATACATGTATGTGAACACTTGGTAATACATGTATATGGGTAAGCAAGTAGTGAATCATATACAGTGTTGTTTGGATGTTTGTGTAATCAACTCTAATCATGTTCCTTAACCCTAATATGCTCCAAGAAAGTGGGAGATGGTGTACTTAGGGTTTGGTGATTGAATGTAATATAAAACCCTAATCGGCTATACATGTAACCCTAACCCTAATGTGGTGATGTGCTTGCTTGTCTCACTGGAGTGATTATCATATTGTAGTGTTGTCTCTCTTATTTATGAACCCCTAACCTTACAAGTGACATGAATGCCATGGCTTGTGTAATCCATAGTGATGACTATGTGATACAAGGTGTTGTCTATATGCTATGTTGAGATCCTATTGATGAGATGGGTCCTATGACTTGTTGAAGGCTTGATGCCTATTGTGAGGTGATATCCTCTAGTGATGTGATTGAGGGGATTGATATCCCACAGTGATGTGATTATGGTGGTGGCTTTGTGAATGGCAGTGCTACAAGTATCATGTGGTCTTGATGTTATTACTTCACACCTTATATGTTTTATATCTTCTAAAGTTGAACTATTCCCTTATCTTTGTAGAGTTTGTTTTGGATTTGTACGTTGTAACTTGATTGATGCTAAAAGATACCCAATTGTCTTAATTAATAAAGTGAAACTCTAATCGTGTAGGTGCCTTGTGCCATAGATACATTCCAGTGTCAATCTTCGTGTTGGATGGTGAAATGAGTCATTCCTACGGGAAGCTCAGAGTGCATATTTTTTAATATGTGGGGGTGCAAGTCGAGTATCTCCTTGCATCCACAATTACAGGATGTATAAGACATCCATGCATGAGATGCTCTCCTTGTGATATGGATGGCCATGAGTGCACCATTCCTTCTTTTTAGAATGGACATACATGAGCTTGTTCTTCTAACGTCATTACCTGTACCCAGGTGGTCTTGGTGTGATTATATGAGGATAGCCATGTGTGAGACAATCCTTCAGCTTTACTATATGTCATTGTTGTAGTTGACTGATATGTTTCTGTGGTGTTTTCTCTTATGCTGACTAAGAGGTGTTGGGGAGATCGTGGATTCTAGCTCTTCCATTAACCTTGTATGGCACCGATTTCTACTTAGTAGTGGTCGGTTGGATTTTGGTGGTACAACTCAAATCCTCAGGGCAATAATAAAAGATGTAACGCAGTCGTATAGTGTAATTGCTTAAGGTCAAATGTGAATAACACTAGATGACACCCTTTGCCTTATCTTTGTATTGATTTCTTGAATTATAAGATGGTAAGAGAAATCAACAGTTATACATGTTCTTCATATTCCTTTTTAGAAGATCAATTGTTATACTACTCAGTGATAATTGCCTAGTTTTACTTAATTTACTCAACCTGCTTAGTATTTTATCTACCTACTTAGTTATTTGTGTTTTAATAGACGTTGGTAGAGAGTCATATCTCTTGCTGGGATATTTGGTCTCACCCTGTGGTTTTCCATATCTTTTAGGTGGTCGTGCACAAAGAGGTAGAGATCTTGTAGTTGAGGAAGAGTAGCATCAAGAGCAGTAGATGATAAGGTTGTATGTGATGCTAGTCTTTTGGTGATAGAGTCCTAGATGTCGTCCATGTACACTCAGATCTTTGGGGGTGTTCTGGTTGTGTTTTGTAGTTATGTTATCTATATGAGGTTTTTGGGCTTGTGAGCCTTATATGTAAGGTATGGCATGTGTATATGTATATATGTGGAATAGATATCACATGTAACATGTTGATGACAGGAATGATGGTTCTCAGTGATGTAAGCACCTTGTGATATGATGTGTAATGCATGTGGAAAGCTCGTGGACTCATATGTAATAAGTTTTTGGCTTATGGTGCTTTGGCTAAATCAGTTTTAATTTCTTGTGTTTTTTGGTAATCCACATGTTTAATTTTAATTCCACGCTTTGGTTTTTAGTATTCTCGTTTGTGGGTGTCGGGGCACCACATCATGATTATAATAAGGGATACCTTGAAGTATGTGTAACGTCTCAGGATTTGAAGCCTCAGATAAAATGATCTTAAAAGGAATGATTGGACTACCCATATCAGTAAGGTGCACCTTTTTTTAGGGAGCCTATCACTAAAGAACTATGTGGTTAAGCATGCTCAACCTAGAGTAGTACTAGGATGGGTGACCAGTCGGGAAGTTTATTCTAGCTTGTGTGTGAGTGAAGACAAAGTGCGCATTCAAGGCTAGTGGTGGTATGTGGGGCCATTCATCATTCTTGAAACTCTACTAGAACCTTGGGCATTAGGCCTGAGTGTTACAAATGGTATCAGAGTCATAACTTGTCCAATAGGTGGGCCGGTCTTAAGCTATGCAGTCCAGGCATGTTGGAAAGGGTTATCTATTGAGACGAGATGGAGCCGCCCTTGTGCTGGTTTCAGTGGATGAGAGATGGGTGTCCATGAGCCATTCTGGGCCTATGTCAAAATGGGGAATGGATAATGAGTTTGTATAGTTGAGCCTTGATGAGGACTTCAAGAGTCAAAGTGAGGGAGATTGTAACATCCCAGGATTTGAAGTCTTAGATAAAATGATCTTAAAAGGAATGATTAGACCACCCATATCACCGAAGTGCACCTCATTTTCAGAGATCCCATCACTAAAGAACTTTGTGGTAATGTGTGCTCAGCGTAGAGCAGTACTAGGATGTGTGACCAGTCAGGAAGTTTATCATGGCTTGTGCATGAGTGAGGATAAAGCATGTAGTTAAGGCTAGTGGTGGTCTGTGGGGCCAATCGTCATTTTTGAAACTCTACTAGAGCCTTAGGCAGTGGGCCCGAGTGTTACAATATGTGTTAATAAAGAATGGATATCAATCACAAGATAAATATTGATGACCTCTAGAAGAAAATGATAATATGTGTTAGCACCAAACTAGTAACATATTTTGTCTCAATGATGTTGCAGTAGCTCCCCTCCAAGTTCTCTAACATGTGTTTCTGATGAATATCTAATGATGCAGTTCAACACCCTACATATAAAAATATATAGCATTCTCTATTTTTTACTTTAAAATAAGAAATATAGGATTTATCAAGCATACGAGGGGGAAACGTTGTTCTCCTTAGGGTAATAATTATCCCATCCATGTCAAGGAACGACGAAATCAATAAGGTGTTAGTGTTTCGATTCATTTGGCACTAGAATTTAGGAGAACCTTGAATAATCACCTCAGGTTCATGTAGTGGATGCCCTTTTAGAGGCTAGTAACTTTGTATCCCGAGATATAAGACATCAACAAAATGGCATATCGAAACCTGAATCAAAACAATCATGATGGTCATCATACAACACACAAATTGTACAAAGATGAAGAACAATGTGTCCATGTGATCTACATGTGTGATCTACATGTGGGATCTACGCTCAAAATGCAAAAATAGGCATCAATCCTACATCATTACCTCAACAGAACATTTGTCCTCTATTAATTGAGAACTCATTCTTGTAGTTCCAACATATTTTGTCATCGACGAAGAAGGTCAACTCAATTACAACACCATCCTAGACAACATGAGAAAGATACTTTTATCGATTCTCAAATATGGGGAGCATACACTGGTTTGTGAATAGGTCAAAGTGGTAACTGAATACCATGCGATGTGAGAAGCTAAAATAGGGAAACTTAATCTCCATCTCATTTGCCTAGAATCACTAGGTTCAAGCAACTATAGAAAACAAAACAATACTGTAAAACAAAAGCGGCAATAGACGAGGCATCATATACTTTTTATATAGGAGATCAATAAGTAATTGATAGTCAACACCCAAAACCCAAGTGGTGAGAGAATGCAACTCCGTACACTTAAATAAATTCTATTTGATCTTCTACCAAATTATTTTAGGAGACCTCCTATAAAAAGGTGTAAACATAACAGGTAGTGGGATTCTCTGAGACCATTGTGAGTCTATGAGGAATTGAGCTCTCTTTTTTATTATACCAGAGAGATAACAAATTTATATGGTCCTCCATTAACAAATATAAATTCCACCGACCTCAAACGTCAAAAATCAAACTTAGGGAAAATTTCAAAAGATCCCCAAACTACTTACTCACTTAAAAAAATGCAAGATTACAAGTATAACTACCCCAATGTACAACATGTACAAATGAAAAGTAACAAAAACATCGAACTCCAATGCATCTATAGAGCCTTTCATACCTTCTGGATGTATGGAACACCTTGTTTGTCCATCAAATAAAAGTCATGAATGTACCTCGGTAGACCAAACAAGCTTCAAAAAATCTTTACCCCCTCGCCACCACTAGTTGACCGCCTGCCAATAGTTTCATCAAGTAACTTGTCCTATCATGGTTAAATACTCAACCACTTTCTTAATTTCTCAAATATAAGGGATAACCTTATAATGGTGTTTGGCATTGTACCGCACCATTGCCACCAAACGCGCGGCGGTCTCAATGGCCACAACCCCTAAATTATCATTATCGCATGCCTTGAGCGCAACTATCAAGCATTGCATACACTCTTCATATCCATCCGCACTTAAGCAACATCTAAAAGCAAAGACCATATTACCATCACTGCATATACTGTAACAAAAGATTTCCCAGCTCGGCTGCTCGAGGGTGTACCTTGAAGCTTTTTCAAGAATAAGGTGTTACTTTGAAAATAGGACCACACAATTTGGTTTTCAAAATGGGAGACATTCCGTTCCTTTCACACAAAACAAGAGGCAAATAAAAAAGACAACATTTTTTTGTTGTCCCTTGTTTTGTGTGGAAAGGACATAATTTGTTTCACTTTGAGTCACAAAACTTAGTCCACAAAATATTTTTCTTTGAAAAATCCCCTTGACAATTGGATTCTCGCCGATCACTAGTTGGTTTACCACAAACCGGATGCCATCATTTACAACAATAGATACATGGATATCTGTGTGAATAAAGAATACCTACCAGCTACAGCAGCAATGAAGTATTGATTTCTACAAACAATTGATTACCTGTGTTATAGCACCAATCACACTAATAAATTCAGGATCAATGATGCATGTTTCCCATCATCTGCATCGTAGTAAAGTGGCCGTCCGAAAATGAATCAATCGGGTCGAGCGGGAAGGGGAACTCGTGGTTGTGCCTCTGAGGTGTACCATACTGCCGGTTTACATCGGTTCGCAGGGGCGCTGATTGGTTGAAGAATGGCGTCTCCGTGTCCACGTGGTTGTGGTCGGTGATGTGTTGCTGCTGCTCGAAGCCGGTGCCGGACCCGGACAGATCTGTGTCGAA